>JAUTXW010002802.1:0-111625 GCA_030620095.1 Kuschelorhynchus macadamiae
GTTTCTAAATAAGCCTGTCTGACAACTAAGGAAAATGATGCTATTGACCCTGTCTAATTAAGATTTGCATTATGTTTGGGTTATCAGGGTGACATCGAGAAGTTAGCAGGCAACCTATTAAAATCTAATGTCCTTGGTACTTACCATCATTCCTTCATTGTCGACTCTTGGTATGCCATGATTGCATTTTTGTGATAATTGAACAATTGCTAGGTTCGTCTTTAAAGTATGACAGATGAGTTTATGATTCTAAAATCGTCAATTCATTTTGTAAAACGGTAATTAGAATTAATTCAATTTTGAAGATGATATTTCATTTTACAGAAACTACTCTTTATTAACTAAGTTCGTAATTAATTTTACAAAAACTAGAATTCATAACTTTTATTAACTTAGATCGTGAAAAAAAATTATAGAGCACTTTAAATATCATTAAGGATTAATGTGGGCCTTAAAATTCACAATAATTGCTCAAAATGAGCCCCTCTAACTTCGACACATTTTCGGCATCTGCTCTTAACTGTGTCAGTGGCATGGCGTATAAAATTCGTATTGACTCGGAAAGTTTCATCCTTAGAATCAGTTCTTCTCTTGTATGAACTGGACTGGAATAAACTAAATTTTTCAAATAACCCCCCATAAAGAAGTCGACAGGTGTGAGGTCAGGGGAACGTGGTGGCCAGGCTGTAGCTCCTAATCGTCCAATCCACCGTTCTGGATAATTATTATTTAACCACTCGCGATTTACAAGTGCAAAATGCGCGGGAGCCCCGTCCATTTGAATCCATAATTCGTTTCTAAGATTTAGAGAAATATTTTCTAGATATTGAAATAACTCATTTTGCAGAAAATCATTAAATAACTGTCCACCTAGGCGTGGTGGTAGAATATGGGGCCCGCAAAAAATTTCATTTATTACACCACACCAAACATTAACGGAAAATTCTTGCTGAAATGCTCTAGTTCGTACAACACGTGGATTGTCATGGCTCCAGATTCGTAAATTATGGAAATTTACTGAGCCGCTTCGGGTAAATGTGGTTTCATCAGTCCATAAATTTTTTTTTGAGAAGTTCTAAATCTTCCTCTATTTGGCGCAAAAACCAATTGCAAAAACTGACACGTTTTTGGCATCACCAGGTTGTAAGTTTTGAACTGGCTGCATCTGGGCTTCCTGTGATCTTTCCTCAAACGCGATGAACCTTAGTTTTAGAAACAAAAACTGCGTTGCCTTGTAAATTATGAGCTGCTCTTCGTAGCCTTAATGTACTATCGTTGTCAAACTTATTTAAAATTACGTTTCGATATTGTTCATTTCTCCTACCTTCGTTTCTCGGATTCTTTTTGAGTCCAAATTCCTAAACATTAAATGCGTTTTAATGAAAACTTGTTTGCAAGGTAATCTTCTATTTGGAAATCTTCATTGGTATTCCCGTACTGCTGCATTTGCATTTCCATTACAGAAACCATAAACGAAATGAATATCAGCATACTCAAAGTTACTGAATAAAACCATTTTGAAATCACTAGTTTGACTGATAATTACCTTTTTGTATAAACCGTAATGTGCCTGACATTTATTTACTCTAAAAACTCAAATGTCACACTTTAAAGACGAAACTAGCAATTGTTCAATAGTCACAAAAATGCAATCATGGCATACCAAGATGTTAAAGGTTTTGCCACTGAAATAATTAACAATAATGGAAATTTTAACTACGCCATACATAAAAATAGTTTTTAGTTTTTAACTCGAAATCCTTGCATCGCTCGAAAAAAAGGCAAGGGATCAAATTTGCTCCAAACTGAGTGGGGATTTTAGGAATGATTTTTGTTTTCAGAAAAAGCAGTAGCGTACCATTTTTTCTTCAAAAATATTCAATAAAAAATCCTGTACGGACGCCACTGATAAAGAATTAAAAAATATTTCAAATCAAAAAATGCCTTTTGTTACTCAAATGCTGTTTACCAAATTTAATAACAATATCTCAAGTACTAAAAAAGTTATGACTAAATAACAATTTTTTTCTTAAAACTTTAAACACCCTGTATTTCGAAAACGAAGCATTTGCCGATATATGTTTATATAGAAAATTAGGGCTTATTTTGAATGCAGAATGCGCTGTTAAAGTTTGGATATTGCAATTCGGGACACCCTGTATATATATACATATATATATATATATATATATATATATATATATATATATATATATATATATATATATATATATATATATATATATATATACAAAGGTGCAGTTTTTTTTCCAGATTCGTAATCTCCAGAAAAAAGTACGTTATAATCAATGAATAATTTAATGTCAATGTCACTATGCTAAATTCAACAAAATTAAAAAGAAAATTAACAGAAGAAAAAACTGACATTAGTAGGTACATGATTTTATTTTATCAGATGTTCAAAATGACGGCCATTTTGTTCTAAACATTTATCAACTCTCGAAAAGAATTCCGACTCTGAATAACATATCTGGGGTGATTTCACGAACTGCACGCGTAATCCTTTCTCTCATGTCTTCGGCTGTAGTTGGAGCAGTCACCATGACTTTTTCTTTGACAAAACCGCACAAGAAAAAATCAAGGGGGCTTAAGTCTGGCGATCTGGCAGGCCAATTTACTGGTCCCCCACGTCCAATCCATCTGTTAGGGTAAGTGTCATTTAATATAGCACGTGCTTCTCGACAGTAATGTGGTGGTGTGCCGTCTTGTTGGAACCAAATTGGTTCACGTTGTTGCTCTGGAATTTTTGGCATCAATCTTTGCAAGCCATTTCGAAGGAAATCGCAGTATCGCTGTCCATTAAGATTACCATCAAAAAAATGAGGTCCAATAACAACATCGCCAAATATCCCACACCAAGTATTTATCGACCAAGGGTGTTGATTAGCGACTGTTCAAATCCAGTGTGGATTTTCTTCAGCCCAATAATGCATATTGTGGCGATTGACTTGACCATGGTTAGTGAATGTTACTTCGTCAGAAAATATTATGTTTTCCAGTGAGTTGTTTTCATTGATCCATAGTCGAAACCACCGACAAAATTGCACCCGTCTCTCGAAGTCCTGTCCATACAATTCTTGATGTAAGGTAATATGGTAAGGATGATATTTAAAATTGTGCAAAATCCTGAGAACGGATGTTTAACACATCCCGGCGTCTTTGGATAGTTCTCGGGACCAATATGAGGTTTGAGAGCTACTGTTCCCAAAACTTCTAGAGCCATGTCGTCGTTCGTTTTGGTTTTCTTTCTGCTGCGTTTTCTGGATGAGATTTGGCCAGTCTGGCGACTCCTAGTCTCTAATCGTTTGAACGCCATGTGAGATTTTCGTGGTAAGTGGGGAAATCTTGCCGCCCAAAGTTCAGAAGCCTTGCGATAGTTTATTCTACATTCTCCGAGAATTAATAACATGTCAACTTGGCAGTCGAATTCATTCATTTTAAGGATAGGTAGTTAAAATCTCAACTAAGATTATTAAATACGAACAGAAATAACACGCCTAAATAATAAACGAACAGAACTTAGAAAAACCATAAACGAACACAATGAACACTTATTTTAACAAGACGCTTAAACTAAAGACTTTAATCTCGAAGATAATTTAAGAAAATTACTGGCAATATCATAACATGACAAGTCGTTCGTTGTCATGATAACTGCAATAGCGGCGGCTGGTGGATCATCGTTGCAGTGCCGCAGAGCTCCCAAAAAAATCAGGAAAAAATAATTAACTACATAATCTAACCAAAATACCGTATTTTTTTACCCAGTTGACATGGTAATTCTCGGAGGATGTAGAAAAAAACGAAAATGCTTCTGAACGAAATGGTTGTCATTTCGAACACCTATTATAATAAAAACATGTACCTAATACCAGTTTTTTCTTCTGTTGAATTTCTTTTTAATTTTTGACATTAAATTATTCATTAATTATAACGTAGTTTTTTCTGGAGATTACGAATCTGGAATGAAAACTGCATCTTTTCATTTAACATTTAAAAGTTACCCCCCACCCCTAAAAGTAGTGACTGCTCCAACTACAGCCGAAGACATGAGAGAAAGGATTACGCGTGCAGTTTGTGAAATCACCCCAGATATGTCATTCAGAGTGCGGGATTCTTTTCGAAAGAGAGTTGATAAATTTTTTTTTATTGTGTTCTTGTCTTAATATTTATTCAACAACTATTTACCTCAAACTATGTATTTTGTATGTTTCATATATATATATATATATATATATATATATATATATATATATATATATATATATGTTGATTTTTATCTTCACGGATGGAAACATCCGTTCACTACTGTCGTTCTGAAAAGAACAGTTTTGCTGTCGTTTCGCCAAAATCACATTTGACATTTTCAAAGCTTTCTTTCTCACGTCCGAATAGAGTCCGAAGTCTCTATTCTATCTCTATTCTCTATGAATTTATGCCTTAATTTATCATAACCCTGTATATATATATATATATATATATATACAGTGTTATGATAAATTAAGGAATAAATTCATTATCTTGGAAATTAAAAAGGTAATAGAAAAACGCTCGAACCCGTCGATTTAGATTTATTTTTACGCATATTTAGAAATTATTTTAAACTATACAGGGTCACTCACAAAAGTTGTACAACTGTCATCTTTGATTTTTTTCAAAACAACGCCTTATTTTTTTCTGCTCATTTGAATTCTCTATGAAATTCTAGACATTTTTGGTATAACATAACCTATACTGAAAATCAACAGTTATCGAAATATTCTTATCTAAATAAAACCTGTGTATTTAATAACCTATCGGACATTTGTATACCCTACCTATGTCTGTCGCGTAATCCCAAAGAAAAAATGACTTTGTCACTGTCACTGTGTTGACAAGTCATATAATTTATTTACGATCTTCCATTTTGATTTCAAATATTGACTATGCGTTTAACGGAGAAAGAAAGAATTGAAATTCTAATAATGCTTGGTACTGGTGATAAGACTAGCACACAAAAAGAAGTTTGTCGGCTGTTTAACAACAGATATCCTCATAGGCAACCTATTATTCAGTCTGCAGTGAGCAAAACAGAAAGGAAATGGACGGATACTGGTAGTGTTACGGACCGCTTTGGAAAAGGTCGCCCAAGGATCTCAGATTAAGATAATCCACATTCCTCAACTACTGACGCAGCCTATGATAATGATATACATCAGTTTCCAAATTTTTGAAAAAAGAAAATTTTTATCCCTATAAAGTGAAATTCGTTCAAGAATTAATAAATGATGATTCAGATCTCAGAAACGAGTTTTGCGAAATTATAACCAACATGTGTAATCATGATCCATTATTTGTCAAAAGAATTTGTTTCACAGATGAGGCAACATTTTGTCTCAATGGAGAAGTAAATAAACAAAATTTTAGACACTGGGCACAAGAAAATCCTAACTGGTACAGGGAAAGTCATACACAGTATCGTCAAAGTGTTAATGTATGGGCAGGTATTGTAGGCAATAAAGTTATAGGTCCATATATCTTTGATTCTTCACTAACGGGGCAAATGTATCTTCAATTTTAGGAAGAGAATCTTATACCAGCATTAGCTACCCTACATCCTAATGTAAACGATCCGGATCTTCCCAGTGAACTGTTATGGTATCAACAGGATGGGGCACCACCCCATTTTGCAGCTGATGTCAGGAGATACTTAAATGAAACCTTTCCGAGACGATGGATTGGGCGACGTGGGACAATCAAGTGGCCGGCAAGATCGCCGGACTTAAGCCCGCTAGACTTTTTTCTTTTGGGGGTATGTGAAAAACGAAGTGTATAAAAATAAGCCACATACTATTGAAATTCTTAAGGATCGTATTAGAACTGTCATAAGAAATATTCAATGTGATACAGTTACTAATGTGCAACAAGTTTTTCCATTGTCTAGGGCATTGTAGAGCTGTAAATGGTGGACATTTTCAAAATTTAATAAAGTAGTTTTCTTATTTCATTTCCTGATATGTGTTTTATGTTTTATTTAGTATAAGAATATTTCGAGAACTGTTGATTTTCAATATAGCTTATGTTATACCAAAAATGTCTAGAATTTCATAGAGAATTCAAGTCAGAAGAAAAAAATAAGGCGTTGTATTGAGAAAATCAAAGATGACAGTTGTACAACTTTTGTGAGTGACCCCGTATAGTTTAAAATAATTTCTAAATATGCGTTAAAATAAATCTAAATCGACGGGTTCGAGCGTTTTTCTATTACCTTTTTAATTTCCAAGATAATGAATTTAGTCCTTAATTTATCATAACCCTGTGTGTATATATATATATATATATATATATATATATATATATATATATATATATTATACTCTAGAGACACTTACTGACTTTATTAATTGGTTTTTTTTATTATAGTGACATTGTAATATCTTTTTCATTGATTGATTTTTTAATTGATTCTAACCTTAAATGGCTACGACAGATTGAGGAAGTCTGCTCTAAATTATGCAGTGGTTGTTATGGACTCAAAAATTATGTGCATGCATTGTAGTCGAGAGGTAGTTTTGACTTTGTATTATGCAAATATTCACTCGAGAATTTGATATGGCATGTTGAATTGGAGTAGGAGTGCACATATTAATAGAGTTATCCATGTGCAAAAGTATGCTATTAGTCTGATTGCTGGGATGGGATATACGGACTCATGTAGGAACGCGTTTAAGGTACTTAAAATATTAACTATGACAGGAATTACATTTACAAAGTTTGCTGTTTTGTGTATAAGAACAAAAAACATTGTTTCAAAGTGTTAGATCTGGACACGTATTTTTTTATAGGTTGTGATTTATATAACAAGTTAAATGTTCATATTAGAAATGCTATTAATATTAACATATTCAAAAATTGTCTAAAGAAACATCTCCTTGAAAAGAATTGTTATTCGTTGCAGGAGTTTAGTTAAAGGAACGTGTATGTTATTTTTTCTTTTTATATATTTTTATGTTTAAGTGTATATGTATAGATTAGTGTTATTTTTTATCATTGACCTTTTCTTCAGGTATCGTACTACACTTTGAAATTGAAGAAATAAACGATATTGATATCACTTAAGATTATTAATATCTTCATTATATTTGTATATTTTTCTTTTTTTTTTTCATTTCATTGTTATATCATATATTGTATTTTATCTTGAGGTCTAGTTCTAGTGTTTGCTTTTCAATGAGACTATTCTTATGATAATAAAGCTATTTTAAGTTTGAGATCTAGCCTTATGGCGCGGCGTTCTTGACTGGCCGGGTTCGATCCCTGCTCGTACCATAACTTTTGCTGTTGATTAAATATTTCTAAAAAAACTTTTTACCCTAATCTACGTTCAAATACCTTAAAAAGCCGCACTTTGCCTATCGAGTATTTTTTTTATGTGGAGTGAAATCTTAAACTAAACTTTTTATGTTTACAGTTTTCACCTATTTCCTGCTCTTTTCGATGAATAACTCCGGACATGTAATTCCTAGGCCGATGGGGCTTTGAAACATATTGGGTTGTATTTTGGCGAAAACCCCTAAAAATTTGAGACAGGAGGCTTAAGAGGTTTTAGAGATACGATTTTGAATCTTTTGTCGAAGATTGGAGGTCGCCAAAAGTCAATGTATCTCACAATATAAGTGTTCTATGAGGCTTACCTTAAAATCTCTCTCAGTTCCTTTTCCTCATATGGACTTGTAGCAACTATAATTGTCCTATCCAGAAGATCTAGTGGAATTCCATGGGGGCTCTTGTAATTTGTCCCCCTAATTTTAGTAATGCCACGATTTGTAGCCATTATTACTATAGGCGCCATCTCATTCTCCAGAGCTCTATTCAAGAAGGAGAAACATTCGATGTCCAACATATGAACCTATTTTTAAAAAAATAGAAAATCACAATCAGCAATATTGGTTTATTAACTTTCACGGCGTTTCCAACAATTTGCGAAAATGGTATTTTTTTGCCAAAGGAAAATATTTTTTTCGTATTATATAATTTCTATAATTCTTCTGGTTAATTCAAAAAATATTATTGAATTTAACTCTAATACAGGTATATCATATTTGCAAAATTAAATCAGAAAAAGTAATCTGGTATCACAGTATTTTCTACCATATCATTAATAAACAAAAATATTTTTTGGCTTTGTCTAGACCGTGTCAAATTGGAATTACTATCCGACGTTTCGCCTTCGATTGCACGAAGCATCTTCATGGATCTTCTCTTCAGAGATTTTGAAAAGGTGCTGTCAGACGTTGTCTCAACCGCTATGTGTAATTTTTCAAAGATCTTTTAATCTAGGTTCATTTCCTGATATTTGGAAATTTTCTACACTGATGCCGATCTTTAAATCCGGTGATAAAAGCGATATAAAGAACTACAGAGGTATCTCTTTGCTTTCACATATCCCAAAGCTGTTTGAGGCAATTATCACTGATCATTTATTTGAGTCTTTGAAACACTACATTACGAGTATGCAACATGGTTTTTATCGCGGTCGCTCAACTGCTACAAATCTTGCGATGTTCCAAAATTACTTAATTACATCTGTCGAAGCTGGCCAACAGATTGATGCTGTTTACACGGACATATCCAAGGCTTTTGATAGTGTTTGTCATCAGCTTTTATTATTAAAATTGCAGCAAATTGGTCTTTCTGGAAGTTATTTGGAGTGGATCAGATCTTATTTGTTTAATCGTCGACAAAAGGTCAACATTTGTGGTTCAGTTTCTAGGGAGGTTATTGTTACAAAGGGTGTCCCACAGGGTTCACATATTGGTCCAGTGCTCTTTCTACTTTTTATAAATGACATAGTATCTTGCTTTAGAGCGTCCAAATGTCTTTTGTATGCAGACGATTTAAAATTTTTTGCTCCCGTTTACACTGACTCAAATGCACTGCAATCTGACATTGGAAGGCTCGTCAACTGGTGCAGCACTAATTATCTCCATCTTAACATATCCAAGTGTAAAGTGCTCCGTTTTCATAAACGCATTAACCCTGTTCTCTCCTCCTACTTCATAAATGATGTAACACTAGAGGTTGTTAGTTCTTACACTGACCTAGGTGTTATTTTTGATGACAAACTAACATTTAATCTGCATATTGACAGCATTGTACTCAAGGGTTTTAGATTATTGGGCTTTATAAAAAGGAATACAAGGCATGTGACGGACACCAAAGCAATTGTCTGTCTGTATTACTCACTGGTACGGAGTGTTTTGGAGTATTGTTCAACAATATGGAGTCCATCATACCAGTGTCATAATGATAGAGTTGAAAAAGTACAAAATAGATTTGCGAAATACCTCTTATATAAATTTAATTTTCCATATCAGGATCTATCGTATAACACTAGAGCTCTTCTAGGCCTTCAAACCCTTGAGTTTCGGAGACGTAAGGCACTTCTTGTTTTTCTACATAAGCTAATAAATGGAGACATTGATTGTGAAATATTGTTGAGTTCGGTCTCATTTTTGGTACCTATTAGGAGAACAAGACAACCTCAGCTATTCTTTGAAAGATACCACTGTACAAATTATGGGTCTGGCGCATTTATTGACCGACTAGTGTGTAATTACAATCGTCATTTTGCAGAATATGACATCTTTAGACTTAGCACTTTGCAGCTAAAAAGGCAGCTAAATTTTTTTTTTTTTTTTTTGTGGACCGACGAAGCTTTATTATTATTAAACATAAGGTAACAAATGTCATACATATTGTAATAAATATAATCTAAATAGGAGCCTAATAACTGGAAATTGCACCTAAGTGAATGAACACTTGTATGTACACAAGTATTATCTTTGAATTTATATTGAGAATACAGTTAACCTCATGCTAAAGCTGTACAAATAAAAATTTAAAAATTACATCAACAACAAATATAATTTCTTATTTTAGCAAACCTTATAAATATAGATGTTATCCTATTGAAATAGAGCTTTAAATTTATGTAAATATTTAAAAATAAAAATCCTACAACTATTATTGAAATTTGGCAGGGATCTCAATTCTAGGGGAAGCAAGTTATACATTTTGGGACCTAAATAAGAGAAAGATCTCAATTTTTTTGATCTATTGTTTACTGGCATCTCCAATTGTTCACTGACCTTAGACCTAGTTTCATAGATGTGGTTTATAGTTTGTTTAAATTTAGTAGATTTTTTAATAAATGAGCATGTTGACAGACAATATAATCCTCTCACATCCAATATGTCCTCTGAATATAAAAGCCTGGTAGTATATCGCCTATTTTTTCGAAATATAATCTTAAGAATATAATTTTGAACTACATTTAAAGGCTTTAAGGAATTTTGATACAGACCACCCCACACCACTATACCATATCGAATTAAAGATTCAATAAGGGCTTTATACACACACAACAACAACTTTTTACTTAATATCTCTCTCAAAACATAAAATTTGTACACTAGTTTCTTTATATTTTTTGTAATTCTAAGTACATGATGATCCCATCTGAGATTACAGTCAATAATTACACCCAAGTATTTTGTATTCAACCTCTAAACCATCAAAGTTGTCAATATGAATGCTTCGGAAGTGTGGACGATTGGCTGCTGTGATGGAAAAGGCTATGTAATTCGTCTTTGAGGTATTTAAAGTTAGCTTAAATGTGTCTAACCAATTTTTAATTTTGCCCATACCTTGAATGGCAAAATCACGAAAAGAAGTCCATGATGATCCTGAAAACAGAACTACAGTATCGTCAGCATAAGACAATAATGAGCCATTGTCAATGTCAATACTAGTTAATGAGTTGATGTAAGTGATGAAAAGTATGGGTCCCAATACAGTGCCTTGAGGTATTCCCATTGTATGTTAAGTGGATCGCTGCAAACATCATTAATTTTGACAATCTGTGTTCACTGCTTAAGTAACTCTCTAAGACGCTTAACGCGGTGCCCCTGACGCCATACAAACCCAAAACGTTAAGGAGAGAGCCATGAGGCACCGTATCAAACGCCTTGGCGAGGTCCAAAAACACAGCAATGCACTTATTGCTACTGTCAAGGTTGGAAGTTATGCTGTTGGTTAATTCACAAATTGCATTAGTGCTCAAACCGTTCATAAATCCAAATTGACGTTGAGATATGATATTATTTTGTTGAATGACCAGGCATCTTTAAGACATTTTTCAAAGATTTTAGCAAATGTGTTGATAACACTTATTGGACGGTAGTTATTTATAAGACTTGTCTCCAGCCTTATGGACGGGTGTTATGATAGCAATTTTAAAACAACTTGGAACTATGCCTGTTTTAAAAATTAGATTAATTATATGAACTATTGGATTTATTAAATATATGTGAAAATCTTTAACGATTTCTGTAGTTATGCCATCACTTCCTGGAGCGCAGTTATTCTTTAGTGTGTTAATTTGTTTTATTATCTCATTTGAATTGGTAGGCTTTAGAAAAATTGATGATAAAGCAGTGAAGTCAATTCTAGAAAAACTAAGAGCATTAATTTTTTTGTACATTTTAAAACCTATGTTAGTAAAGAAATCGTTACAGAAATTGGCCATCTTCTTATTATCATCAAACTTTCCATTGTTGTTTTTGATTTCCAAGTTTAATTTATTTTTTGTTGTATTTTCATTTGTTGCGTTTGAGATTATATGATATATTTTTTTAAGATCATTCTTAATATTTTCGATTTCAGTTTTATAATAATCATATTTTCGTTTTTGTATAATTTTATACAAATTATTTCTATAATCAGTGAATGTTTTTTTTTTAGTTTCATCATGATATAATAAAAGTTTTTTTTTCATTTTATCTTTTGTTTTAATGGAATTAATGATTCCATTAGTAATCCACGGTTTTAATTTTTTATGCTGTTTATTTTGAAATGTTTTTTTAATTTTAGATTTATTTATTATTTCAGCCATTATTTCTAAGAATTTTTGTGTAGCAGTTTCTATATTTTGAGCTTCCAAAACACTAAACCAAGATTCAGCCTTAAAAGCTCATCTAAAATTTGATAATTGATTTTGGAGTAAGTGAAAATTTTAGCATCTGAAGTTTTATCAGATCGAATATTGTGCTGACAGGACACACTCAACATTACAGGATAGTGATCAGTGAGTGAAGAGTGCAGAACAAAAGAAGAGTATTTAAGATTAGTTCTGAGATTCTTTTTAACAAAAATATGATCCAATATGGAACTAGTGTTAGAAGTTACACGAGTGGGGTTGTTAATAGCAGACAAAAAACCAAAGTGTCCCAATAGTGTAGTGTAGTCATTTACTTCATTGTTTTCTGCTGCTAAATTAATGTTCATGTCACCAATTAGAATCTCTATTTGATTTGTTGAGTTTATCGAATATAAAGTCTCAAGGTCTCTAAGAAAGCTAGGAATGTCTGTAGAGGGGGGTCTGTAAAGACATGAAACGCCCAGAGACACACCATTAACATCCAATATAATTCTACTTAGTGTAACTCCGGAATAGTCTAATTTTATGTTAGAAATTTTAAAGTGTAAGGTAGATTTTATGTAAACAATAGTACCATCGTTTTGATTAAGCTTTGAATTGTTATAAAACATATTGTACCCATCAATATTAAATTGTTCATTGGATGGATTGCTTTTGTGAGGTTTTTTACACTTCGTATTCATATGGATTTATGTATTCCTTTGTAATTTTTTTTTTGTGTCTGTAAATGTGTATTTGTGTATCAATTTTTTTTCTCTATTTTAAATGTTTGATGTAGTTACTGTTTTTATTGGGTCTCTCGATTTTGACCTTGTTTACGAATCCGTACCATTTAGAATGTTTAGCATTCTGTAGTGTACGTTTCAGAAGGACCACTTGTCCGATGCGTGCATCGGCTACGTCCTTCCATACGAAAAAAAAAAAAAGAGATCAAAACACTGAATGAGCTTGGAGAGACCCAGACCGGCCATTTATAGTCGACCCGTGTTACGATCGGTTTCTACGTATGATGTAGACCGAAGCCCGTATCTCTATTCAAATTGTTAGGATGCTTATAAATTTCAATAGATTCTTTTTGATTTGCGTTTATAGAGTCCCGAAACCGATGCAAGAACTTTGGTTTCTTTTACATTTATGACATGCCCAGTAGAATGTTGGTGTTCAGATACAGCAGATTGTACAATTTGTTTCTTTCTGAGGCATCGTTCATGTTCCTTAAGCCTAGTCTACACGGTCTAATCCCAAGAACCATAATTTCTTAATTGACAACAGCCGTGAAAGCTTTCGTTCTATATTAGCTAAGCTCTATGGGGAGAAAATCAAGAAGGATGCCAAAACAAACAACAAAAAGAGCTACTTTGCCAACTAGCCCTTCTCCTTAGATGCCGAGATGAAGACGTAGTACCAAAATCTCTACAGATGAAACACCACATGACATCAAAAAGTGCAAGGAACATCTACAAACGAGCCAGTATGGCATTGGTAAGAGAAAGGATAAAAGCTACTCGACGTGCTTTGAATATAAACGCTCGTATGTTATTAAATATTCATTTAAAATTAGCTTTTACACTTGAATATCAAACATTTAGAACTCTCGATGACATTACCAATGCGCAAGCGGAAAGGATACATCAAGCAGTTATCCTTAAGCAACAGAAAAAGTTCGAAGGACTGCAGGACAACCAAAGACCACTAAAACCGCCACAGGACACCGTAATAAATTTATCTTCCAAAATCCTTACTGAAGTAGAGCAATCCGTCCTCTCTAAAGGTCAAAACTTCGCCATCTGACCAAAGGACATACCCGTCGAAGACATAGGGTCATCCGTTGAAGCGACAATTAGAAAACTTCCAGCAGAAGAAGCTGACGCAATAAGGTATGAAAGAGCGAAGATCAAAAATTCTAACCCGCCTAAGTCGAATCTATCAGCTGCGAAAAGAACGGCGATAAAAACATTAACAGATATTTTGGTCCTTCCAGCGGACAAGGGAAATGCCAATGTCGTCATGGACAAAACCGATTACATGAAGAAAATACAATTACTTTTGGACAACAACATCTACAGAATGACCCCAAGCAGACCCGACCATCAAAATTGAAAGACAGATAACCAACCTTATAAACGCATCCAACCTTCCAGCAGAGGAGAAGATGTTAAGGCCAAGCAGCTCAAGATACCCAAGGTTCTACGGACTACCTAAATCACACAAGGTTAATGTACCACTTCTACCTATCGTCAGAGCAATAGGATCTCCTACTTAAAATATTCTTAATAATTTAACAGGAAAAACACATTCATATATTAGAAACTCCACGCATTTTGTAGAAAAACTTAAATCAATCCAATTAGATCCCAAAGATATCTTAGTCAGTTTCGATGTAGAATCGCTGTATACGAATGAATACTTATTTGACCGTCATAGTATTGACAACTCACTTTTAGATCTAATTGAAGCATGTCTTAAATCAACGTATTTTGTCTTTCAAGGAACTTTCTATAAGCAAACCTCAGGAGCAGCCATGGAATCTCCGCTGTCACCAGTGGTAGCCAATATGTTCATGGAAGCTTTTGAGGAGGAAGCCTTAGAGTCTTCTCCACTAAAACCAAAATCATGGTTCAGATAATATAGGGAGTTCTAACTGTAAGGAAAACATTACACAGGAAGATAACCTTAAATATTTAGGGGTATACTTTGATCAGTCTCTAAGAATATTATACAAGTTCTACTTTTTGAGACAAATAGTACCGCGTCATATACCGAGAATCATATACACAGCTTTGGTTGAGTCAGTTTTGGGTTATGGAATTTCCGCGTGGGGAGCTGCTTGTGGTAACATAATAAACTCTTTGAAAATTTTACAAAAGTACTTTCTGAAAGTAATTTTGTTCAAGGATCGGATGTATCCCACAGGTCAAATGTTCCATTCGCCTATATTGTACCAGCTCAAGATGGGGAAGTTTCGTGTCACATGAGATAGGCACTAGGTCATTTGTACGGGGTGGCCAACTAAGAATGGACGCCGGCCATAACTCGCTAACCGTTAATCATATAACTTGGGGGAAAAAAATTATTAGCTAAATCGACTAAGAGAAATCGCTGGAAAATATTTTGAAGTTCCGCATATGGCCGCTAGGGGGCGCAACTGTTATGGTCAATCAGAAAAAGGGCTGTTTCTTAAAAAATATTCATGTAAAGGTATATTATAAATACTGCCATCGTAAAGAGTAGAAAAATTGTGATTTTTTTGTTAAGGATATTTTGCTCTATCTCGTAAAATGTAGTGGTGGGGGAAGGTCAAACATGTTTTTATTTAAATGTCAATAACTCCGTTATAAGTCAACGGAATTGAACAAACTAGGTCTCGTTTAAAAGAGCCCATCTTAACTAATAATCTGATGTAAAAAAAAATCCGATTTGATTTCGCCGTGGTAACTAGAGGGCGCTGATTGACATCACAACAATTATTACGCATTATTTTGAAAATTTTAAATAGCACGCTATATCTCTTTTAACACAATTTAATAGACGAGGAAATTCTCAATAAGTCAGTGCAAAGTTCAGCTTCCTAACTTTTTTCAAACCGGAAATATAAATAAAACAAATATTAGGGCGCTGGGTACGCAACATCTCCCTAATCTGTATGGACATAGCCTACATCACAATAATTCAGTAATAATACCACAGATAATATTCAACGCAAATCGCTAAAAATTATACTAATGTTCTGAAATAACCACCAGGTGGCGCAGTAGACGTTAATAAGCATAGTTTTACTCGCAATTTTACTTTTCTCTATATTTTTTTGTAGTTTACTCTATTTTCAGTAAGTTAGATATTATAAGGTAATAAATAAGAAAAATCCTAATATATTCGACCGTTGCAAATCTCCGTCTTTCTTAAAATCGACAATTTATGCACAAGAATAACAATAAACTAAAAACATAGATAAATAATAATTCCTTAGCAATTTTCTGCTACATCAAGCAAAAAAAATAGTAGGCTGTGAAAACAAAATTGGAAGTAATACGTCAAAAAATAAACAATAGTTTCTTGTCAGTGCCTTTTAGTTGCTATTTATCGTTCTTGAATTTCCTAATAGTATTGCTATCATTTCGCGTTTTTGTCCGAGATTTTCGTGTTTTTTGAGTTTTTCTAGTTCCTGTTGTTCATGTTATTGTTGTAGTTCGTATTTTTCTTGTTCAAGATTTGTTATTGTTCGTGTTGCGTTGTGTTAAGAACAAAATGATTTATACAAATCAAGAACTATTCGACATGATAGGTGTTTATTTTGAATGTTTGAGAAATGCTACGGTTGCTGCAAGAGTATATGCGCAGGAATATCCGCAGAGACGCCACCCAAGTAAAAAGGTTTTTCTTCGAGTGATCCAACGTTTGCAAACCACTGGAAACGTGCATATTCCCGTATACCGCAGACAACGCAGAGGACGCACCGAAGAGAATGTAATTAATGTGCTAGCGTATATCGAGTTTAATCCTCAACTAAGTACTCGAATTATTGCGCTAGACCTAGGAGTAACGCGAACCACTGTTCAAAATATACTCAAAGAGCACAGGTAAGCAACGACATTGCAAATATAAACTGGACATATTTTTTAACAAAAGTCACGTGATTCTGATGTCACATAGGTCTTTAAGCCTAGAAAACCAATAATTTCCTGGAACATCAATTAAATATCTTCATCTTGTTTTAGGTTACATCCATATCACTTAGTGCTGCAACAGGAATTGACTGCTGCAGATTTTGATCACAGACTAAACCATTGTCACTGGCTTTTGGGTGTAATGAGGGAAGATCGGCAATTTCTGAGGCGAATATTGTGGACCGATGAGGCTACCTTCCAGAGCGATGGACGTGTCAATCTTCACAATACACATTATTGGTCCAGAACAAATCCACATTGGATGCGCGAAGTCCAGCACCAAGGCCGTTGGTCTGTAAATTGTTGGGCAGGGATTTTAGGCGGACGAATTATCGGACCATTTTTTTTCGATAATCCATTGAATGGTGAGAGATATCTAAGATTTTTAAGGGAGGAATTGCCGATTTTGTTGGAGGACGTACCTCTGAACGTCCGACAACGATTGGTATACCAGCACGATGGTTGTTCAGCGCACTTCGCCGTCAACGTTCGGGAATTTTTAGATGCCCACTATCCTGGCCGATGGATAGGGCGAGGCGGCACCCTTCCATGGCCAGCTAGGTCACCCGACCTAACGTGTTTAGATTTTTATTTATGGGGTCGAGTGAAAGATTTAGTTTTTGCCACCAGACCCACTACACGGGAAAATATGATTCAGCGAATAAGAGACTGTATAAATACTATTTCAGTTGGTGAACTGGAGGCTGCAGTTTTATCCACGCGAGATAGGATGCATAAGTGCATCGAAAACGATGGCCGACAATTTGAACATTTAGGGCGGCATTAATTGAATTATATTTTTATTATCGTTTCTTTCACACGTTCCATTTAAATGGCTTTCATTTCCCATTATAATGAAAATTTAATATTGCACTTATTGACTCCTACTGCGCCACCTGGTGGTTATTTCAGAACATTAGTATAATTTTTAGCGATTTGCGTTGAATATTATCTGTGGTATTATTACTGAATTATTGTGATGTAGGCTATGTCCATACAGATTAGGGAGATGTTGCGTACCCAGCGCCCTAATATTTGTTTTATTTATATTTCCGGTTTGAAAAAAGTTAGGAAGCTGAAATTTGCACTGACTTATTGAGAATTTCCTCCTCTATTAAATTGTGTTAAAAGAGATATAGCGTGCTATTTAAAATTTTCAAAATAATGCGTAATAATTGTTGTGATGTCAATCAGCGCCCTCTAGTTACCACGGCGAAATCAAATCGGATTTTTTTTTACATCAGATTATTAGTTAAGATGGGCTCTTTTAAACGAGACCTAGTTTGTTCAATTCCGTTGACTTATAACGGAGTTATTGACATTTAAATAAAAACATGTTTGACCTTCCCCCACCACTACATTTTACGAGATAGAGCAAAATATCCTTAACAAAAAAATCACAATTTTTCTACTCTTTACGATTGCAGTATTTATAATATACCTTTACATGAATATTTTTTAAGAAACAGCCCTTTTTCTGATTGACCATAACAGTTGCGCCCCCTAGCGGCCATATGCGGAACTTCAAAATATTTTCCAGCGATTTCTCTTAGTCGATTTGCTAATATTTTTTTTTCCCTCAAGTTATATGATTAACGGTTAGCGAGTTATGGCCGGCGTCCATTCTTAGTTGGCCACCCGGTACAGAGACATTTTACATACATAGTTCCAAAAGTGATAAATGTTATACCCATAGAAATAAACTCTGCAACATTTCAAAAAATAAAAAGACAATTAAAGCAATGGATACTTGAAAATAATGACATAATTAATACAGTTATTCCATGGTTTCGGACTTAGTTTTACTTTTAGTTTATTGGTTTATTAGACTTATTTTATTTTATCTAACTGAAATTGACCTTTAATAATAGCAGTATAGAATTGTTTTGACTGTATAAAATGTTAATTTTGACAAGAAATGTACATTGTGATTGTAAATTGTACTAGTACTATCAGATGTGGGATTGTGATAAAGTAGCATACACACAAATTCAGTAGAATTAATTGTGCATTTAAAATCTGTACTTGTTTAGTATGTAGCAAAACATCAAATGTAATGTATTAACACTTTTTTGAATAAAGTACATTTCAAACTAGATATGTAGATGACACTTTTGTAATATGGCCTCATGGTCCAGAAAATCTCCCTGGGTTTCTTGATCATCTGAACCAACAACATGCTAATATAAAATTTACAATGGAAATCAGAACGCACGATTTCCTTTCTAGATGTTCTTGTACAAAGGAAAGTTCTTAGGACACTCTGTATATAGAAAACCAACGCATACGAACAGGTACTTAAATGCAAATTCCCATCATCATCTAGTACAAAAGCAATCAGTTAGTAATTCGTTGGTTTACAGAGCCCAAAATCTTTACCATCGGAAACAGAGAAACTGACTCGAGCTTTAAGGGGGAATGGAAATTGCCCTGATGATATTAGACGATCAATTAGAAAATATAATAATCCTACTTCACGAAATGATACTAATAAGGAATTACCGATAGGAAATGTAGTTCTCCCATTTATACACGGAACCACAGACAAGATTGCAAGGTTACTTCACCAGCCCAACATACGTACAATCTTCAATACACACAAGAAAATTGGACAATGTTTGCGATCGCCAAAGGACATTATTCCTTTTCAAACAGAGGAAGTATATGCAATTCCTTGTTCCTGTAGTGATGTCTATATTGGAGAAACTGGACGATCCATATCGACTAGGCTTAAGGAACATGAAATGTGCTGCTGGAAATAAATCCTATTTAGTTGAGCCAAGGGAACATCATCCAAAATTCCTAATGCGTCTTCTAGGATTCGCACGTAACCAATCGAATTCAGATTTCCTTCATATATTTGGTAAACTATTTTTCGGTTGAAAATAAAACAGGAGACATTGAATCCAAATCTGCCCTGACGCTCCCTAGGAAAAATAACATGGTTGTTTTCTTGACTCCAAAATCGCGTGTTGTGTCTATTTAAAATCCCTGAACTAGTAAAATGTGCCTCGTCTGACCAAATAATCTTTTTTTCAAAATCGATATCTTCTGCCTTCATATTTATAAACCAATTGCAGAACTCCAATCTGCGCTCTGCATCACCAGGATGCAGATGATGCACAAGTTTGTATTTATAGGGTTTGAATTTGTGCTTTTTCAAAATTTTCTGCACTTTGGTTTTCGGTACACCTGCCTCTTCGTCTATTTTCCTGCAAGATGTTTCAGGAGCTGTCTGAACGAGGGCTAAAACGTTGACCTCAGATTCTTCGTTGTCTTTATTGTAAGTTCGCGATCGAGGCTTGTTAAAAGATCCATATTGGCAAAGATTATTTTTAATTTTTTGAAAAATTCTTTTTTCTGGTTGTCTTCTCTCGGGATATCTAAGATAAAATAAAGCGAACCAATAAAGTCAAAATGCAGGAAGATAAAAAAGAACTAACCTGTTCAGATAAAGCTCTGCCGCCTGATCTGCATCTTCATTAGACAATATAAAACACGCGTTCATATCATATTTCTCAAAATATTAAAATTTTTGATTCTGAGCCATATTAAAAACAATAATTATAATAGACGTCATTTAAACGCAATAATGCCAAAAATGACAGCAGTAATGGCTGCCTGATCATATTTTTGTTGGCGTTGCCATGGCTACCACAGCCACCTTCTCTTATTTCGATTGATCTGCTATGCCATAAATCCGTTTAAAGAAAAATGCATTTTTTCATGTTATTTATGAAAATAAATATGACTTATGGTATGTTTTTGAAAAGCTCTCGACACGAAAAATAAGATGAAAAAATAATATATAGGGTCTCCCATTTAAAAAATAGTAGGTTATGCCAATATGTCAAAAACTATGACTCTCAGCAAAAATCTGAGTATGCCACTGAATTCTACGTGAAAAAATCTATAAATACCAGTTGAAACATTTTAAATATATTTTACGATAGCTGAGTTACAGGGGGTGTCCGAAAATGACAAATTTTCAAAATCACCCTGTAGCACGGAAACTAAAATGGTTAGGGCAAATCTGTTTGCGGCCTCTTTAGTTTCATCGAAAAGTAGCACGGTGTCGCGAAAACCGCATCTCTCTATCTCTACTCATAAGCTGGAAACCCCGTAAAACCTACGAAAATGGGACACCCTGTACATTAACCAGTCTCGAACTTTTTTGCCAGCCCTCGTAAATGTTACTTATATCCCTTATAGTATAAATAACTATTATGCTACTCCATATTCGGTAAGTACTACTTTCTGACACGATTTGGGGGAGGTAAGTAAATTGATTGAGAAAATTTGACACTGACAAAGTGATTCTCCAAATCTGTCATACAAACAATTTTTTTTTAATATTGAAAACCCGGAGTAGAAAAAATATAATATAATCCACAACTTAAAAGTATAATTCCATACACAGGGTGTTCCCAGAACTACCCCATAGGTGTAAAACTTTTAATAGGTAGATATTACTCTATATTGCAGTTATATCCTTTTTAGTTACAAACACGAAATTTTTTTAGGTCCCATTGTGACTGTGATGCCACTTTTAGAAAATGTCTACAGAATGTAAACAGCGAGACTGCCAATACAATCGGTGCCATCTTTTTCAATATTATCCAAGTTATTTGTTTCAAAGAGAGGAGCCCTTGTTCTGAATGGCAAAAGTACGTATCTAAATCTAGGTTCTTTTGAGCTAGCCAACGTTTACATTCTTAGATCCTCTGCGAATGCAAAAAACGATGATTTTTTTGTCTAAATGCGGTAGTTTCTGCAATACATCGATCAGAAACTTCACTTAACGGCATTTACTAGCCGTATCTCGAAAATCATTCATATTAGCGTCTAGAAAAAAATAGTATAACAAAAGTGACCAAAAGCAATTCTGCCGTCCTAATGAAAAACGCAGTATCTCTGAAAAGTCAGTTTTGAGAAAAATTACATTGACTGTTTTGACTTAATTTATTATATTCAAATTCTTTTGTCAATTATTTTTCAGTTGGATGTCAAAGTCCTAACACTGGAACCTGTGGTAGAAGATAAATCAAAATACAAGAGTTCTAACCACACTACACCACAACTTGTTACGTTCTGGACGCGCGTTTCGCTAACCAACTTAGCATCATCAGCAGATGATATAAACTGTTCATATCATCTGCTGATGATGCTAACTTGGTTAGCGAAACGCTTGTCCAGAAGGTAACATGTTGTGGTGTAGTGTGGTAAGAACTCTTGTATTTTGATTTGGATGTCAAGATATAAAGATGTATTTTGAGATAAATATATTCAATAAAATGCGTTCTTGCCTAGTGGGTTTGTGGTATTAGTTTATCGTTTCCTAAGCAACAATGCAGCAAGAGTCTTTTGTTTAAATATACTGCATTCTTCCCTAGTATCGTTTGAAATGCCGACATCAGCTTATATGACAGAAAAGATGACTTTTTAACATTATAAAAAATACTAGATTGAATGTTGAATACTTATAATACATACACACAAATCACAACAGTGAGAAAACAAAAAATATGAAGATCAATTTAATTAGAAAGAGTAATAAAAGACCCAAATTTTTGGCGAAAACCACACATCGATATCTTTATTAGTTTTTAAGCTATTGCGAAAAAAATTTATCAATAAGTACAGGGTGTCCGGATTTGGTTGCAAAAGCAGGGTATCTCGCTTATTTTTAAAGATAGAACCTTGCGGTTTTCACGAACCTGAGCTAATTTTTTGTGAAACTCATGAAGCCGTAAACAAAATTTTCATAGCCTTCTTCGTTTATGAGATACAGGACGAAATAGAAAATTTTGCATTATGGGACCCCCCTCGTATCTCGGTTATCCTTTAACTTAACGCAAAGGGAAAAATTGCTGCTTATGCAGCTTTTTACGCTGGATCCAGTGGCGTAGTCATATTTTTCATTTGAGTTGTTATTTTTTAGATATGACCCAAAGTTGTGTTTTTTTAAATGGGACACCCTGTATATTTGCCCAGAAATTGATTTGTTCTTTTAAAAGCTTCTCAAAAATATATAATAGTATGGGTCTATTGTAATAAACAACAACAAAAATCCTAATTTTTATAATTGAAGAGTGGAAATAACAAAGGTGCTAAGTGCCATTTTTCAATTTTTTAAGATTTTTCCTTAAAAACGATCTATGTGCCATGGCCAATAACCCATGAAACGATCTAAGTGCCACCGTAATATTTGCTATTTTTCCACCTCGATCAAAGAGGGCGTTAGGTCTAAGTCCAATATTTGTTTGCAACGTGCTAAGTGCCACTTCTGTTGCCTGTATATCATGCTATCATTATCTGCTGTCATAGGTGACTTATTAAAAGTCAGTAAACAGATGTGTTCTAAAATTTGTCGATTTTATTGATTTTAAGCTGTTGCAAAGTAGTTATAATGGATAAAAAACGTCGTCAAAGTGGCACTGGTTCATTTGGAGAACATCAAAAAAAGTTGAAAACTGCAGGAAAAGCATATTGCATGCGAAATAAAAAGCCAGTATTAGGAAAGGAAGAACCTAGTAAAGAAGTAAGTTTGCCGCTTTGATTAAGTAGATGCTTTTCATTTATTATTACGGTTTTTTTTTAGATTTCATGCAAATGTAAATTTTCTTGTCAATCCTTGAGCTATGGAAGGCGGATGGAATTATTTAAAAAATATTATTCAACCGATCGTAAAACGCAAGGGACCTATATCATGAATATGATCCATATTAGCAAGATAAAAAGGAGAAGACATGGTAAATATGAGGATCCGTCAGAAAGTCATCGTCAAGCAACCATTCATTATACGGTCTCGGATGGTACGGGGGATATTATTAATGTGTGCAAATCCACTTTTATGAATATTTTTGCATTGACCAGGCGATTTTTGCAAACTCTTGTGTCAAAAAAGAAAATGGGCGAAGTACAATTTATTGACCAACGCAAACGAACAGCACCTGGTAAGTTTAGTACTGATGACGTCAACATGGTTCGAGAGCACATAAACAGCATTCCACGTGATGTATATCTCACTATTCCAGAATTAAAACTGAAAAGGAGTATATAAGTCCCGATTTAAATATTAATCGGTTACACATTGCCTTTAAGGATAAATATCCCGGCAGCGGCGTTACATATAAATTTTATCGAAAAGTTTTTTTAAAATATTTCCCTAACCTATCATTTAAGCGACCACGTAGTGATACTTGCCGAGTTTGTGACAAGCTGCATTGTGAAATTCAGTTACACAATGATAAAAGCAATGAGGCAAAAATAAATTTAGAAGTTCATCAGCGAAAAGCAGAAAAAGCCCGAGACATCATGAATAACGACAGAAGTGAATCTCAGCTTCCTGGTTCTCGCATAAGTGTCTTTTCTATAGATTTACAGCAAGTTTTGTTTTTACCTAGCCTAACGCATTCTGATATGTTTTATATGAGCCAACTATCCTGCTACAATCTGTGCATTAATTTAGCCGACAGTGGAAAGTCATACATGTGTCTGTGGCATGAAGGGGTAGCGGGAAGAGAAGGAAACGAAATAGCTTCTTGTCTGCTACATATTTTAAACTCAGAAGCTACTAGTAATAAAAATATTGTCATATGGAGCGATAACTGTGCTTCTCAAAATAAAAATAGAATGATGGTGTTTTTATATTCATTTCTTGTAGCTATTGGCTTATATGACAGCATTGAACATAAATTTTTAGTGAGCGGTCACAGTTTTCTGCAGTGTGATCGAGATTTTGGTCTTAACGAGAAAAGAAAAAGAAAGTGCAAACCAATGATACCAGATGATCTGCATTACTTGATTGAAAATAGTACACATACCAAAAAATTTCAGGTCGTAAATATGGCAAAACATGCATTTTTCAATCTTCAGGCTGCTGCCGATTCGGTTTTGAATATGAAGGCTGTAAAGATCAGCAAAATTGTAAGCATGAAAGTAGACTCTACATATCCTGGAATGCTACTTTGTAAGGACCATTATGGTCTTTTAGACTTCGCTAAAATACCAATCCTTAAAAAGGGTAAAACTATTCAAGATATAAAAAACGCATCACTTGAAGAACTGCGTCATCAAAATCATATTTCTAGTAACAAGAAAAAACATCTAGAAGCTATGCTACCATATTTAGAAAAAAACGAGCACAAAATGTTCTACAGAAATTTACTGGAAACTTGCCAGTAGCTAGTTCTTCTCATTTGGCACATGTCACGTTTCTCAGTGATTTTCAATTTGGCACTTAGCACGTTTCACTTTAGTTTTTTGAAAATTTTGAATTTTTCGACGATTTGTTGTATTTCAGTTTTTAAACACTAATATTACCTTAGAGAGTTAATTAAAAAATTATTTTAGCTATAGTTTACTAGTGTATTTCTCAGCGTTTCGGTTTAATAAATATTTTTCACTATATCTCTAGTTTTATTTTTTGGCACTTGGCACCTTTGTAATTTCTACTCTTCAATTATCATCCCAAATTTTGCAGTAGGCCATGCAAAACGATGCCGTTTTCTTTTGTTTTCTTAGAAGCAAATGACATTTCCCAATTTTGTACGCGTATATAAAATATAGCGCTAGTTTTTTGTATTTATTTATTGTGTAAAAATATATTTGTATTATTATGGAAGAAAAATAAACTTTCGAACATTATCAAAAGTACGATATGTTAGCTTGTTTTATATTAAGTAATGAAAATGTTGAAGCGGCTTCTGAGATGTATTTTAACAGGTAAATAGTTAATTTTTAGGTATGTTGAAACACTATTGCTTAATTTTTATTTAGAAATCCAGAAAGGAGGCAACCTAATATATCCACTTTTTATCGGATAAAAAATAATTTACTTAATCACGGATCATTTATTAAACCTCGTACAAAAACATATAATAAAGAAAATCGGGAGGCTGAGGAAATTACGGTTTTGGCTAATGCAGAAGCTTATCCTACAAACTCTTGTAGGGCCAGTGAAAAGAGCATAGGGATTCCAAAAACCAGAGTTCAAGAAATTCTAAAAAAGCACAAATACCACCCATACAAATTTAGGCTCATGCAGCACTTTCAGCCAGGGGATGCAGAGCGTCGGTAGTCTTCTGCAATTGGTTTCGAGAAAGATGCGATATGGTTAGAGATTTTGAAAGGAAGGTTATATGGTCAGACGAAGCATATTTCAGTAATTCTGGTATACTCAATAGGCACAATAGTAGATTCTGGTCCCAGGAAAATCAACACCAAATATTCCCCAGAAGACAGCAGGGCAGGTTTGGTCTAAATGTGTCCTGCTTCATATTAGGAACACATATAAAATTTTATATATTTTATGGAAATCTAACAGCCAATCGCTATATAGAAATTTTAGAGGCAGCCATACCTGAATTATTTGACGATGTTCCTCTAGCGCAAATTAACGAAATTTATTTTCAACAGGACGGTGCTCCTGCACACAATTCTGGAATGACGAGATTATTTCTGGACAATAATTTTACCAATCAATGGATCGGAACAAATGGACCTATAAGACGGCCCCCTAGGTCCCCAGATTTGTCGATTTTAGATTTCTTTCTATGGGGATATCTGGAAAATAGAATTTACAAAGACCACTATGATAATGTCCAAGATTTAGGAAACGCAATAAGAAAATTTTCGCTATTTACAAAATCATCCCGTTATTTTGCTTAATTCCCTAAAACGTATACGAAAATTGTGCGAAGCATGCATACAACAAAATGGAAATCAGTTTGAACAGTTCTTTTGATTTCCTTGGTTACTGTAGTTCTTATACGACAGTTGATTTTTGCTGAAAGGCTTGTTACATAATAATTTATTATTGTTTTGTTCTTGTGTTATATAAATCTAGGTAGGTGGTACTTTTTTGGTGCGAAATTATCAATACATATTTTGATAAATAGATTTAATTACATATTTATTTTGATTTATTATTAGGATGTAGATACTGTTAACGACTTTAAATAAAAGGCAGCATTGTTTTGCATGGCCTATTGCAAAATTTGGGATGATAATTATAAAAATTAGGATTTTTGTTGTTGTTTATTAAAATAGACCCATACTATTATATATTTTTGAGAAGCTTTTAAAAGGAGAAATCAATTTCTGGACAAATATACAAGGTGTCCCATTTAAAAAAACACAACTTTGGGTCATATCTAAAAAATAACAGCTCAAATGAAAAATATGCCACTGGATCCAGCGTAAAAAACTGCATAGGCGGCAATTTTTCCCTTTGCGTTAAGTTAAAGGATAACCAAGATACGAGGGGGGTCCCAAAATGCAAAATTTTCTATTTCGCCCTGTATCTCATAAACGAAGAAGGCTATGAAAATTTTGTTTACGGCTTCATGAGTTTCACAAAAAATTAGCTCAGGTTCGTGAAAACCGCAAGGTTCTATCTTTAAAAATAAGCGAGATACCCTGCTTTTGCAACCAAATTCGGACACCCTGTACTATCCGGACGAAATGAATAATATCGAATATATCGGAGTCACTTTAATATATGGATTCTACTGCTGTACATAAATCATATGATATCCGCAGTGGGTCTCTGAGAGAAACCTCATTGGTCTAGCGAACGAGCCGAAACATCAGCTAAATACAAGATATGGCGGTTAATATTAAAAATGCATTGTTTTTTCGTTAAGATTATGGGAAAGTCTACGATTTTTCAGTAAACAAAAACAAACTATATATGAATATGAAAAAATACGGACTTTCCGATAATTTTGAATGAAAAAAACATACCTTTACTCGGGACATTTTTTCTTCGTCAAAAAATAAGATTTTAAAGTATTAAACACAAATTAGGTTTGATTCAGTGGCGGCTCTTCCATAGGGTCATTTGGTCAATGACCCCCCAAAAATATTTCAGAAAATAAATTATTCGTTTAACGGTCCTTCTTAATAGTTGTAATAAAACGCGAACCTTGGGAAAAGTTAAATACGCTACACTATTAGCCGCGCGCGGCGGCGGTTCGAATGGTCTCGTTGCGTTCCTTAGGCGTAATAAAATACGCTATACTAAGCTAGGCTGGGCAGTACGAATTGCCCTGATTACCTTGACGCTTGACGAAAGTACCCGAAGATTTCACAGCTACCTCGCGGCAGCCGAACGTGATGACGAATGGAATATAAAATCGCGTTTTGGGTCATCAGCCGCCCGGTCTCTTCACATAATTCGATCGATCGGTCGCGGCATCACGTCGGCATGCGGAAGTTCAGTTGTTCAGAGGTCACGCGGTCGATATTTTAACTCGATATTGTTTCGGACGTTTTTAATCGAAGAAAATTGATTTATATGCTGTTTTTAGTAATATATATTTTTTTATTTTTATTATCCATGTGCGAGT
This sequence comes from Kuschelorhynchus macadamiae, assembly GCA_030620095.1. NCBI lineage: Eukaryota > Metazoa > Arthropoda > Insecta > Coleoptera > Curculionidae > Kuschelorhynchus > Kuschelorhynchus macadamiae. The sequence continues at coordinate 28,020 of JAUTXW010002802.1, forward strand.
TGGAAATATACCGGAAATAAAATGTTGGTAGTGACTAGTGCAAAAAAATAAACAACTAAAAAGTGCTTACGAACTTAATTTTGCAAAAATAACCAATTTCAAGGTGGTCTATGTTTGAGTTGTGACTGTGGATGAAATAAAATATCGGTAGTACAAAAAATTAAACAACTAAAGAGTGCTAACGAACTTGATTTTGAGAAAATAACCCAATTCAAGGTAAGTGGTCGCAATTTGCCAGAACTTAGTATACGACAAACTAGTCAAGACAAAAATAAAGAGGTTCATCGAAACTTTCGCAAAAGTATGTACGATTTAGCTAACTGGATAAGTGGTTATAAAGTCTCTAACTCATTTTACTGTTGTTTGTTAGTTGTTGTTCTAAAGACTCGTCGGACTCATTATGGTGCAAAACCGGTGTTAAAAACATTTAAAAGAAAAAATAAAAAAAACATGCATTTTCTGCAGATCACTTGAAATGTTCGGCGGACTATGCTACGGTCGGCACAATTACACAGGCCAACACACATTTTGGTGCCTGCGATTTTTTAACTGTTCTTGGGTAATTTTTGGATGCAGAATGTAAAAAAGTTCTCAGATCTAGTTTTTTTTTAATTGTGTATATACTTTACGTTTTAACTGTTATATAATATTACTATTGCCAGTTAAAAAAACAAAGACACATGGATTTAAGTATTTATTGCAAAAACTTAATTTACATAATTACATTACTCACTAATCACATAAAAATTTTCTTTTATACGACTTTCTAGAATAGAGTTTACTACGGCAGTCTCGCTGAAGGCTCCAGCAGTAGTCCGCCATCAAGTGGCTATCCCATTGTCCTTGATAACGATCTTCCATAGTTTTAATATCCTGATGGAATCTTTCCCCCTGTTCTTCACTACAATCACCCAAGTTTTCTCAAAAACGATCTAGGCTGTGCTGTGCTAGGAACTTTTATACTCATGTTACAGCCGAGAATATTAAAATTTGAAAGCATAGTTTCCACTAATTCTACGTAATTCTCTGCTTTATGACTGCCAAGAAAATTTTGTAGTACTTGAACAAATGAACACCAAGCATTAGATTCAGTCTCGTTCATTGATGTGGTGAATTGTGGATCTTTAACGAGTTGCCTTATTTGAGGACCATCAAATATACCAGCTTTTAGTTTTTCCATGCTTATGCCAGAAAATTTACGTGACAAAATACCCAAAACAATTTCCTTCTCGATTTAAAGCCTTCACAAATTGCTTCATTAGGCCTAGCTTGATATGCAAGGGCGGAAGTAAGATTTTTGCTCTTGAAACCAAAGGTTCATTGATCACGTTTTCTTTTCCTTGAATCATGACATCTCTTGAAAGCCAATTTTTGTTAACCCAGTGCTCATTTTTAACTCTGCTGTCCCAAAGGCACAAAACAAGGATATTTTGTATAACCACTCTGCTGTCCAAGGAGGAAGTTAACCATTTTTAAATCAACACAAATTGCCCACTGATGTTCTTCGTATTTAATTTAAAACGAATGCAGTTGTTTCATATTCTTCCTTCATAGTAGTAGAATGACCAATAGGAATTAAGCCATATTTGTTACCGTTATATAAAAGAACACATTTAAAACTACGTTTTGAACTGTCAATAAAAAGGCGCCAATCATCTGGAGTGTATTCAGGCAAACCCATTTTTTTCTAAAAGCCCTTTTATATTGTTACAGAATACCAAGTCATTTTCCTGAGCGAAAAAAGGCAGATCCTTATCTCTTTTACGATAAAATGTAACATTTGTACAAGGTGTTCCAGCGAGGACTGAACAGGGACCTATTTTCGACCTTCCTTGTATTTTGGAAAAATTCAAAATAGCCAATCGATGTATTTTTTCTTGTAGAATCCAAAAATGTCATCGAAAAAATATTTGAACCAGAAACAAAAGAGTTACGCTATGCATTAGGTGTTTTTTAAATCGAATGTATCGTTTTTTATACGATTTTTGGAAAGAGTGATTTTTTTTATGTCCCTTCTGATTAAAAGATTTGATTTTGCGATAGCTGTTTATATTACATTTTAATGTTTTACAAACTAAAATTTTAGCTTCACCTGTTTAAAATATACGATAGGTTGGTATAGGTGATCAAGGTAAAATGACGTTTGAATGTTTTGTCAATAAAAATTGACATTATTTTAATTATTGTCGAAGTCTTCACCTAAAAAATATATATTTGACTCTGATCGAAATGAAATACTTTTTGGACGAGAGACTACAGATTGTTATGCTATTTTACAAGTGCCAAGAAAATGCAAGAGAAGCAAGAAGAAGATTTATTGCAAATATTCATAGAAATATATCCATCAATACAATTCTAAGGATAAAAAACCTATTTGAGGAAAATAAAACTTTACATGATAGAAAAAGAAATTCAATAAAAAATAATTATTAAATAATAAAATAAAACTACTAATAACATAAGTTTTCAATGTGACCGCCGTTTTTCTCGAAACAACATCGTTAACCCTTTTGTAGCCTTTCTAAACTTGCTGTTACAATATGATTTTCCTGGTTAAGGCGGTTTATTTCATCGACAATTTTTCCCATGATCTCTTGAATATTTTCGTTTCGTTGTCTGTATACGACGTTCTTCAAATGGCCCCAAAGAAATGTATCCAAAACTGAGAGGTCGGGGCTATTGGGCGGCCAAGCATATGTTCCATTTCGCCCTATCCATTCGTTATGGCGCCGATTTAAAAATTGAACCACATCATGCACGGCATGAGGAGGCGCCCCATCATGTTGCCAAATTAAATTCTGATATTCTGCCAATGGTAAGTCTTCCAAAAAATTTTCAATTTCGTTTTCTAAAAACTCATAATATCTGTGCCCATTTAAAGTCCCGTTAAAAAATATTGGTCCCAAAATTTTATTGTTTTTTATCCCACACCAAACATGAATAGAATTCCTCCCTTGAAATTTAATAGTCTGGAACTTTTTTGGATTTTCAACGGCCCAGTGGTGACTATTATGTCTGTTGAATACTCCGGATGTTGTGAAAGTAACTTCGTCGGTCCACACAATATTTTTGAATAAATCAGGGTCTTCGTTTTCTTGCCGAATTACCATTTGAGAAACAAATTGGAAGCGAAGTTCTTTTTGTGCCGGTGTTAGGTGCTGAAGTGGAAGGATACGAAAAGGCCTAAATTTATGAATTTTCAGAGTCCTGTGAACAGTCCCTTGGGTAACTCTTCTGCGCCTTACACCGCCACCGTACTGAATTTCCCGAACTGCATCCGAAATAGATTTGGTTGGATTAACTTGAAAATAATTTATAATGGCCTGGTCTCGATTTCTTCTTCTTTGTATATTTCTTTTTCTATCATGTAAAGTTTTATTTTCCTCAAATAGGTTTTTTATCCTTAGAATTGTATTGATGAATATATTTCTATGAAAATTTGCAATAAATCTTCTTCTTGCTTCTCTTGCATTTTCTTGGTACTTGTAAAATAGCATAACAATCTGTAGTCTCTCGTCCAAAGAGTATTTCATTTCGATCAGAGTCAAATATATATTTTTTAGGTGAAGACTTCGACAATAATTAAAATAATGCCAATTTTTAATGACAAAGCATTCAAACGTCATTTTACCTTGATCACCTATACCAACCTATCGTATATTTTAAATAGGTGAAGCTAAAATTTTAGTTTGTAAAACATTAAAATGTAATATAAACAGCTATCGCAAAATCAAATCTTTTAATCAGAACGGACATAAAAAAAATCACTCTTTCCAAAAATCGTATAAAAAACGATACATTCCATTTAAAAAACACCTGATGCATAGCGTAACTCTTTTGTTTCTGGTTCAAATATTTTTTCGATGACATTTTTGGATTCTACAAGAAAAAATACATCGATTGGCTATTTTGAATTTTTCCAAAATACAAGGAAGGTCGAAAATAGGTCCCTGTTCAGTCTTCGCTGGAACACCCTGTACCTGGACAAAGTAGATTTTTTTCTTTTAATCTGGATGCAAGTAATTCAGCGGTTTCTTTTGAGAGATTCAAGTCTCTCTTATAAGTTCGTTTAGTTCTTCTTGATTGAAACACTGCGGAGTTGCTAAATCTGCTTTAAATTCGCTGTTGTATCATCTTCTGTCAGTTCGGGTAGACTACTGAATGATGGAGCGGGTATTTCTTCCGAATGCGCTACAGGCCTTCTTGCAGAATCTAGATCAGTATATGTCCATTTGTGTCTATTGTTTCTATTTATGCCTTTAGTATTAACGAGACAAAAATAGCAGTCATCATGATGGTTTCGCGATTCTCTCCAAACCATTGGTACACCAAACTTTAGGCACTTCCTCTTTCCAGTTGTCCGTTTTTCTGCTCTCTTTCAAAGTGTATTCACCACACACATAACAAAAAACATCGGGATGATTTACATAGGTACGTCTGCTTGTGGATGCCATTGTTTCAGTTTAGTGTCTTGATACTACAAAACGACCAAAATTTACACAAAATGATAGCACAACTTTACTTGGGAAAACTCAGTAATATACTAAATCGATTGGGTCATAGGCAATTACAGGTATAAAAGTAATTAAGAGCAGTGTATTGAGTAGTTCCTAGTATAGGAACATTGGGTCAGGGACAATTCGAGGTATCCATTTGGTTAATTAGATTCTGGGAAATTTCTATTTTGACGATTAAGTACATATTTACCTCTTTATTTGTTGTCCTTTATCAGAAAAAATATCAATTAACCTGTAACCTGTATCTCAAAAACTAGAGCTGATAGAAAAAATCTGGTGGCGTTTTTGGAATCAGCACATTAAAAACATCTAAAATCAGATGTTAGATTTCCGACACCAAATGTTTGTTTTCATTTTGCTACCCTGTGTTATTCATTGTTGGTTATAACGTTTATATTGAATGTACAGTTTCTCGGATTGTTTATATTTAAGACAGTGGTCGCCAACCCGTCGATCGCGAGCTACCGGTAGCTCGCGAAGACATTTCTGGTAGCTCACAACATATAGACGCTGCCGAGGCAAAACGGCACAAACGCCAAAATGGTCATTTTTTGGTTAGGCATACCACTGGATAGAGAATTTTAATTCGCATAGAACTACCTAAGCGGCATTAGCTCCAAAAATATATATTCCCTAGAATTTAGCTCGGAATGTCACGCAAACGCCAACTGAATCACGTGGCTCTACGGAAAATAGACGGCAACCGACATAAACGCCGAACTGCCATAAGAGCAACATTATGCTTATTTTGGTCTTCTTTTTGAATAAAGGTAAATGTTTTAATCGAAACTTTTTACTACATTTTATTAATATTAGTTTATTAAGCATGGTTTTTCTATTTTTAAGCATTTACACCCCATAAATATAGCTTATTTCTTAAAAAACTAGCCTGGCGTTTATGCCATAACCAATAATGTCGAACACGTTTGGCATAAACGCCAGTGCCGTGTTCTATTTGTATGTAAATTTTATTTACGAAAAATTGTTGAATATTGTGCAGATAATGGAATTTTTTTCTAGTAGTATGCTAAAATTGCTTTTAAAGTTTACAAAATTGTTTGTGTTTTACTGAAAATTTGTTCCTCACCGCCTTAAATCGACGATCGAATTTTGGCGCTTATGCCATTATTTTTGTTGTAGATGAATAGTAGGAGTAAGAAAATTTTGGCGCTGCTCACGTCACAAAATAAAAAATCTGAAAGTTTCGAAAATGCCAGCGAAGAGACTGGTCCTACTACAAATAAAAGCAATATTAGTAAAAACTACAGTTTATGTGATAGAAATAGAAACGATAATTTAGACTGTGATTCAACTGTGGCTGTGGGTGTAAATGCAAGTACCCAGTTTGTGATGTCAGAAAATAATTATTTTGGGACATCTACTTTATCAGGAAATAATATAGTCTGTAGCACCTTTGCTAATTTTGGAATGAGGCACGAAGATAATCCAACTGTGAAAGAATACTTCACCAATAATACCAATCTCATTACCGCCTATGATACACCCGATAATCTCTTCAATGAAGTGATTATAGAGGAAGTGCCTTATGATCGTTACACCTCGGGTTTCACCGATATGATTTCATCAAATGCAGAAAATCAACAGAACGAGGGTGAAGGGCAGAATGTAAAAATTCGATTATCTTTTACCGATATAATTTTAACAAATGCAGAAAATCAAGAAAACGAAGATATAAGGGAAAATGAAAGTCAAATAAGTCCTTCTGATGTAATTTTGCCAAATGCAGAAAATCAATGCAACGAAGATAAAGCGATGAATGAAATTCAAGAAAATTCTACCGACCCCAGCGATAATAGGGACGACTACGAAGTATCGTCATGCAATGATTCGGAGATAGAAGACTCTAGTACGGAAAAATTAACAATAAATAGGAGAAGAAAAAGACAACTAGACGATAGAAATAAAAATGGAATTGTAAATCAGATAGAACAGATTGACGAAATAAAAGACGAAGAAAACGCTATGCAAAAAATGAATAAAAGGAAACGTCGTCAATTTCTTAAAGATTCTGGACAAGAGTATATTAATACTCGAGGACAGATTATTAATGCCAAAAAAATTAAGCCAAATCCTTGTGAAAATAAACCATGTTTTAACAAGTGTAATTTATTTTCAGCTGAAGATCGTCAGGAAATATTTGACTTTTTTTGGAATCTAAAGGATGGCGTGAAACAAAAGTCATATTTAAGTGAATGTGTAACTGTGGGACAAATAAAACGCAGACGTAAATCAAAAAATAAGATACAACGTAAGTTTACTCACGACTATTTCTTAAAAAAAAAGGTGTTAGGCAAAAGGTTTGCAAACAGTTTTTAAATAACACCATGGGAATAACTGTTAGGTTGCTAAGGACAGTTATAGAAAACAAAAATGAAATTAAATTTCTCGTCCCAGATGCAAGAGGACATCATAGGCTATATAATAGGGCGTCCGAGGAACAAGTTCAAGATTTTAAGAATTTCATCAACTCGCTACCACTTATCCCATCACATTATTGCCGAAGTTCAAGTTCCAAAAAGTATTTACCTGCTGAAGTAAAAAGTTTAAACAATGTTTACCGAATGTATGAAAAGGCACTTAAGGATAAAAGAGACAATTGTATATTGTTAAGAAAGGCTAAATTTATGGAACTTTTAAAAACTCATTTTAATATTGGGATACATGTACCAAAAAAGGATAAATGTTCCAAATGTCAAAGATATGAACAACTACCTGGAAACCTAAAAACAATAAAAGAACAAGAAAGCTATAACGAACATTTACAGGAAAAAGAAGCAGTAAAAAAAATATTTTTACAGGAACAAAATCAAGCCGTCGAGGAAACCACAATGTTGGTCGCTAGTTTCGACTTACAAAAAGTTTTGTCGACACCGCATGGAGATAGTATGACCATAGGCTTTAGTAGAAAACATGCCGTGTACAATTTTACTGTGTACGAGACAGCGTCAAGAAAGGGTTATTGTTACCTGTGGGGTGAAAAAGATGGAAAACGTGGATGTAATGAAATTTGCTCTAATTTATTACAATTTTTGACTGAAGTTGATAAGAGACAAATATACCAAAAAATATCATTATACGGTGATAATTGCACCGGCCAAAATAAAAATAAATATATTCTATTAATGTTACGATACTTTTTAAATAATTCAAAGCACATTAATGAAATTGTTATTACGTATCTTATAACTGGACATACTTATATGCCAGTAGATTCCATGCATGGGGTCATTGAAAAAAGTATTAAAAACAAAATTGTCCAATCTCCCTCTGAATGGCCCACTATATTAAGGAATGCTCGCATAAATCCAGAACCTTATATTGTTAAACAACAACGCTTCACGACTTTTTGGATTTCAAAACATTGTGTACACAGAAAACTAACAAAATCAAAATATCTTCCATAAAACGAGCCACTTTGTTAAAAAACGATTCAAATGTAAAAATTGAAACTTCATTTTTGAATCCAAAACTTGAAAGTGTCGATTTTCAAGTTAAAAAAGACTCACAACCTCGATTAGCATATTTTTGTGAACAGCCAATCACAAAACTTAAATACGAAAATTTGAAAACCTTATGATACCTAACAATTTATTATTAAATCAGAGTTTCACGCTGAATATTTATCACTTAAAACTAGTAGTATGGTTCCAGATAGGCTGGATGAAACTGATGTGGAAGATTTGCTTAATGAGAAATATTATGTTTGTTAACCATGTTCTTGTTGTTTTTTACAAGTATTGTAATAGAATGCGTTTTTTACTTAAAATTTTCATCACTATGTGCTTTATTTTTGTACCGGATTTGTTTTTTACAAATTTTAAGGTTTCTGAAAACCATTGTCTTTCTTTTTAAATGATAGTTACGTGATGACATGTAGCATGATAATATGTAGTTAAGTGTCTCTGCGTTACGAATATTTTTTTTGTGTATCAGATTGTTTTTAATTTAGTTTGAGGTATCTAAACCCCATATGTTTTTTAATAATGCAAGATTACAATGTTAGTGTTTTTTAGTTATGTTCATGTGTATGCATTTTTAGTTGAGTTTCCCTGCATTAAGAACGTAGGTATTTTTTGTACCCGTTTGTTTTTTGTTTAGTTAAGTTTAAAGATTCTGAAAACTATTATTTTTTTTAATGCTGTAAGATGTTTATATCTACAGTGTGACAACTTAAGTCCGCACCATATGGAAGTCGATTGCCGTAATCACATTTCGGAAAAAATTCCGTTATGATGCGGACTTAAATTGTCACACTGTATGTGACAGTATGTCTTTTTTAGTTGAGTTTCCCTACGTTACGAATATATTTTTTGTATCAGATTTGTTTGTTTTACTCATTTTAAAGTTTCTAAAAACCTATTTCATCATTTTAGGGAATATTTACCTAATTTACATGAAATTTAGTAATAAAACCTAAATGGAATGATTTTTTTCTATTTGGCATAAGCGATCATATTCCAATCATTATCCTTATTTTTCCAATGGCATATCCTCTAGCAAGCGCCACTTTGAATGATATATCCTCGACCTACTTGGCACAAGCGCCTGCAGTTCTTATGGCACAATCACCACTACTGGCTTTGACTTGGCACAAGCGCCAATTTTTTACTTTTTCATTAAATTTGGGATTAATAACAATTAAAAAAGTATTTGCATATTATTAAAATACGTGGTAAAAATGAAAAAAATTTGAGGCTAGTTACCGCGATCTAATAATTAATATTAAACAAATAGTAACGTTTTTTCTTTCTCCTGAAAATTTGGGCAGATGGCGTTTGTGCCGTTTTGCCGCGACAGCGTCGAATTATCTTGAAAAAATCATAGAAGCGTCCATAAATTTGGAAAAAAAATCACAATATGAAAACAAGCAGCGGCAACACTGCGGTGAGCGCTCTGGGCAACAGCTGCTAGAATTCATCAGAGCGCTAGCATCGCGAGAATGTTTGAGAGCACGAGAACGATCTAAATTGCTTTGAACGCGATCAATAGGCTTGTCTAGGATACAACGCATTTAGTTTAAAACTGAAAGACATTAGACGTGTTAGAACACAGTGTGAACAATAAAAAAGATTATGGTAAGCAGTATTAAGAAAGTAAAGACATACAATTTTCGTTCTGAATGGGAAAAACAGTATTTTTTTACAGAAGTTAAAGGTAAAAATGTATGTTTGTTATGTAATGCCTCTGTTTCGGTTGCTAAAAAAGGAAATATTCGGAGGCATCATAAAAGTGTACCGGGTGGTCGAAATTGGTCTGTTTTAACAGAGAAAACCTATTTCCTGACTAGATAGAGCAAAACTGACTTAGGTGTCATGGGCTCGATTTCTGAGAAATGTTTAATGGCAAAAACCGCCTGCCGATATTTTCACTGCCAACTGAGATATAGGGCGTTTTTCAATTTTCGGCCATTTTGAAAATTGTCCATAACTTTTTTATTTTGCGGAATATTAACATTCTGCAAAGACATTCTAAGGGCACTTTTTTATGTGCAATCCAGTGGCGTACTCAGATTTTTTCTATAGTTGTCCGTTTTATCATAAATAGGCAAAACTTTTTTTTTTCAAATGGAAATCATAGTTGGCTATAAATTATAAAAAATGCTCGCGTTTAGCCCTTTTCAGTGATATAAAGTTGTAGGTACTTATTTTCAAAAATAACGAAAATATTAGGTGTTTTTGGTTTACATCGAAGTAGGCCTTGGAATAATGACGCGGGTTCAATATTTTGAATATATTGCTGTCAGATTACTGTAGTCTGGTGTAATTATTGCGTTTTGGTGTTATCTTTATAAAGTTGTGTTAAGTTGCTGACAAAATATGTTTGAGAATTATGAAAAGTATGATATGTTAAAATGTTACATATTATCTAACGAAGTTCCTGAAGCAGCTAGTGAATTATATTTTAATACATTTCCCGAGCGACATCAACCGGATAACCGAATTTATCAAACATTAAGAAGTAATTTAGTAAATTACGGAAGTTTTAAAAAGTTAAGAACAAGACATTATGAACTAAAGGAAGAAAAGGAAATCCAGCAGCTAAATATAATTGGTGAGGTATTAGATCATCCTGGCACCTCCTCTCGAACATTGGCTAATATAACGAATGTTCCAAAGACCACCGTTTTAAAAATACTCAAAAAACATAAATTCAAACCGTATAGAACGAGAAGAGTTCATCAACTCCGTGAAGGGGACGCCGCTAGAAGATTGAGATTTTGTCAGTGGTATGAGCAAAAATTCATGGAGAATGAGAATTTTTCCATTAAATATTATTTGGAGTGATGAATCCAGAGTAGATACTTCTGGTATATTTAATAGATATAATTCATATCACTGGTCCACTGAAAATCCACACGTAGTTGTGCAACAAGACCGGCAAGGTCGGTGTGGATTCAATATATGGGTGGGGATATTCCGAGGAAGATTTGTGGGACCTTATTTTTACGATGGAAATTTAACTGCAGATGATTATGTAAATATTTTGCGCACATATATTGTCCCTTTGTTGGAAGACATACATTTAGCTGATGCCAGAAATATCTACTATCAACAAGATGGTTGTCCCCCGCACAATGCAAGGATCACAACTGATCTTTTAAACTTCGAATTTCGAGAAAATTGGATTGGTACGTGGGGCCCCATACCTTGGCCTGCTAGGTCCTGTGACTTAACTCCCTTAGATTTTTTTTTGTGGGGAAGATTGAAGGACTTGATATTTAAAGGAAGAACCTTTCACACAAAAGAAGAATTGCAAGAGGCCACTAGGCAAGCTTTTGCATCTATTAGCCCAGTTGAACTAATAAATAGTTGCAACTCGGTACGCAAAAGATGCTTAGTTTGTATTCAACAGGGAGGGGCTCAATTTGAACAACTTCTCTAAATATATTTATCAGAAACCTATCTAACTAAATACCTAGATTTTCATAATTATTTTTTATTTTCACTTGTAGCTGTAAATAGTAGTTTAGTTTGTTAATTTTGTTCAACTTTGCTATGTAAACAAAAAAAAATAAAAAAAATTAATAATAAATAATTAAAATAACGTTAGCTAGTGTTATTTAAACTTGTGTTTAAGTTGCTAACAAACTATAAATCTTAACAATACATAATTGAGATATTGTCATCACAAATCAAAGCCTACTTCGATGTAAACCAAAAACACCTAATATTTTCGTTATTTTTGAAAATAAGTACCTACAACTTTATATCACTGAAAAGGGCTAAACGCGAGCATTTTTTATAATTTATAGCCAACTATGATTTCCATTTGAAAAAAAAAAGTTTTGCCTATTTATGATAAAACGGACAACTATAGAAAAAATCTGAGTATGCCACTGGATTGCACATAAAAAAGTGCCTTTAGAATGTCTTTGCAGAATGTTAATATTCCGCAAAATAAAAAAGTTATGGACAATTTTCAAAATGGCCGAAAATTGAAAAACGCCCTATATCTCAGTTGGCAGTGAAAATATCGGCAGGCGGTTTTTGCCATTAAACATTTCTCAGAAATCGAGTCCATGACACCTAAGTCAGTTTTGCTCTATCTAGTCAGGAAATAGGTTTTCTCTGTTAAAACAGACCAATTTCGACCACCCTGTACATCCGAAATTTAAAATATAATTGCAATTACATGCTGCCAGCAGAAATAAAAAATTGAAACAATTAAAGAATCAGTTAATTGGAAAACAATCAATATTTTTAAAAGTAGTTGACAAAAATAAGTATGCAGCGAAAGCATCGTACCGTGTGTCCCAAATAATTGCACAAAAAAATAAACCGTATGAAGACGGGGAAATGATAAAACAGGTGTTTTTAGAAGCTGCAGATTCCTTATTTTCCAACTTTAAAAATAAAGACGAGATAGTTTCAGTAATAAAATCTATGCAACTTTCTGCTAATACAGTGATGAGACGAGTGGAAGTAATGAGCAAGGATATTTTTTACAGTTAAAAACTGATTTAGGTAACTGTGTTTATTTCTCTCTTCAACTGGATGAATCAACAGACGTAGTTGACACCTCCCAGATGACCGTATTCGTCAGGATAGTTTTTACTGCAGGGGCGTGCGGTGAAATTTTAAGGGAAGCAATTTTTAGAAACTTACCTATTTGTAATGTAATTCGATTCGTCGATCATTTTTTGCAAATTCGTCAATGACGTCATCATAAAAACGTCGATGTTCCGACATATTTTGGAGAAGTTTATTTTCAATGGACAACAGCGATGTATGCGAAAGAGACTCCTGCCCCGTTCAATTTCTCAAAAATTGCGTTCTCCTGATGAACTTGTGGCAGGTTTAGTCAATACTAATTCACACAATTTCGACACTTCGGTGTAGGCGTCTTCCAGCTCCTTGTCTTTTAAAAATTGCATTAGTTTCTTAGCGTTATTTTTTGCGCTAATGTCATCAGTTTCGTAAATCACTTTTAGTTCAGATCGCAGTAACACTCGATCTAAGAACTGGCCATAATGAAGAAGAAGAGATTTAAACGCATCTTCTGGAAAAGTTTTTCCTTTAAATGCATCAAAATTGCAGAGCTCGAGGAATTTAAAATCATTTAAACCGTTAAATCTATAGTTTATTTGTTGCTGAATTTGATCGATTATTTCATAAAAGAGGCGTCTGTATGATGTTTGAACATCTCCGACCTTGTCTGTTCGAAGACGCTTGACTTGTGGCTCTACATTTAACGCCATCGTTTCCTCCCAAAATAGGTCAAAGTCATCTCTTTTCTTTTTTGGCTTAACATGGACTTAAAATCATCCACTTTTTTTAGGCAAAAAGCAATATCATTTATTTTAGTTTGTAATATATTAAAAACATTGTCCGAGAATGGAAATATTTCTGAAAATATGTTCAACAAATAATTAAAATTAAAATCTCGTTTCAAACAGTCCAAAAATCCCCTCGAACTATTTATTGCTTCTGAGTCCCACGTTTTATTATTTTCTATTATATTCTCAAATAGTTCAATCAGTGATTCACGATTTTCAGATACTGTTAACACAAGTCTTCCATTATAGTTCCACCTAGTAGGAGCTACTTTGGGCAATCGTTTGTGGACAATGGAGTCCAAAGCTTGTGTACGTTTTGTTGACTGAAAAAAAGCGGCCATGCCACTTAAAGTAACGAAAAATACTTTACACTCTTTAGTGTGATTGATGAACTGGGATAAAACTAAATTTAATTTATGAGCAAAACAATGGACAAACACAGCACTTGGTAAAGTTTCTCGAACTTTAGCTTGCAGACTCCCTAATTGTCCTGCCATCACTGCAGCTCCATCATAGCTTTGAGCAATTAATTTTTTCTCTCCATTAATTTCTTTAGTAACGTTATAAACTACGGTATATAATGCATCTACTGTACAATTTTCGGACACAACTTCCGTCTGTTTTAACGTAGCGTATTACTATAGATAATTGGCTAAAATTAGTGATATCAGTTGTTTCGTCCAGAACAATATCAATGAACCGCGCCTCGCCAATCTCCTGCTTAATTCTTTTTAGAATAATGGATGCAACAGCGGAAATTAAATTTATTAATTATACTGGATTCAATTCGACGTTCCGCGAAAAACGCTAGACTGCTCTAAATTATTTTTTAAACAATCATCATATTTAGCTATTAAACTAAGTAAATCTTGAAAATTATCAGCGAAGTTTAATGTTGAAAATCCCTTTATTATTAAGACACACACCACACATTTACATACACTCTTCTTACTAAATTCTCCAACATTTTCGATGTTATTACCGACAGCCGAAGTTGACGGTATTTGCAAATCCACGTCCGTATTATTGTCTTCCATATCGCACCATGCACGACACGACGTACGTATCACACAACACACGGATAGCCGTTCAAACAAAGAACCAACTCCAACGGTAGCTTCCGCCCTCACTTAAAGCACGCGACTGAAATGCAAAAATTGCAAACAGCCGGTGTAAAGTTCAATAACCTCTGGCTCGATTCCCAGAAAATCAAGCATACAGGACTTGGCTGCAGAGAAGCTAGCGGCCCGCATAGGTTCTATTCGATTTCTATTGTGGCTCGGTCGGAGTCAAGGCCGCATTTATTATGGGCTTGATAATTAAGATAATATTTTAGCATTTTTAATATAAACTAAATGAATGGTTTCCTATTTCAAAAATTACATTTCAGAAGATGTTTTTGTATTTTTTTTTGGGGAAGCACCGCTTCCCCTGCTTCCATGGGCTGCACGCCCCTGGTTTTTAGTGATTTTATGATTAAAGAAGATCTTTTGAAGTTTATTCCACTGAAAGGATATATCATTGGACAGAATTTTTTTTCTAATTTAAACAATTTTATATCTCTGAGAAAATTCCGATTTCAAAATCGGTAGGCGTGACAACTGACGTCGCTCCAGATATGGTGGGTTGTGATAACGGTCTGGTATCATTTTGTCGTAAAGACGAACGTTTCAATGAAGTCCTATCTGTCATAGTTCAATTTTTCAAAACGTGGCGAACCGTTTCAGGAACTGGAAAATTCAGTTTGGCTTAGAGATTTTGGGTTTCTTGTGGACATTACAGACAATATTAATCAATTCAATTTGCAACTTCGGGGAAGAGATAAAGATAAATGCATTCATAAAAAAACTTTAGTTTCGGGAACAAACCCTAATCAACCGTGATGTCAAGCATTTTCCCGTTCTTTCAGAGAAGATATCTCAAAATCGAATAGAACCACATGAAGTAAATCTCATAGAAATAGTTTCTAACTTGATAGATAACTTCAAAAATCGGTTTAATGATTTCAACAAAATGGCATTGGCGGCTCAATTTGTTGTTTCACCCTTCATGGAAATTGATATATAACAGTTTGCAACTTGTGTTATGCAGAACTTATCGCTGCAACTAAAATGCTAGTGATTGCAAGAAAGGGTTAGTTTAAACTACAAAATGTCTCTGGCCTATAGTAAATAAAGACAAATAGTCAGTTTTATGTCGTGTTGCCTTAAAAGTGAAAGCGTTATTTACTTCAACCTATTTGTGCGATCTTCTTTTTCCAATATGAAGTTTATTAAGAACACATTCCGCAATCACCTTACAGATGCACATTGTGTTCGAATGTCTGTATCAAATTACACTGCAAACATCAAAAAAATTATCGATGAGTCCGAGTGTCAACCTTCTCATTGAACGTACGCATTTTTTATCACATGTTTTTGTTTAAGATTTTAATTATAATGTTTTGACTACTACTCTTAATCAAAATACGAGAGTTCTAACCACACTACACCACAACTTGTTACGTTCTGGACGCGCGTTTCGCTAACCAAGTTAGCATCATCAGCAGATGATATAAACTAAAGTAACTTATCCTAACCGAGACTATTTATAGGTAAATGTGGTCACACTTGGTTGCACCCGACTGCACCGTTGTCAAGTAAACAATAGAGGGGACTATAGGGAATAGGCCCTTGTCTTTATTTAGTGCTTTCTTACCACATTTAACTATTTCTATACTCTCAAATGCATCCAATAATCTATTATTAGATACATTTTTAATCAACTTAAGATTATTTATTCCTATTCGGTGATTGTTTTCCAAAGCATGTTGGGCAACGCTTGACTTTTCTGTTCTTCCGTATCTTAAATGTGCCATGTGTTCTTTAAAACGAATGTTTATGGAGCGTTTAGTTTGCCCAACATATTTTAGATCGCAGTCATTACAGCTAATTTCATAGATGCCACTCCTCTCCCTCAAGTCGACTTTGTCTTTGGGGTTTCCAAGGAGATTTTTCAAACTATTCTCCGTTTTGTAGGCTACTCTAAAACCTACGTTTTTAAATACTTTTTCTAGACCTCTCGTATATCTGGGATCATATGGGATTACTATGAATTTATTGGAAGCCTCAGGTATTTGAAGAGTAGTGGCATCTTTTAACATTTTCTTATGCTTATGTCTATTTACTAGTTTATGTACAAAATTATCATTATATCCATTACTTTTAGCTATATTTTTAATCCGATTTATTTCATTGTTAAATCGTTCTTTACTTAGTAGAAAATTGACTCACCTGTGAGTTAAGAAATGGAATGCTGCCATTTTGTGTTGACGGCAATGAAATGAGTCGGATGTTATATATCTATCAGTATTAGTAAATTTCCTATAAATATCGAATTCTAATTTATCGTTATTTCTAATAACTAACGTGTCGAGAAAAGGTAATTGCCCATTGTTCTCCTTTTCGTACGTAAAATTAATGGAAGGATATTTATTGTTTAATGTTTCTAAGAAAGTGTCCAAATTTTCTGTTTTAGTATCAAAAATAGCAAATATATCGTCTACGTATCTATACCACACCCTTGGGAAATACTTGAGTTCTTTTTTGAATTGGGTTTCTAATCTGCCCATAAACAAATTTGCAAGGAACGGAGATAAGCAATTGCCCATCGCAGTTCCCTCTAGTTGTTTATAATATTTATTGTTGTACTGAAAAAAATTTTGATTCATACATAATTTTGTGAGAAGTAAATACTCATCAATAATTTCTTTCTTCAAATTACTGATTTCAAGTAGTTCCTTTAGGTACTCTAAAGCTAGTGGCATGGGTACACTAGGAAACAATGAGCTTACATCAAAAGATATTAAAATTTCACCTTCTTTTAAGTGAACATTCTTAATTTTATCTAAGAATTCTAACGAGTTAGTAACCTCAAAGTTATCATACGAGATATTTAATTTGCCGAATTCTTCTACTAACCATTTTGAAATATTGTACGTTGGTGATCCAACAGCTGAAACAATAGGTCTCATGGACTTCCCAGGTTTATGAATTTTGGGAAGGCAATACAGTTTAGATAACTGTGGGTTACTATGTGTTAGTTTGAATTTTAGTTTATCGGACACAAGGTTTTTACACTGTTTTAAAGTACTTTTTACTTCTGTTATCATTTTTGATAACGGGTTTTTCTCAATTAAATCGTAAGGACCAGTTTGAATCAAATTGTCTACTCTTTCAAAATAATCTGTTTTGTCTAGTATAACAACCTTATTTCCTTTGTCAGCTTTTAAATAAAAACATTCCTTTTTCTTCAGTCCCTGGATAACTTCAGTGTTTTTACGAGAAACATATTTTGACTTGTTGTTAACCACGTTTTTTGAAATTTGATTTCTGCAAGCCTCTCTAATGAATCCCTTAGTTGACTCTGGCACATATTGAATGGAACTTTCGATATTCCCTATAATAGTTGGTAAACTATTTTTTACTGGAGGCTCTGCAAAATTCAAACCTTTATTCAAAAGGGCAATTTCTCTATTATCAAAAGACTGAGAAGAAAGATTTTCTACAATGTTCTCCACTTCCGAAGAAATTTGTTTTTGTGGTTTCAACTTTCTCAGTTTGTTTTTAAGTGAACACATTTTCTTCAAAAATTTGGCATCGATAACTACGAACATTTTTCTTTGGAAATCTAACCACTGTTCAAATTCTAAATTACTAAGCTTATAAGTGAGTTTTTTAAATAATCCGTATGCTTCAATTTCAAGCATACTTCGTTTGCTATACAGATTTTTAATTTCTAAATCTAGCCACTTTTGTTTGGCAAAAGATTCAACCTTCCCAGTAACGGGTGATTGTTTAGGGATCTTGACTGAAATGAATTTAGGGGAAACTGAAAAAGACTTGCATCTTAAGTTGATTAAAAATGTATCTAATAATAGATTATTGGATGCATTTGAGAGTATAGAAATAGTTAAATGTGGTAAGAAAGCACTAAATAAAGACAGAGGGCCTATTCCCTATAGTCCCCTCTATTGTTTACTTGACAACGGTGCAGTCGGATGCAACCAAGTGTGACCACATTTACCTATAAATAGTCTCGGTTAGGATAAGTTCCTTTAGTTTATATCATCTGCTGGTGATGCTAACTTGGTTAGCGAAACGCGCGTCCAGAACGTAACAAGTTGTGGTGAGGTGTGGTTAGAACTCTTGTATTTTCATCTATCTTCCACCACAGGTTCCAGTGTTAGGACTACTACTATTAAGCCGTATGTGACATGTCATTATGACTATATGAAAATTTTGTTTATTTTTTAAACCCCTACGATGGGTAGGTATGTATTAGTATTAGTTAAGCACTTATTAATTACATAATAACATGTATGTCAAATACAACTGTGCATTATTTTAGGCTGGCTTAAACGATGGTAACAAGTAGGTAGTTCACGGTTTATTTCTAAATTATCAAAGTCAGAAATAGCTTTCTACGACAGTAGAAAGAAGAGAAGAGAATCAATTAACATTGTGGCGGAAGATCGGTCAAAACATGTGACCCGTGTAAATTTCTGGATCTGGCAATCTCAGGTTTCCGGCAATATTGGATGGCATCTTCCCAAATGTATGAATCCCTACACATTGTATTGTGCATTTTCCCTGTTTGTAATTTACAAAAAAAGCAATGATGTGTTCGAAAGACGTAGAACTACATATTTTCTATAAAGGTGAACTTTCTATGAAGGTGAACTAGATTTCCACCAATTACAATTTTCTGGAAATATGAGTTTTTGTATCAGGAATTTTGATGATTGGTAGGGTCTCTTTGTCTTCAATGTTATCATCAGTGGTTAATTTAGTAAGATCTTCACGAAGACATGCACCTGCCAATCCAATAATGATCACAACTTGAATAAAAAATAGGCTTCATCAGCTGCCTCGGAAAAAAATAAATTTCCGCTTTTGAAAAAACTTTGGATTTTTTTGGACGGTGTCCTACGTTTTTCCGTTTCAAAAATGCTGTGAATTTTTAGTATTTACCTATATCTTAGGTCAGAGCAACAGCGCAGAACTACTAGATAATTTCTTCACAAATTTCAATATGTCGCAAATTGTAACCCTTCCGACACGGACGGTGGGTAGTTCACAAAGTCTAATTGATATCATTGCAGTCACTAACAAAAAACTTCTACAGGGGGATGTTATACAAATGATATAGTCACAGATCATCAGCTTATCTTTTGCTCGCTGAATTTTAAATTACCACAAATAACTCCAAAAATTAGGTAATCAAAAATTTTGATGAAGAACAGTTTAGGTCAGACTTAGTAAATATTGATTGGGCTTCAATCTTTGATGTAACCACGACTTCTGAAAAGGTCTCGGTTCTGACTGAAAATACAAAAGTTATTCGACGCTCACGCACCCTTACAACGGTCCCGCGTAACAAAGTCACCATGGTTCAATTTGAAAAAATATAGAAATAGCCTTCTTACTAAGTACAAAAAATCAGGTAATCAAAATGACTGGGAATCTTATAAAGAAGTTAGAAATATGACAAAAGCATACATCAATTTTATTAAACTAAACCGCCTAAAAATGTCTGGAAAACACTTGCTGAAATGAACATATATAACAAACGTAAAAATAAATCTGAAATTCCAAAATTAATTAAAAACCCTCATTCAATTAATCAGTTTTTTATTGATTCTATAACAACATTGCTCCTCTTGTTAATACTGAGACTATTAATAGATATTTTAACAATCCCATAACTGATGCCAGATTTTCTTTAACCCATATTCAGGACATTGACGTCAGTAATGCAATCATGGAACTGAAATCCAATGCTTTTGGGTCTGATCGTTTGTCTCTTGAGATGATTAAATACTGTTGTCCAACAATTATTCCCTTTTTAACCCATATTTTAAATTTTTGTATAGAAAATTCCCAATTCCCTGATTATTGGAAAACTGCAATAGTATTACCTCTTCCTAAGGTGTCTGAGGTAAATGATATGTCTGATTTAAGACCTATAAGCTTATTGTCTATATTGTCAAAGGTATTTGAAAAAATTATTTACTCACAAACAATCAACTATTTGCTTGCTTATGACCTCTTGTCAAATTCCCAATCTGGTTTTCGCAAAAACTATGGCACGGCTTGTGTTTTGTTGAAGGTTTTAGATGATATTATTCAAGCTGCTGATCAGGGAAAACCTTCCGCCCTGGTGCTTCTAGACTACAGCAAAGCCTTTGATACCTTAGACCATGGACTTCTTTGCGCGAAACTTCATTATTATGGATTTACCCAAAACACCATTAGCTTTTTCAAAAACTATCTTTATAATCGACAGCAATGCGTATTGCTTGAAGGCAAACTGTCTGAAGCCTTGTCAATAAGCAAAGGTGTGCCCCAAGGCTCTATATTAGGGCCCCTTCTATTCTTAATTTATACCTCTGATATGGACAGACTAATACCTAATTGCAAGATGCAAAGATACGCCGATGACACGCAGCTGCACATAAGTTTTTACCCTACAGAAATAGCTGAGGCTACTATAAAAATGACGCAAAATCTAAAAAATGTTAATAATTACTCCATTGAAAACGGACTAAAGCTTAACCCCTCGAAGTCGGCCGTCATGTTCTTTGGACCTAATAGGGAGTGGATAAAACAAAACTTTAATTTAACTTTATCAGACGTTATCATCCCTTCTGTAAATGAGTATAAGAATTTATATGCGGATATCGTCTATGGTCCTTGTCTTGATTTGCAATCCAAACAAAGATTGCAAAGAATTCAAAATTCATGCATACGCTTTGTTTTTAACCTTGAACTACGGGACCACGTAACATTTAGATAGCATGGACTAAACTGGCTAAACATTCGGGACCGGCTTAAACTGCATCTAGCCTGCTTTTTACACCGATTGCTGGAAAGCGGAATACCCCATTACTTACGTGAAAAACTAACTTTTCGATGTGCAACTCACAGCCGCGTCACCCGTCACAATGATCAATTGAATATACCCCGCCACAGAACCGCCCTCTATGAACGTTGTTTTTCATACGTGTTTCCAAAGTTGTTTAACACCGAAATTAAAAACAAATTTTCTAACCTAAGTTATAACGCCTTTGTTGAGATTCTTTAGTTAATTTTTGTTGTCATTATTTTTGGTTTACTGATATTGTATCTTAGATCAAATTAAAATGTATTTATTGTAATTTATTTAATTTTACTGCTATTATAACATTGTATCTTAGTTAGTATAAGTTTATTTAAATTAAAATGTATTGTAATTTTTGTTTATACATGCTCGGTTAGGCAAACAGCTATGCTGCCCCTCGCCGAGTAAAAAATAAAGACGATTCTATCTATCTATCTATATCCACATCAACCGAAACTTGTCTATTAACACTATTAATGTAAGTGTGTTTAATTACTTAGCATTAAGCTAACTGGAATGATATGAGATTATAATACGATGCAAGTCAAAATTATAATATAAATAATGGGATGAATTTTTGAATTTTTTGAATATTGAAGAATTACAAATCTTGATGAGGAATTGCTTCGTTCAGTTAAAAGGTTTTTATAATAATTTTTGAAAAAATAATATCTAATACTTCTGATACAGCTGAAAAAAGTAATTTGTCTTTTCTAAGCACTAGTGCGGAAAGTAAATTACTTTCCGCACACAGTTAATTTTTTGGACGATTTCAAAAAAAATATATATAAATCTTAAAATTAGTGTTTTTGAGTTGGTACTAACCTCAAGTAAGAGAATTCGTGAAAATTAAAATCTTTCATGTAGGACATTCTACACAGTGGCTCAAAAATGGGTTAAAAAATATTAAGTTTTATAAAAAATTTTAAAAACTAAATTTTTCAAAAAAAAATTTTTTTTCGTAATAGACTATTTAATTTTAAGTAAAAAACGTCTTATGAAGTTTTCCATAGAACCTATACCTTTTTCCAAAAAAATAACTGATCTTTTGTGCATAAATAATACAAGAATAATAATTGAATTTATATTATACATACATTATATGTGTTGGCTATTATAGTAACAAATGCTCCTCAACAATTTTTGTTTAGAAGAATGAGAGTTTTTTGAATTTAAATTAAAAACACATCTTAAATGAATGGTGAACTTGTTCTGAAGCTTGCTCAGAAAAAAAACCAAGTGCTCGCTGATGTACGTTAATAAAGTCAGGAACATGATGCACAAGGCCATGAATTTTCGGTGTATAGCGTATTCCGACTTGTATTAATTCGACGGCAAAGCGTTGAATATCTTCGGCAAAATTAATGTCAAGACTTTGCCCAAAGCAACTGGAAACAACTTTATCAAAGTACTTGAACAAATTGCAATATTTGTTGCCTAAAACCAAAAAAAAAAACTATATTTTTTGACATTAGGAAAAAATAAGTTAAGTAAGTGCTTAGGTAAGTGTACAAACCAGGTGACAATGCTTCTAAAACATCAACTTTTTTCAACAGCTTTCTCGCGTTGTTGCCATTAAATTTCTCATAATGGTCGAAACTTAGCCCAGCTCTTTTTATCCATGCTTCGGCTGCTGCTGGATATTCAATTTTTAAGCTGTCGAACATTTTTTGAACGATTCCCAAAAGAAGGTGCAATTCTGGAGGAGGTATATAGTTTAATACTGGCTCGTTTTCATCTCCGATAATTAGTGGCATATTTACACAGTTTACTAAAAATGTCAGATGATGATCATTAAAATTTATCGCAACTTGATGAATTTATACTTATACTTACCAAAATACTTTGCTTTAGAAAGTTTTCCCCCAGTCGTTTGTTGCCATAAAATTCGTTGTTCGTTGATGTTCTTAATTGTTCTTGGATTACCTTTATTTTGAAGTTCCTTGCAGTTGATGTCGCACCACGGACAAGGATGGCATGACGCGTTTGTTTGCAGACCCAAAAGCAGCATTATAAGTTTCAGATCAGCCGCAAAAGTATATGGACAAATTCCGCATATACTATGTAATTGCAAAGTGCCCATAAGTATTTTGACGTTTTCATAATTCTCCTTGAAATTTGGTCCCAAGCCAATTATTAGTAACTTTTGTATACCAGCACTTTTATATTTTTGATAATATTCTGGGTCATTTGTTGGTTGTATGGTTAGACATTTTCAAGGAATTGTCGCCACTATCTATTCCGATTTTTAGATGAAAATCATCGTCTTGTTGCCTGGCATTTAAAATATAAGTTAGTAGCCCCGGAAGATCGCTGCAGTATATCAAAAATGGAGTGCCATCTTTTTTCAAGCATTGAATATCCGGTAAGTCTACAGTTGAAAAGAACTTATCTAGCATATGACTACTAGACCGCAATTTCTGTAAAGCCGAAGATTCTATGGAAGTTCTGTTTATCCTGGTGCGAAGGTAACCACATATTTTTCTTAACGAATTTTGAGATAAATTACAGTCTTGTTGCATATAGCTCAAATCTTGAGCACTTAAAACACCCTGAAGATCTGATTTTCGCTTCAACTGTATAGACATAGTACTGCGTCCCTTATCTAAAGATATGACAGAACTTCCCTGAGCACATTCTTGTTCCTCCAGAACTTTAGTTACAATCTGTTGCTTACAGTCTTTAATTAGTGTTAGGGAATTATCAATTTTTTTCATCTTGGTACATTTATGCCTTCTGCCTTTTTGTAATTTACAATTGCAGTTCACGCATATTTTGTAATTTTGTTTCGCTTTCGTATCTTTCTTTGAAGGTCTACCTACAGCCTTTTTCTTGACAGCAAACGAAAACGGTAGATCTTTGATTTTAGGATGACCACGAAAACGCGCCACTTGACAAATTTGACAGACGCATGTTTCAGTAATTTCGAAACGCCCAGGCAAAATTTTCATTTGTGCGTAGTCAAAAATTATTGTTAGTCTATTGTTCATTAGTTTTATGTAACAAGTTCTACAGAGCACTGAGGAAATACTTGCATTATTTTCGTCAAAACTAGGCGAAATAATTTCAAGTCGTTGTTTTACTTTACCAGTAATATTAACACTTCTAACTGCTTTATTAAAACATGCGTAACATACCATTTTTCGATTATCACTATGATGTTTTCTTTTATGAGGCATCTTACTCAAAACACAGAAAAATCACAAAAATAGCCTTAACACAGTTTATATACTATATAACTTCAAAGTGAAAACGTCAAACATTGTTAATAAACCACGCTTTTTTGACATATTATTTATTTGTTTTGGTCTAAGCGTCACGGCTAGTCACAGGTAACTTGATATTATGCTAATGTAGCCGTTATTAAAAATACATATTACAAAGGGCTATATTTTGTGTTTTGAGTCATCAAAATGTTATTTAGTAGCTATACAATGTTTTGAATATGTATTATTTTTTGCATTAAAAAAATCAGATAATTTTTTACCATAAAACCATAGGTTTTACAGAAAACTTCATAAGACGTTTTTTACTTGGAATTAAATAGTCTATTACGAAAAAAATTTTTTTGAAAATTTTGATTTTTAAAAATTTTATAAAACTTTATATTTTTTTAACCCATTTTTGAGCCACTGTGTAAAATGCCCTACATTTAATTTTCACAAATTCTCTTACTTGAGGTTAGTACCAACTCAAAAACACTAATTTTAAGATTTATATATATTTTTTTTGAAATCGTCCAAAAAATTAACTGTGCGCACTAACATGCGTGCGGAAACATTATATAATTGACAAAAACCAAATTTTTAAATTTCTTCTTCAATCTCTTTTTACATTAGCAATGTAAACCTTAGCTAGTTCAAAAGGGCTCTTTAAGAGCTAAAATGTAATAGAAAATTGTCCCGACATTTTTTAAAAATGCGCATTTTTAGCTGGTGAATTGAAATGGTGTTTGGATTTAATTTTTTTTTTATTTCATGAATATTTTTATTTTTTTTTATTTTAGAGATTCTAATGACATAAACGCGCTCATAAGGGAGAATATAAAATCCTATTTTAACTATGGCACTTCAAATTGCACGTTGGAGTGGGTTAAGTCTGAAAGATACATGCCGAGTAAAACCACTACGCAAAAACCATGGAGCGCTTTCAAACGGAAAAAGATCTTTATTATTCGAACGCTGTTTGAAAAGCTTAGATTCTTTAATTGATCTTTGTTGATACTTTTAGTTGTTATTTACTGTGTAAATATACGTTTTGTTTTTGTTTTTATTTTTATTTCAGTTGTATGACGGAAGTAACAAAACTATCCTAAATCCTCAACAGATTTTTTTAATTTAATTTAGGACATTTTCATTCTTCAGACTTATTAAACATATAAATTTAGCAGTAAGTATGGTACGTTTCATAGAGTCTGACGAGATAAGTTTCTGAATAATAATTGGTTTATTGAAACAAGATTATAGGTATATTCGAGTGCTCTACAGTGGCGGCTCTTCCATAGGGTCGTTTGTTCAATGACTCTTCAAAAATATTTCAGAAAATAAATTATTCGTTTGACCATCCCTCCTAATAGTTGCAATAAAACGCGAACCTTGGGAAAAGTTAAATACGCTACACTAGCTAGGCTGGGCAGTCCGAATTGCTTTGGAATATGAAATCGCGATTTGAGTTATCAGCCGGTCTCTTCTCATAATTCGGTCGCGGCATCACGTCGGCATGCGGAAGTTCAATTGTTCAGAGGTCGCGCGGTCGATATTTCAGCGAAACCCGACAAGTGTATAACTTCGTTTTATTAAGTTTTACATGAAAGACCAAAAACTCTTTTGTTTACAACTGGTTTAGTTAATATTTGTGAAATTTTAATGGTAGATTTTATGGATGATAACTACTACTTCTTTGAACTAAAATTACCTTTTCTACGTATTTTATTTTTTTTTTTGTGGACTTGCACAAAGAACATTAAACAAGTTAATTACTCATCAGGAATACCTATTAACTATTTCCTATTCGTAAGGAATATTATCGTAATAACTATGGTAATCTGCATCTAAGCCCCTTTTCAATTGTTGGAGGTGGAGAAATTTTTCTTTTTTAATTTTTCTTCTACTTCGGTATAAACTAGGCAAATCTTCCCTACCAAGGGTCTCTTGCCTCGCTTGCAACCTTGAAGTTAGTGGTACCCATTTGTCAGTATGAGGTAATTTAAATTCTATACCACCACTAATATGATTATATCCCAGTTGTTTAATGTCATTAACAACTGGATCACCGGCTTTGCGCCCAAGTCTAATTGAATTATAGAATCTGATGCTATCAAAATTTTTAAATAAATCAAAAGAACAGTATTTAACAAAATATGGTCGCGGATTGAAGCGTGCAGTTTTGCAATATTGCACGAGGTCAGCAGGTACGTTGATATCACGATTACGTAAGCGACGTTCAATAACCGAGTGCATGGAATCGGCCTCTATTTGCGTATGCCCTTTGTGTAAGATCTTTTGCATTATTACATCATTTTTCATAGCAATGTTTAAAAGAGCGTTCGATAACACAGTGTTTTTATTTTGGGCTACGCAGCTGTCACTCCAGAATATAATTTTTGATAAACTTCTATCGATATTGAAAACTCATTCGCGCCTAGAGCGCCCCCAACCTCGCTCCGTAAAAAACAATATCCTTCATTTGACTTTATATTAAAAAGAGTAAAGTTGTGCACGGCTAGCTTGGTTTTATAGTACAGGGTGTTCCAGCGAGGACTGAACAGGGACCTATTTTCGACCTTCCTTGTATTTTGGAAAAATTCAAAATAGCCAATCAGTGTATTTTTTCTTGTAGAATCCAAAAATGTCATCGAAAAAATATTTGAACCAGAAACAAAAGAGTTACGCTATGCATCAGGTGTTTTTTAAATGGAATGTATCGTTTTTTATACGATTTTTGGAAAGAGTGATTTTTTTCATGTCCGTTCTGATTAAAAGATTTGATTTCGCGATAGCTGTTTATATTACATTTTAATGTTTTACAAACTAAAATTTTAGCTTCACCTGTTTAAAATATACGATATGTTGGTATAGGTGATCAAGGTAAAATGACGTTTGAATGCTTTGTCAATAAAAATTGACATTATTTTAATTATTGTCGAAGTCTTCACCTAAAAAATATATATTTGACTCTGATCGAAATGAAATACTCTTTGGACGAGAGACTACAAATTGTTATGCTATTTTACAAGTGCCAAGAAAATGCAAGAGAAGCAAGAAGAAGATTTATTGCAAATTTTCATAGAAATATATCCATCAATACAATTCTAAGGATAAAAAACCAATTTGAGGAAAATAAAACTTTACATGATAGAAAAAGAAATTCAATAAAAAATAATTATTAAATAATAAAATGAAACTACTAATAACATAAGTTTTCAATGTGACCGCCGTTTTTCTCGAAACAACATCGATAACCGTAGCCTTTCTAAACTTGCTGTTACAATATGATTTTCCTGGTTAAGACGGTTTATTTCATCGACAATTTTTCCCATGATCTCTTGAATATTTTCGTTTCGTTGTCTGTATACTGTCGGCGCTATTGGGCGGCCAAGCATATGTTCCATTTCGCCCTATCCATTCGTTATGGCGCCGATTTAAAAATTGAACCACATCATGCACGGCATGAGGAAGCGCCCCATCATGTTGCCAAATTAAATTCTGATATTCTGCCAATGGTAAGTCTTCCAAAAAATTTTCAATTTCGTTTTCTAAAAACTCATAATATCTGCCCATTTGCCGTTAAAAAATATTGGTCCCAAAATTTTATTGTTTTTTATCCCACACCAAGCATGAATAGAATTCCTCCTTTGAAATTTAATAGTCTGGAACTTTTTTGGATTTTCAACGGCCCAGTGGTGACTATTATGTCTGTTGAATACTCCGATGTTGTGAAAGTAGCTTCGTCGGTCCACACAATATTTTTGAATAAATCAGGGTCTTCGTTTTCTTGCCGAATTACCATTTGAGAAACAAATTGAAAGCGAAGTTCTTTTTGTGCCGGTGTTAGGTGCTGAAGTGGAAGGATACGAAAAGGCCTAAATTTATGAATTTTCAGAGTCCTGTGAACAGTCCCTCGGGTAACTCTTCTGCGCGTTACACCGCCACCGTACTGAACTTCCCGAACTGCATCCGAAATAGATTTGGTTGGATTAACTTGAAAATAATTTATAATGGCCTGGTCTCGATTTCTTCTTTGTATATTTCTTTTTCTATCATGTAAAGTTTTATTTTCCTCAAATAGGTTTTTTATCCTTAGAATTGTATTGATGGATATATTTCTATGAAAATTTGCAATAAATCTTCTTCTTGCTTCTCTTGCATTTTCTTGGCACTTGTAAAATACCATAACAATCTGTAGTCTCTCGTCCAAAGAGTATTTCATTTCGATCAGAGTCAAATATATATTTTTTAGGTGAAGACTTCGACAATAATTAAAATAATGTCAATTTTTATTGACAAAGCATTCAAACGTCATTTTACCTTGATCACCTATACCAACCTATCGTATATTTTAAACAGGTGAAGCTAAAATTTTAGTTTGTAAAACATTAAAATGTAATATAAACAGCTATCGCAAAATCAAATCTTTTAATCAGAACGGACATAAAAGAAATCACTCTTTCCAAAAATCGTATAAAAAACGATACATTCCATTTAAAAAACACCTGATGCATAGCGTAACTCTTTTGTTTAGGTCGAAAATAGGTCCCTGGTCAGTCCTCGCTGGAACACCCTGTACATTAGTGAAACTTTTGATTTCGGTGCAAGCAACACCGATTGCAGATCCATTGTCAGAACTATATCATTGTCGGAGAGCTTATCCTTGCTAGTTTCGCGCCTAGCCTCTTCCTTTAAGACCAAGTGCTCTTGGTATACTTCATCAGATATATTTTTAGTTTTATATCCCATGCACACATCGCACTGATCTCTTTTGGGTCGGTATTGTGATAAACCCAATCCATCAAATAATGAACAGAACGACGTTATGCTAACAGCTTGTTCATTTTGCTCAACACACCAGTTATCTCTGTAAAAGCGAAATAGTTCCCTTCTACTCTGCCATAAGGGCTCTAAATATAATTTGCTGGTGGAAGCCCGACAAAGGTAAGATTCCATCTTGGGAAGTGATGCTAAAAATATTTTCAGCTGATTAATTGATGTGTAGTCTTTTCGTTTTCTCTTCTAGGTCTTTCAGCTACTCTGCCGTTACCTTCAGTCATGGTATTGTCTTTATCTAACCATAGCAAAATCACATTTTCTGATACCCCCAAAGTACTTGTGAACATATTTTTGCATACTCTGTAAGTTTTCAAATTAGCGCATTTTAAGTAGTATTATAGTTTTCATTGATACCTCGACGTCTTTCTACGTTCTGTAGGGAAATTAGCCCTATCGCAAATTGTTTTTTTTTTTCAGGCCATGAAAGCTTCCAAAACTTATCAAATATTTCTTGACGAAATTCCTGTGTGACTTCGGAACATTTTAAAACTGAGTTTGATCTTCCCAATTTGCACAAGCATCTGTTTTTCATTTTTTTTCCTGGTTTTTCAACTTTGTAGTTCCACTCACTACCTACTTTCTTTTTATTCTGGTAAGCCTTACCCAGCTCCCTGTTTTTTCCGTGGTCGTTCTTCGTGGTTTTGGTTTACCTCCTCTACATTCTCTCTTTCGTTTTCAAGTTGACCTTCTATCTCAATATCATTTTTTATATCACTAGATTTTTCGGTATTGCTTTCAGGATCATCTTGAGGTAGGTATTCGTTAGATTCACTATCATACGATTGGTTTGTTTCCGTTTCAAGATCGTAATGTCCTGCTTGTGATAATGCATGCATTTCTTGAGATAAAACTTGTTTTTTTTCGGAACCCTGCACTTCCTCAATCTCTATTACTTTAATATTTTCTTCTATCTGACCACCCATTCCATGGACCACTTGTATAACTTCGCCGCGTAGATCGATTTCACTTATGGTTTTTTGGTTCATTGTAGCTATTTTGCCTAAATCTAAAAAAAAGTTGTTTCTGTTACAATGTAGTAGTAATGTTTTTATATTACATGGTTTGTCCTTATTCGCTTTAATGGATTGTAAGGCCATATCAACACATTGCTTTTCTCTTGACATGATTGGAATCTAAAATGATAAGCCTTTAAAGTCCATGTAGCTAATTTCAAATTATGATCATGGTTTAACAGATTAACTCTATTGTTAGCTAAATTCGTCTATTTAAATTAATAATAAATAAAATGCATTGAAGCAATTATTGACAATTTCGTGCAATTTTAGTGCAAGTACCAGTCCAGTTTAGCTGCACTGTGAGTAATGAATTGTCGCTCAAGAAACCATATTGCCGAGCGTGTTTTACCGCGAATAACTTCGAGTCAAAGTAAATGAGCAATCAATGAACGTCATTTTTTGCATTTTATCATTCTTTTGTTGTTGTGATGATCACAACACTGCCATGGTTACTTCTAGCACCCTCGACTGCAAAACCGACATTTTGTTTTCATGTTTGCTTTAAACCGCAAAATTAAGCATTCCAAAAACTCGTCAAAATAGGTGATCTTCGATTTGTAGGGCAAACAAAGAAAAATAGTATTCCATTACGTATAAGATGTTTTTGTTTTAGTAATTTTTAAACACATATCACAATATTATGTAGTTCTAAATCACTGTAAACGAATTATTTTGTTATTAAATGTCTTTTTAGTCAATTTAATTGTAATGATTTTTGACATCATCAGCTGTGGAGGACAGAAATCACGTGGTTTGGATTCCCTAATAAAAATACCTTAAAACATTATGCCTATCTTGCAAATAGATCTGTCTCAAATTTCCCATTTTTAACGGTGTGGAGTTAGATAGATTTCTGTTTTATTAATTTCAAAATATCTACTTTTATGCGATATACACAGATTTGTACAGCGATAACTTTAACTAAGGCTAATAGATGGCACAAAAACCTAAAATCCAACTAAAGGTGGAGTTACCCACTTTTCGGGTTTCGCTGACGATATTATTTCGGACGTTTTTAATCGATGAAAATTAATTTATATACTGTTTTTTGTAATATATATTTTTTTATTTTTATGATCCATGTATGAGTTGGAAATATACAGTTGTGAATGTAGATGAAATAAAATGTCGGTAGTGCAAAAAATTAAACAACTCAAAAGTGTAAGTAAAGACAAAAATAAAGAGGTTCTCGAAACTTTCGCAAAAGTATGTACGGTTTAGCTGGATATGTGGTTGTGAAGCCTCTAATTCATTTTACTGTTTTGTTTATTTGTTGTTTTCTAAGGACTCTTCGGGCTCATTATGGTGCAAAACATGTGTTAAGGACTTAAAACACTTAAAAAAAAAATAAAAAACATGCGTTTTCTGCAGATCACATGAAATGTTCAGTGAACTATGCTACGGTCGTTAGCTTATAGAAAATTTCTTAGAGATTTTAATTAAAATGTATCCAAAACTCGTTATATTTTAAACAAAATTATAGATTGTGCAAAATTTTGGGGGGCATTCGAGCTGGCACTACGTGGCCATGATGAAACAGCTTTGTCTGAAAATCCAGGGGTTTTTCGAGGGCTTATAAATTTTGTTGGGAAGATGGGCCAACATAGACTATCAGCTTTAGCAATGTTAAGTATTGAGAAATCGTTTATAAAAGGAATGTGCGTGCAATTTTAACGAACGTGTCATTCACCATTTTTTCCCATTCTAAAGAACGAAGAGTAGACCTGAACTTCAAGAGAATTAAAAGCTCAATTTAAAAATAAGATATTTATTTTTATTTTAAGTATGCCTATTTTTAAATTTGTTATTGACCTCCCAATATAATTCACCACGAGCCGCCACTGGCGCTCTGTCCCAGAACAAGGACGGATTGGCGACAATGAGTACGTTACTGTGTGCTGCTGTTGGGTGTCTGAACACATCGAAAGATTGGGTATATTTTCTTTTATAAATTATAGTTTAGATCTTCTAATCGCTAAATTTCAAATAAAACATATAATATGTTTCTGTTTAATATTTTGAACAAATTCCTGCTTTGACGTCACGTAAATGTAAAACAGTGAAGCTGAGTATTCTTGACTAGATGGGTTATAAAAATGAGAAAATCTTGAATTTTTTTCACCTCCAGCTTTTAGCCTCAATTCCAATTTTCTAACTAGAATATCGATTATGTGATAACAATGGAATCTGTACATCAAAAAATCCTCTAACTGATATATTACTAAAAACACGTTAAATAAAACATTAAATGGATGCTAAAATTAAAACTGATATAGTTAGTAGAAAATCTCTGAAAAAATAACATATTAGTACTTTATTTTTTTAGGATATTTAGTTTTATCCCCCACCTTTTTAAACTCCTACCAATTTCTGAATTGAAATGTTAAATAAATTGTACAACCTATTTTTCATTTGAATGGAAAAATTAACGTGTCAAATTTTCTGTTTTTAGGTGCCCAAAATTCGTAATTTAATTAATTTTATATGCTTATTTAAGTCAGATTTAGCGAATTTGTATCTCTCAAATATTTGAAAATATAATTGTATGGTCGCCGGAAGCATTTAAGAACGTAAGACGCCGAAGAGTTTCCATAAAAAACACTAACTTTAGAATTAAAAGTGTGTATACCCAAAAGTCCGTAATAAAAAAGAATATTTTTTGTTATTTCATGCTTCTTTTAAATCCTTCATCTAAGTTGATTATCCCCAAAATCGGTCCGGCTAACTCGTGAGCTACGAGACATACCGATATGATCTTTGATACAAATTAGTGTTTACACGTTGTGAGAAACTTGAGATATTTAAGACGATTTAGGTAAAAAAATATTTTTGCCCTATTTGTTCTCATCTTGCAGATGCAGAAGTACTATTGCTTACATGAAAGGTTTTTACAATATTCCGATTTCATGTAATTTTCATCCGATGATCAAACGATATTTTTTATTTGTGTGGCCATATTTTCCTAAATACATCTCTGACTAGTGCCCGACTTCCCATCAGTGGCGGCTCGTCAGGGTAGGCCTCTAAGGGCGCGCCTCACCCCCAAAATAAAGGAAAAGAGAATTTTTTTATATAATTTTTTATCTATTACCAATTAGAAATATACTTTTTAACAGTTTTACAACATAATAACATTAAAAAAAAAACAAAATATAATCCCATAATAAATATTCTAGAAAATAAATTCTGACCACATCAAAAAACCGACCGTGCAATCCGTGCAAACCAATTCCTAAAGAAAGTGCTCTTGAATGAGGCGAAATAATTTTAGCTTGGAAAGTTTCGACTTCTGACCTATTTATCAACGGCCGGTGCCGATGCCGGCGAGTCACCTGATTACGACAGAGCGCGATGGCGATTGCCGATGCACGCGTTTTCTATTGCATTCTTGAGGCGATAAATCTGTAGCTTGGATTTGCTTTTATTGGTTATTTAAATCACATGACTAGCGAAATATTCCAACGGCTTCTTTTTACGTGGTGCGTGCGGCTGAGAAAGAAATAGGAAATAGATTGCGATAATCGCTGATTGAGGGCGTTCTGTCTTTTAAGGTGAATAAATACGCGTGAGTAAGTTTTTGTTTTGTTTTGATTTGGTAAGTTGGACCGTTCCATTTTTTGTATTTGCTTTTTGCTCTTGAAATGAATCCTATTCACGACATTATTGCTTCATTAATTGAAACGCCTTTTTTAAGAAAAAGCGAAACTGAAAAGAAACAGATATTAAGTAGCCGTCCGACGCCGAAAATTTTAGCAATATTTAACGATAAGAGGCACGGTAAAAAATATTCAAGAACTTTTCAAATATCTTGGTACGAAACTTATAGGTGGCTATGCGGAAGTATTTATAAAGAAAGCTTATATTGTTGGCCTTGTATTTTATTAGGTTGCGTCAAAAATAATTGGAGTTCAGCCGTTCATAAAGTTCAAGAGAGCATATTAAAAATTCGGTAGCACTTACAAGACTGGAGCAAAATAGTGCGACTATTGCGGATGCACTACAAGAAATTGCAAGTTTTAATAAAATTGTTTATAATGAATATATGTTCGAAAAAACCGTTTATTATTAAATTATTTAATTGATGTTACTATTAATTTGGGTAAACAGGACTTGGCATTTCGAGGTCATAATGAAACAACAGATTCTTTTAACCGTGGCAATTTTAAGGAAATATTTGCATGCTTAATAAAAAGAAATGCCGAACTTACTGAACATTGTGCTAAATTTAGTAATATTTTTACGGGACAATCTAAGACTATACAAAATGAACTAATTGGTTGCATACATGACTATATTCAAGAATATATAAAAAAAGAAATCAATGACACCGATTGTTGTTTTTTTGGCGTAATTGCGGATGATAGTACTGATATAACAGAAAAATCACAGTGTTCGATAACAGTTAGGTATGTGACCAACGGATCTTTAAAAGAAAGATTTTTAGGATTTTTTGACGTTAGCGATAATAGAACAGCAGAGAGCCTTTTTCATTTAATACAAAACAGCTTAGAGCCTTATGACTTTAAAAATAAATTGGTCGCGCAGTGTTACGATGGGAATAGTGTTATGGCAGGTGAAATAAATGGGCTTCAAACAAAAGTTAGATCTATTGCTCCTTTAGCTATGCTTACTCATTGTTGCGCCCACAGATTAAATCTAGTTTTACAACAGGGAACAAAACTGATTACCCAAAGTCGTATATTTTTTGCCACTTTATTAGGAATACCAAATTATTTCCACCAATCACCAAAACGGTCTTTTGTGCTTACTCAGATAGTAGGTAAAAGAATTCCGCGAGCTGTAGAAACGCGATGGTATACACGGTCTAAAATTTTAAACTTAGTGGCTAATGAATGGGACAATTTAATTATAGTATTTGAAACTATTATTAATGACTTAAGTTCTGGAACAGAATATATTAATGGTGCAAAAGGATTTCTAAAGCATTTTAATGATTTCGAATTTTGCCTTTTAACGCATATTTATAAACAAATTTTTAGTTGCACTGATGTACTGTTTTAAATATTACAGTTAAAGCATTTAGATATAAATTACTGCATTTCGCAAATAAACCTTGCCAAGCAACGAATTATTGAATTTAGAAACGAGGACCATTTCAAAGAACTTTTCAATATTGCTAAAAAAGCCACTATTCTGCCAACTAACACACGTCGAGGGCAATGTTCTAGCGACTTTGATATTTTTACTAAATATAAAATATTATATTTCGAAATAATAGATTGTATAATTCTTCAGGGACGCGGTTTGAAAATTTTAATAATTTAAATTTCTTTGCTTTAGTCGATTGCACAAAATATTCGGAATATGTTAAATGCTTTCCAGACGACTTATTAAATAATTTATTAAAAAATTATCCAAACATTTTTGACAGAGATAGATTAAAGAATGAGCTTTCTGTATTGTATAGGGATGAACAATTTTCAAATTTAGATGTCGAAAAAAGTCTAGCTTTGTTATTTAAAGATTTTAAAGCAATTTTTGCGGAAGCATATAAGCTTTTTAATTTAGTTTTAACTATTCCCGCAACAAGTGTATCGGCCGAACGAAATTTTTCATGTCTTAAACGGATCAAAACCTACCTAAGAAACACAATGACACAAGAACGGCTTTCGGGTTTAGCAATGATGTCAATAGAGCAGGAATTACTGTCAGAACTTAGTGAAGACCAAAACTTTTACGACCAAATTATAGATAAATTTGCAACCTTAAAAGACAGACGTATAGAGTTAATGTACAAAAAGTAGTTTTTTTATCCTTTTTCATACAACTATTTATTTTAAGTTTTAATAAACTAAATTACGTTTTTATTATCGCAATCACCGCTACATTTTAGTGATAGGTGTACATATTTTACTTGTTTTGTTTACATTTTATTTACTTTTTTTAGAGTTTATTTTTTTAGTTTTTAATGGTTTAGTAGGGCTATTGGCGATGACCTCCATTAAAAAAAAAAGGTCAACGCGTCGCAGAATAATACCTCATCGGTGACGTGGAAATTTATTCACATTTAAACAAAATTAACCTCATGTAGCCTCACCCTTCAATATACTCACGAGCCGCCACTGCTTCCCATATTCGTATAGGCACCAGTGATTGCGCGAAGCGAAAAAAATTTGGCAGAAATAGTTTAAAGGATTTGTCGAGGAGTGGACCTACTAGTTTATTTCTACTATGCTTTTACTTTGAAAATTTATACATGTTGCGTCGCAAAGTTAATTATTATGGCAAGAAAGAATAATTGGCAACATTTTGTTATATTAAAAGTTGGATTGACAAACTAAAATCTTTTTTGGCTTTTTCGCAACTGGATAAAAATATTTAACTTTAAATTAATTGAAGCAAATTTTTAATAAAATTACATACCTCAACATGTAAAATAGTCTGTCATTTGCGAAAAAGCCAAAAAAGATTTTTGTTTGTCAAACTAAACGCAACAAATAATCTGAACACATTTAAAAATAACATTATAGATGGCTGCAAACTATCATTTTTTTCACATCTAGGTTACATGTCAAACAAACTGACACATTTTAAAATTTTGAAATCAATTCTTCTGTATTATAGTCGAATGCGGTCTTATCGTGCGGGTCCAAAGGTCACCAACATTATGAATCAAATCAGAAAACACAGTGAATACCAAAATATTGTGTGATTCTTTTATCGAGCTATTAAATCCATACAGGGAGAAAGAAAATAGTTTTTTTTAATTATATTACGCAATATTATTAAGATAGCCACTTAATGTTATTTTATATATTAAATGCCGAGGGACTAAATAAGAAAATTCGCTAAATATGCATTTGGTTAAAATTTTTTGGTTGGCAAACGCAAAAATACACAAAATGGCAAACGCCTTAAACAGGATAGGGTCCCTAGATGCCGGAAAACATGTTTTCTCAATTCCGTCTGTCTGTAGGTATGTCTGTCCGCCAGTCTGTCTGTTCGCGGCATAGCTAAAAAACTACTTATCCGATTTCTTCAAGTTTCACTTTAAAATCAAGGACCATGCATGCGAAAAATACAGGCTGTATATATATATATATATATATATATATATATCAGCCAAATGGAATAAATTCGATAATAAATAAATGGGGGCGTGTTCGGAAAAACGCTTGGACCCGTCGATTGGTATTTTTAGTTGCTCATTTTCTCCAATAAAAACTTTTTATACAGGGTGTGTCCTGTAACAGTGGTCAATGCCAACTTTCTTATTTCAAATGCAACACCCCGGATATTATTTAATTTTTGGATTCTTTAGGAGATTCTAAACATATTTTATGTTCAATGTCCTATACCTATCTTCGACTATTTCGGCAATATTAAGTGTTTTCAAATTTATTGCAAAAATTAAGATTAAAAAAGTAAAATTATTTATTTCTTCATAATGTATAAACAAAAGTAAAAAGTTAATTTAGGAACTGTTGAATATGCTCGCCGCGAACGTCTTGGCAAATTCCTAATCTTAAATAGAAATTTCTTCTAACGTTATTTAGCATCTCAGGCGTGACCGATCTAATCGCAAGCGTTATTCGTCTTCTTAAGTCAGCTAAGTCGAGGGGTTTAGTTTTGTATACAATATTTTTAATATGTCCCCATAAGAAAAAAGTCTAATGGCGTCAGATTAGGGGATAGCGCTGGCTATTCTATCGATCCTCGTCTCCCTATCCACCGATTTGGAAATATTCCGTTGAGGTACTGCCGGACATTAATTTGGTAATGGGGCGGTGCTCCATCTTGCTGAAACCATATCATATTCGCTGGAACTTGTGGGTTTGCTGGATCCGGATACAAATTTGTCAAAGTTGGCATGACATTATTTTGAAGCAGTGCTAAATAATTATCGCCATTCAAATTGCCGTCAATGAAAAAGGGGCCTATGATATGATCCCTAACAATTCCTGCCCAAACATTAACCTTTTCAGGATATTGAGTATGTTCTTCGCTGATCCAGTGAGGATTTTCCCTAGACCAATAGCGGCAATTTTGACGATTTACATGACCGTGAAGTGTAAAGGTGCACCCATCCGAAAACAAAACATGTTCTAATTGAATAACATTGTTATCTAACATAGCCATCATTTGTTCACAAAAATAAATTCTCCTATCATAATCGTCTTCCATGAGCTCCTGAGTTGGTATCACTTTATAGGGATGCATTTTATTTTCTTTTAATGTTCGAATAATCGACGAATGGCTAATATCGAACATTGCGGCGGCTTGTCGACTAGAAATATGTGGGTTTTCCTCAAACTCAAACATAATATCCAGTTAGTATCATCATTTATTGAATTGGCAGTGGGTTTTTTTATCTGCCTCACATGTCCAAGCTCGCGAAACTGCTTTTCTATTTTACTAATTGTCCCTTGGGATATATGGAATTTTTCATGAAATAAGCGGAAATTTGGAAATTTTTCATGAAATAAGCGAGCAACTTCCACTTGTGTTCGTGTGTTATCTCTATAACCAATCATTTGTAGAATTGTTATTTTATGCATTTCTGTTAAATGAACCATTTTTCTGATATTAGGTATTATGCAGTTAACGAAATTCAAAAGACTATGACACTGACACTGACAACTACTGTCTTGCAAAGAGAAAGGCCAGGCATTTTACACAAAAGTAAACAAAACTTAAAAGTAAACAAAACTGGCTCTTTTTGTTCCATATCAATAAAAAGGAACGCTAAAATGGTTTTTGCTTACATTCTTAATATGAAGACCTAAATGGTAAATAAGTATTGAGTGTGTTGTAGCGAATTTTTGTAAACAAATAAATAGTTCAGTAACCAGAGCCACTTTCATGAATAATAATAAATTCGAAATAAATAAAATAAAAATAAATTTGAAAACACTTAATATTGCCGAAATAGTTGAAGATAGGTATAGGACATTAAACATAAAATATGTTTAGAATCTCCTAAAGAATCCAAAAATTAAATAATATCCGGGGTGTTGCATTTGAAATAAGAAAGTTGGCATTGACCACTGTTACAGGACACACCCTGTATAAAAAGTTTTCATTGGAGAAAATGAGCAACTAAAAATACCAATCGACGGGTCCAAGCGTTTTTCCGAATACGCCCCCATTTATTTATTATCGAATTTATTCCATTTGGCTGATACACACTGTATATATATAGACTGTATTTTTCGTTAGCCGATTTTACCGATTTTTATATATCAAATTTTGTCTTATAATTAATAAAAAAATTTACTCATTTTTAATATGCTTTAAAATTGGCACAAGTATTCTATAATTATTTATTTATTACCTACAAAATTACAAATATATAACAAGTAAGCAAAAAAATGGTGTCAAATCTAATAAAAAAAATTTGAAATTAAAATTCACTGGCTAATATCCAGGAGCCAGTGGCAAAAGCTCTGAGAATCGGTATAACGAATGTACAGAAACTTGTGCATGAAAAAAAAAACATAATTTACTTCCGAAAAAGATAAGGAAATGTACACGAAAAAGTCCAAAGGCAAAAGACTTAAGTTACAATGCAAAAATGGATATTCATAATGCAATTTATGATTTATAGACGTCAAAGACTAATATAATCCTTCAGAAACTTTTTAATATTATAGACTAAAAAATATCACCACTTAAAAAGTCCTCATCTTCTGAGTCGTCCTCAAATGGCACAATGATCATTGGTGCTATTTCGACATCTAGAACTCGTTCTCGATTCCACCAATCCCATATTAATTTCTCCATATGTTCCACAGATTTCTTCCAGTACTCAGGCGTAATATAATTTAATGAATCTTGCCAAACAATTTGCACTTCATCTGATGTAAGACCATCGTTCACGTGTTTTTCGTAATATGATTTTGCCCCAGCCCATATTAATTCTATTGCGTTAAACTGGCAATGTTATGGCGGCAGTTGTAAAACCTCATGTCCATTTTCCCGTAATATTTCATCTACGGCATATATTGTTGGTTTTTTAATAGATTTTGCCATTAAAAGAAGTTTTAGTTTCAGCATATTGGGTAAAGGATTTTGTTTTTGTTTTATTAGCCAGTCATAAATATCACTTTTCCTCCAGGATAAAGTTGGTTGTTTATTTAAGATTCTTGAATGATAAGATGCATTGTCCAGAATGATTAAAGATGGAGCACCTAAATTTGGAATCAGTTGTTCTTTTAACCACTTTTCAAACAGTTCACAGTTCATTTTATCATGGTAGTCCATACTTTTCGATGTTGAAGAAAACAGTAAACTTGCACCTGGGAGAAATCCTGTTGAAGAACCTGCATGCAAAATAATGAACCGTTTTCCCGTCCCACGTCCCTTTTTTCTCTTGACACTTTTTACAGACTCGTCCTGCCAAGATTTCTAAATTTTGAATTAACATTTTCCGTGTATTTCTTTAAAAACTGGATACGCTGACTTGCTATATGTGGCAACTCGCATAAAAATCTTCGATTACAGTCCTTTTTATATCGAAAACCCAACATTTTTATTAATTTTGACAATGATTTTAGTCCAATTTCCAATATGCCTCGATTTTTTAAAGCTTCTTTTAAAACTTGAAGGGTTATATTAGTTTTTGATGTGTATAAATCGTAAATTGCATTACGAACATCCATTTTTACATTGTCACTTAAGTCTTCTGTCTTTGGCTTTTTTCGTGTACATTTCTTAATCTTCTTCGGTAGTAAATGATGCTTTTTTTCATGCATGCACAATTTTCAGCATAGTCCTTATACCGATTGTGGACGCAAAAAAACCGAAAATTGTTTTCTATTACTCATTTTGTCACTGACTTGTCAATCTGACTTTGAAGTGACATCGCTCAAAGATTTTTGCAACTGCTGGTATTTATATGTTTATCCTGTTTTTTCATATGAAAATATCATAGGTCTATCTAATTCATCTTCCGGATTTTATGCGGAGGATATGTTACACGTAATAAAAGAAAAACAAACTTAAAAAGTTTGTCGTTGATAATTCGTATGACCCGCACGATACTGCTTTTGACTATATTTAATGTTTCTCTCTTACGATCGACGCACTATGAGTCCCGATAGGATGAAAGTATTTGTACAACTACTATGTGTCTATAAAAACTTAAGGTAAATGATATAATTTCTTACGCTTGCTTAAATAATATTGTTTATATTATGTATCGAAACATTCCGTAGACAGACTAGTCTACATGTTGAGGTATGTAATTTTATTAAAAATTTGCTTCAATTAATTTTAAGTTAAATATTTTTATTCAGTTGCGAAAAAGCCAAAAAAGATTTTGGTTTGTCAATCTAAACGCAACAAATAATCTGAACACATTTAAAAATAAAAGTTGGATGTCGCGCAAAATGTAAAAAATGTAATAAAGAAATGCAGGGACTAGACGATAGGCTTAAAAATCACTGGAAAATGTGTAAATATCAGTGTAGTGAGTTAGGTGGAGAAGAAACAACTTTGTAGGAAACCAAGCTAGTGAAAACAGCAGTAGTTTAACCTCTTTGTTGTAAGAACATGCCAGGAAGAAAGAACATGACCAAGTTTCAGGTCAATTAGATATACGTTCTTGAGGCTATTGAAATATTAAGACAAGGTTGCAAACCACCTTCAAGATTGCAATTTTCAACCCTATTAAACCAAATATTTGAAACAGAATTTTTTTTTAAAAAATTACCTGTACAGTCTCTTTGTATACCTATCAATGGTTGATCCAATATTCACAGCTAATGTATAATATGTGCAGGTTTGACAACGAAAGATGGAAGTAATGTTCTTCTAGAAAGAGTTGATATTTCGGTTATCCCCACAGGACTGAATACCTGGCAGATATGGACATTGGTTTAATAAAAAAGTGTAAAGATGAATATAACGCTAGTGTTACCAGTTTTGTTACAAACAACATAGCATGAAGTTTTGTTACAAACAACATAGCATGAACAGTGCGCAAAAAAAATTGTGGAAACACTGGATTACCCCATTTTTACGTTCGTTTGAATTTGCTTTCAAAAGTAAGACGTGTGCAAGATAATCTAGTGCAAATTGTAAAATACTGTCGAAACACCCTTTTGCAAAATGCTTGGTACGAACAAAAAGGAGGAAAAAGGTTGATATTACCACAAGATGTTCGATGGAATACACTACAGATTTTTTAAAACTTCTTATAACAATTTCTGTGTCATTGGATATGGTTCAGCAAAAAGGTGCATCCTTGTCTAATGCAGTTGAGGCATGGATACAACTTATGGGCTGTTTTTGATAATGTCGAAAATGGGGACACACATTTACATCAGAATCAGCTCATTAAAAGAAAATATAATCAAGTTTTAACAGCGTTTCACTTTTTGGCATACTTATTGGATCCTATCAGCAGTGGCGTGCATACAACCCAAGTAGCACATATAATCATATATGAGCTAAAATGCTGTGATATTGGCTAATAAAGACGGAAATATGGCTAAAGTGGGGAATAATAATTTGGCCATAATGGGGTAAAAATGGCCAATTGGCAATTATACGACCCTCTCTTTTGATTTTATAGTTGGGTTTATTAGCTACTTTTTGACTTTAAAATCGAACTTTTTTAGCTGAATTCTGACTTGTTTTTTAGCCGAAATTTGAGTACCATTTTTTTCCAAATTTACCTAAATAATTTCTCATTTTTTGCCTTTTCTTCATTTATATAATAAATCATCAATTGTTTCAAATTATGTAGAAATAGTATTCACAGTACCAATCAGTGTAAGAATTTGTGAGCCAAGAAGAAATGCAAAGATAACAAATCATGGTTTGACGGTTGGTAGGGACAAAAAAACACTTGCGAAGGAACTTTTACTGTTAAAAGAATGTAAG
This sequence comes from Kuschelorhynchus macadamiae, assembly GCA_030620095.1. NCBI lineage: Eukaryota > Metazoa > Arthropoda > Insecta > Coleoptera > Curculionidae > Kuschelorhynchus > Kuschelorhynchus macadamiae. The sequence goes on from JAUTXW010002802.1 coordinate 71,164, forward strand.
ATAGGCATGTAAAACATGCGCCTCTTCTTGAAACTAAAAATTTCGATTTCTACAAATATATATATATAGTTTTGAGTTAGTTTTTCTTGAACATCCGTGTATATATAGTTACTAGATTTTTCTTGGGTTATAAGTTCATAGCATTAAAACAATTCTCAAACATTATTAGTCATCTATTCATTTTAAATTTGACGTTTCGGCAGGTGGCTCCGTGCCTTTCTCAAAAATACTTTCTTAAATAATTTAAATTAGAGAACCTACACATTTTAGTAAAACAAGACAGACTTACCATGAAACGTATATTAGTAATTAAATTATCCAAAGGTGTTTAAAATCACAAAAGACATGACGCTGATCGCGTTATTTGTACAAACATTTTTAACAATACACACATGAAGGACGACGAACAGTTATTGACTGAAGAGCAGATACGTATGATAGGTAGGATGTTATAGTTTTTTTGTTTTTTGACGTTTTTTAAGTTTTTACCGGGCGGTTCAGAAAGTAATTTTATTTTGTCTAAGATTATTATTTTTAAGTTTTTCAAATGTATGTGAGAAAATAATTAAATAATGTCAAAATAAATTTTGCTTACAAGGTTGATATCTTTTTTGTCGTTTACTGAGTTTTTATTTTTCTTAATTTCAATAGACTCGTAAACTTCCCGCTTGCGTTTGTTGTTTTCGGTTTTTAGAATTTTATATGTTTTTTTTTGGATTTCGTGTTTAGAAAGGGCAGTGGGATTCCTTTTATCATATTTATGAGAGTTAATTCTCGAGCCTAAATATTGGCTGGTTTGTCCAATATAAACTCCAGCGCAATCTCCACACGGGATCTCATAAATAACATTGCTTTTTTTCATTTTAGGTGTATTGGTTTTTAGAGAAGTGAAATTTTGATTTAATAAATGGAAGCCCTTGTGTGCAACATTTATATTATATTTGTTAAATAGATGTTTAAGTTGCTCAGATAAACTTTTTATGTATGGTAGTGTTAAATAGTTATTAGTTTTGTTTGTGTTGGCTTTTGAGTTGTTCGTTTTATTGTAAAATTTATTAATTCTTTGTTTAAATACTCTATTTATTAATTGTTGGGGATATTTATTTTCGAAAAGAACTTGTTTGGCTTTATTAATTGAGTTTTCCCTAAACTCGACATCTGATAGCTGAATTGCCCTATCGGCTAATGCTATAATAACTGATTTTTTTTGAGAAAGTGGATGTTGGGAATTATAGTTGTTGGTATACCTTGAGGACCAAGTCTTTTTGGTGTACCATTCTGTTCTGATAATATCCTTTGTTTTATGTAAGGTGACATCTAAAAAGTTTATTTGATTTTGTTTTTCGACTTCGATGGTGAATTGCAATTTATCGTGATAGCTATTAAATTTATTTAGAGTTTGATCTGCATTATTTTGCGGAATCGCAGCAATGCAATCATCAACATAACGGTAAAAAAGGGGTAAATTAAAATTTAGCTGCGGTATTATGGTTTCTTCTAAATCCTCTAAAATTAATTGGGCAATTGCGCTTGAAATACTTGAACCCATGGCACAACCATCAAGTTGTTTAAAGATATCATCCTGGTAAAGGAAATATGTTGAGTTTAGAGTTAATTCTACGGCTTTTAGGAATTCGTTTAACGGCAAATCAGTATATTTTTTAATTTCATTCCACTTTTTTTCGATAATGTTAGTTGCAAGATTTATAGGAATATTTGTATAAAGAGATATAACGTCTAAAGAGATTAGTATGTGGTCATCTGGCAACTTAATATCTTTAATTTTGTTTTTAAATTCAAATGAATCTTTAATATAGTAGTTGTTTTTATTTATAATATTTGATAGAATGTTTTTTAAAAATTTTGATAAAGAGTTTAAAGGGGACTGAATACATGATACTATAGGCCGTAAAGGTATACCCTCTTTATGGAGTTTTGGTAATCCGTAAATTTTTGGTGCAATTGCATTATTTATTTTTAGTTTTTTGGCAGTATCTGGGGAAATATATCCTTTTTTATCCCATTGGTCTATTATATATATATATATATATATATATATATATATATATATATATATATATATATTATATATATATTTTAATTTTTTAGTTTGGAAATGTATTTTACTAAGAAAATTGATTAAAGGGTTCATGCCATAAAAAAAACATGCATGAAAGTACGTATTTATAGGTAGTTAAAGTGGTTTTTTTAAAGTGGTCAAGTAATGGCTGCTAGGAAATTAGTTTAATTTTAATTTCAATCAAGGCGGATCATAAAAAGCTTTGGGCTATTTTTTAAGCAAATATTGCTTGAAATTGACCACTTTGTAAGCAAATATTTATCAAATGGTAATAATTTTCAAAGGTAGGTTTGCTTTTGGTACTAGCTAAAAAATGTAAGATCGAGAAGCCAGCCTAACAAAATTAAACGACGATTACCCCAAGACGGCGTTTTTCTGTAATACGTGTTGGAATATTATATATCTTTTTAGGCATTTTGTATGGTAAATAATTTATATTTCGTTTTTCTAAATATATATTCAGTTTGGTTAAGTATAGTTTTATAGGTTATACACGTAAATTTGAAAATGTGGCATATTTTGGCAATATTATAGTAAAAGTAAGCGAAACAAAATTACGCAATTTTAGTTAATTTTGAAACAAAAATATGATAATAAAAGCAATATTTTTTCCTCTCAATTTTTGTTGTCTTAACATATCATAATTTGGCATTCTTATATAGCTATTATTACTATAATTAAACTTAAATACTTGTTAAAATATGTTAGGTTGGAATTTGGGGAAAATGCCTACTTATTGATTATTATTATTATTATTATTATTATTCTGACCACGATTTCTATTGATTAAAAATGCTATATTCTGGCATTTTAAACAGCTTTGCTTACTATAATTTTACTTCAATACTTACTAGAATACATCTGGTTATCCATTATTACAAAAAAAGTTATTATGCTATAGCCTATCTACATTAAAAACTGCTACTTTTGGAGCCAAAAAATCTAATTTGAAGCGAGCTTTCATGGCTAGAAAACAAACCAAGAATCATTTGCCAAAATTTGACAAATCTCTAGTTTTTATGTGTCTTTTATGGCTAACTTTTAGACAAAAAAGCTCGTCAGCTAATTTGGGAATATAGGCAAAAAAGCATTGCCTACCCTGTGAAAGTAGTTGGGTAATCTATTTTTCTTTTGGCAGAAGTCTCTTATTATTTTAAATTATTATGGCTATTTTCCCATAAACTTAATATAAAATCCGCCATCTATCATCAAAAATTAAAAAAAAGTATCGAACCACCTAAAAGCACAAAAGCCACAAAAGCATCCCATAAGAGCCTAAAACAATATGGGTTATTATAGCAATAATTAATCAGTCTTTCTCTCTCGCCATGTTATTTACTTAAATCAATTATAAAAATGTCCAGAAAAATTTTTAGTTGACAGACTGAAACATTAATTTCATTGTTAAAATTTTTCCTCTATTCTAAACTTAGACCATACGAAATGCTTATATTTGGTGAAGATAACAAAATGTGTCGTGTTTTTCCTTATTATTAAAGTAAGCAAAATTACAGGCAGTAGTGACTCTGCGGAACGATCGTTTGCTTCTTTAGCAATAAGTCACACTTCTTGCGAAACACATGTTAGTTTTGTATGATTTAAAAAACAAATAGCTGCATTATTTAATCGATTTTTTACAAAGAACTAATGCATTTTTTGGGACAAAAAAGTTAGTCTTTTGAGAGCGGATTTAAATCACTATAAATTAAGATTAAAATGTTTATGGACATATTGATGGAAAAGAGAAGCACTTTTAAGGAGTAAGTAATTTTAAGAACATAGTAGTTTATTATCCTCATCTCAACTTTGCCGACGGAAAGTCAACATTGCATTGGCAAGAATGCTTAATATAACAGGTATAGAAGGAGTTTGACGGCAAGCCAACGTTGGAAGATTTCTAAAATACTACGTTGCATATTGCGTCGTAGTTCGACCTTGATTCTCTAGATGGTAAGTTTAGGTATCCGAAGCGACGTTGTGCTATCACTGTCGTACGATTTTAGTTGCACAGACGGTATGCAAGTACTATTTTTTTCCAATACCAAGGTCAATATTAGTACAATAAATAGGTCCGTAAACTAAACTCGTTCTGTAGGACATGCATTGTCTTTATGGTAACTATCTCCAATTGTTATCAAGTGTAAACCAAATGCTAACTCGGGATCGTCTTCTATAATGTGTTAGCTGTATTAGCTCTTACACCTATTGAGTCATCGGGGTGACATTCTGGCTTGAGTTGGGTCGGTTAGAACATCTGCATTGGGGGGGGGGATGTGAGATGGGGTCGGGGTTAGGGAGGAGGTACTACTAAGCTATCCTTGGGGAGCTTGTATCTTGTGTGATGTGTAGATGTAATTAAGTTGTTGGTGGAGAAGTTTGCTTTATTAAAGAAGTTGTTATTTAATTTATTAATATGGTCTCCTAGTGACTCTAGGTTAAGGTCTCTATTTATTTTGAACTGTCTGTAAACTTTTCAACTGGTTCGGGTGAAAAGTGCTCCACGTAGGTGACCCATAGGAGAGCAGAGGCCTGATGTAAGATTTATAAAGATTCAGTTTAATTTTATTATTAAGTTTACTCTTCCTGTTAAAGAGAGGGTAGAGCATAGAAAATGCTTTTTGGGTTTTTTAATTGCTTGATTTGTGTTGTATGACCAGCGAAGGCCCCTGTCAAATACTAAGCCAAGATATTTTATTTGCTTTGTCCATTTTAGTTCTTCATTAGCTAGTTTGATTTTTTTATTGGAACTAGATCAGGAATTTTTTGAAAATAAGATTACATGGGTTTTTTTATGAGCAACTTCCATTTTGACATTCAAGATTCTATAAGTTTTAAGTGTTTTTGGAGTCTAGAGGTAAGAATGTTAATGTTTTTATTTGTGGAGGAGATAGCTGTATCGTCTGCAAACAGATACATCTTGGTGAAGTTAAAGGTGGGAATATCCGCCATATACAGATTGAAAAGTAATGGGCAAAAGCGGTGAATCCTGTGGTACTCCAGCTCTAATAGATTTGTTGGTTGAATTGAAGCCATCAATATGTACAACAAACTCCCTATTCGAAATAAAGGATAGAATAATCTTTATTAGTGGATTTGAAATGCCGAGTCTGATTAGTTTAAAGATAAGACCGTTGTGCCACGTTTTGTCAAGAGCTTTTTTTATGTCTAGTAAGATAGCGCCCGTGTTTTTTCTTTTATTAAAGCCTTGAATGATGTTGGTGGCTAACCTAGTGGTTTGGTTTGTAGTACTAGTACAATTCCTAAACCCAAATTGAAAATCAGGCAGTAGATTTTTTTCCGTAACTTCATCTTGGAGTTTGTCTAGAAGTATTTTTTCAAAAATTTTGCCTATCATAGATAGAAGACTGATAGGTCTGTAACTGTTCGTATTTTTGGGGTTCTCTCCCTTTTTTCCAATAAGTACAATTTTGGCTATTTTCCAAAACTACGGAAAAAAGCCAAACTTAAACATTAGATTAAAAATATGTACAAGAAATTTGACAGTAATCGGGGGTAATTTTTTGATTACCATGTTCGTAATCCCATCGAGTCCAGGGGCCTTTTTTGTGTTAAGAGAGTCAATAATATTTGGTGTGAGTTGAAGGGATACATTGGGCGGGATACCCATGTAGGTTTGTTTGTGTATCCTTATTATATTATCAACTCTGTGCTCATAGACACAATCGGGGTGAGGGAGGTCGCTGAACTGGATATGAAGGTCATCCGCAAATTTTTCTACCTTCAGAGTGGGCTCCGAATAGATAGTGTTATTTACAGGGTCGATTATGTGTGGCATAGGGAGTCTGGGGCCCTTTGTCAGAGATCCTAAAATAATTTGTACCATCGTTATTAAGGCTAGTAAGTTTCTCTTCCCACCGAGAATTATAAAGATCTTTTAGTTTCCTTTTGATAGCCGCATTAGCCTGATTAGCTTTTCTTTTAATTTCTGGATCACCAGTCCTGTACGCAAGGTTCCTCCCTTAAATGGTAAGGGATGGTCCCATATTTAGTGGGTTTGGATTTTTTAATCACTGTGGATGCATTAACCACATTTGAGATATTTTGGGACAAGTCTAGAACTGCTTTTTCGATTTCAAGAATAGAATCTAGGTTATAGTTGTAATTTGTATTTTCCATGAGCTCCTTGAATAGAGTTCAGTTGTTGAGTTTTTTTTTTGGGTCCAGATTTCATTGTGACATGGGACATCACCATAATCGATAATTATGGGGTGTGATCCGAGGATAGCTCATGGATGACTGCTGGGTGCGTGATATGATATAGTGTATTTTTGGTGAGAAAGAAGTCCAGCAATTCTGGTCTACCTGTGGCACCTAGGTGGGTGGGTTCCGTTGGGGCAATAATGTTGTACATAAGTATGTCTTGGGAGTTGACCAAATTTAGACCCCTTATGTTGGTCATATTACAACCCCAGTCCCTGCGCTTGGCGTTTAGGTGGCCGCCAATAAGAATAGGGTTATTATTATTGAAAATGTTAACTAGGTGGTTAGTATTAAAGTTTTTGAGTGGGGAGGGGCCGCAGTAGACCGAGCCTAATGTGAGGGTTGAATTAGATAGGACAATTTTTACGTAAGTACCTTCTATAGTATCATCGGGGTTTGGGATCTCATATGAGATGTACTGTTTTTTGACTAGTAGCATGGTACCCCCGTCTGGAGCACCCACTCTGTCTGTGCGGTAGATAGAATAGTTCGGGAAGGAAAACCTATTGTTGCTAAACACATCAAGTTGGTATTTTTCGGCAAGTCAAGGATTACTATTTTTTTATCTTTAATAGAGTTGACATTACAGGAGGCTATGCGTATGGTTGCTGGGCGTAGAGGTTGGCTACTCATTTGGGTGCCTTGGAGGGGTTAATTGTCGATGTGGGGGTGATTTTAGTAAGTTGTGAATGGAGGTTATTCATGAATTGATTCCTGAACGATTGCAATTGGTCATTCATTTGGGCAAAGATCTGTAAAACCTGAGGCATATTGGAGAGGTCATTAGTAGGGGATGGATCGTGGGTTTTGTTAGTATCAATATTATCTACACCCCATCGAAAGGTTGGGGGGGATAGAGGGGGTTTGGTTGTTGTTTCTGGGGTTTTTGGGACAGCCTTGGTAATTAGCGCATTTACATTTGGAATTTCTGTCTAAAGGGCACAGGTGAGTTGAGTGCTCTTGAACACATTTGAGGCATTTATAATTAGCTTGGCATTTGGCTTGTGCACGACCAAACAGCTGGCATCTATGGCATTGCGTCGCGGTGGTCTTTGTTCTTTGGGATTCAACCTTGATGGCCATGTCATCAAGGATGTAGAGGTCAAATATGTTTTTTTCCGTTTTCGGGAGGATGATCAAGACAAGTGGCATGGGACTGCCATCCTTCCTGAGCCATCTTTTTGGGGGTGGAAGTTTAGCTGTAATAAATCATTTAGAATTTTATCCTCAGACCCGTCCTCTAGGACTCCCCTGAGGACCACGTGTAACATTTTCTCCTCCTCCAGTTGAAAAGAATGAAACTGAATCTTTTGCTCCTCGAGGAATCTAGTGATCTTGCGATAGTCGCTAGGGGTAGGTGGGTTTAGTTTGATACCCTCTGTCTGATTAACCGGGTTACCATAATTAATATTTTTTGATCTTAAGTTGGCAATCATGTTTGAGTATTTAGTTTTATCCCGAAGAATAATGGGGGGGATTCTAGGTTTCCTGGGTTGTCTGTTGCTTTGAGAGGATGTTAGGACTTGTGTTTTGGTTAGTGACGTGGGTTGCGTGTTTGTGTGTAAGTGTGATGCAGAGTGAGTCTGTGTTGAGAAATTTGTGTTCTGAGGGAGTGGTGGGAACTGTTCTTTTTGTTTATCTGTGCTTAAACTGATCATTTTTACAGGAGGGTTTGTGAGAGGGGAGGTGGGAGTATTATTTCTTTTTTTCCTCCTCTTGAAGGAGCTGGAGATAATGCTATTAGCTTCTGACTCCGCAATAGAGCTGTCGCTCATCCTTTCGTCAGAGATATCGCTGTACTTTTGGGAATTGGGTGGGATACAATTTGCATGTTCTATTTCATACCTTTTCAACTCTTCAGCCAGTCTGTTTATGGTACTGTTCATCTTTTCCATTTGCAGATCTTTTTTCTTGAGGATCTTTGCCCATTCTTCTTTGTTTTGCTCGAGTTCTTCTTTTAACTGGTTTTGTACTGCTTCGTTAGAGAGAACAAGGTTTTCAGTATAACTTTTTAGATCCTTGTAGTCTTTCATGGTTGGAGGAGGGGGCTCGCCCTTGTCGCCCATCTCTAAAATCACAACACTATCGCGTAGCAATCCGGTACGTGAATTCAATACGCTCGACGTGTCGACTCGAAGCCGATAATTGAAAACTCTAAAGCTACAGGTTTATATACTAATCGTGTGCGGTGATGCATAAAGTATCCGCGCCCTTAACCGTGAGGTTTAGGTAAGGAGGTCATTTTGAGCTAGGAGCGGCTTCCATACGTTTGAAATATCGACGCTAGGTTTATTGAATATGCTTTGATTCCTTTCTATGAAAGCTGCTTCTATAAACTTTCGTTTTCACTTTTCAGTATTGTAATGTCCCATCTCCTTCATACTAGTTCGCTTTTTACATCCCAACAGAAGTTTACTTTGGATAATGAAAAGCTGTGATAGCCACCAGGCTGAGAAAAAAATACGAAGAAGACCCCAGAAAGTTAGCCGTTTAGTTTACACTTGAACACAAAACGAGTTTAGTGAACATTCTACATTGTCTACCACCTTAAACAAAAATAGATCCGTAGACGGAAAAAAATTATTTGGAAGCTCAAAAAATGTCTTGCTTAATCCTTTATTGGTGCACATATGAAGTAACTCAATTCACTTTGTTTTTTAGAAACGGCTACACCAAAGCCGAATCGGACGAGATATGCGGCCGCTGGAACTTCCGACCGTCTGAGAAGTACTACCCCCTGATGCCCGTGACGACCAACTAACGTTTACAAACGTGCTGTTTCAGAGAAATGAAAACAGTCCAAAGGCAGACCGGTAGTTTCAAGTACTCGAAGAACAACAACAAAAGCAAAAAAAAGTTGAAAGGCAATGCGCGAGTCTCCTAGTACCTTTATACTATTATTACGTAAGTATGCCTTAAAAAATGGCAAAAGTAAAATAATTAACGGAGTGACATCTAGTCAGTATAAAGCCTGGAAAGTCACCTTAGAGCATTTTTATAGAAAAAAAAAGGTTTGAAAAACCCCACAAAGTAAAAAATAACATCTTTCAAGATCACAGATGGAGTGAAATAAAAAATATATACATATATATGTACATATATATATATATATATATATATATATATATATATATATATATATATATATATATATATATATATATATATATATATATATATATATATATATATATATATATATATATATATATATATATATATATATATATATATATATATATATATATATATATATATATATATATATATATATATATATATATATATATATATATATATATATATATATATATATATATATATATATATACTGCATAAATAGATTTATGGATTACTTGAAAATAATTTATAATATATAAATATATATATATTTTCCTATAAATTTGCAATAAATCTTCTTCTTGCTATATAATTGTAATTTTATATATATATATATATATATATATATATATAACACATATATATATATTATAAGCTATAAAATACATATATATAATATATATAGGTCGACGATATATATATATATATATTTAAAAAAAAGTTTCGAGTAAATGTTTATAACATATCCTTTTTTATATTAGAATATATATATATATATATATATATATATATATATATATTAATATATATATATATATATATATATATATATATTTATAGCCTTTCATTTGATGGCAATCCTATTTATATATATATATATATATATATATATATATATATATATATATATATATATATATATTTATATACAGGGTGTTCCAGCGAGGACTGAACAGGGACCTATTTTCGACCTTCCTTGTATTTTGGAAAAATTCAAAATAGCCAATCGATGTATTTTTTCTTGTAGAATCCAAAAATGTCATCGAAAAAATATTTGAACCAGAAACAAAAGAGTTACGCTATGCATCAGGTGTTTTTTAAATGGAATGTATGGTTTTTTATACGATTTTTGGAAAGAGTGATTTTTTTATGTCCGTTCTGATTAAGAGTTTTGATTTTGCAATAGCTGTTTATATTACATTTTAATGTTTTACAAACTAAAATTTTAGCTTCACCTGTTTAAAATATACGATAGGTTGGTATAGGTGATCAAGGTAAAATGACGTTTGAATGCTTTGTCAATAAAAATTGACATTATTTTAATTATTGTCGAGGTCTTCACCTAAAAAATATATATTTGACTCTGATCGAAATGAAATACTCTTTGGACGAGAGACTACAGATTGTTATGCTATTTTACAAGTGCCAAGAAAATGCAAGAGAAGCAAGAAGAAGATTTATTGCAAATTTTCATAGAAATATATCCATCAATACAATTCTAAGGATAAAAAACCTATTGACCGCCGTTTTTCTCGAAACAACATCGATAACCCCTTTGTAGCCTTTCTAAACTTGCTGTTACAATATGATTTTCCTGGTTAAGGCGGTTTATTTCATCGACAATTTTTCCCATGATCTCTTGAATATTTTCGTTTCGTTGTCTGTATACGAAGTTCTTCAAATGGCCCCAAAGAAATGTATCCAAAACTGAGAGGTCGGGGCTATTGGGCGGCCAAGCATATGTTCCATTTCGCCCTATCCATTCGTTATGGCGCCGATTTAAAAATTGAACCACATCATGCACGGCATGAGGAGGCGCCCCATCATGTTGCCAAATTAAATTCTGATATTCTGCCAATGGTAAGTCTTCCAAAAAATTTTCAATTTCGTTTTCTAAAAACTCATAATATCTGTGCCCATTTAAAGTCCCGTTAAAAAATATTGGTCCCAAAATTTTATTGTTTTTTATCCCACACCAAACATGAATAGAATTCCTCCCTTGAAATTTAATAGTCTGGAACTTTTTTGGATTTTCAACGGCCCAGTGGTGACTATTATGTCTGTTGAATACTCCCAATATTTTTGAATAAATCAGGGTCTTCGTTTTCTTGCCGAATTACCATTTGAGAAACAAATTGGAAGCGAAGTTCTTTTTGTGCCGGTGTTAGGTGCTGAAGTGGAAGGATACAAAAAAGCCTAAATTTATGAATTTTCAGAGTCCTGTGAACAGTCCCTCGGGTAACTCTTCTGCGCCTTACACTGCAACCGTACTGAACTTCCCGAACTGCATCCGAAATAGATTTGGTTGGATTAACTTGAAAATAATTTATAATGGCCTGGTCTCGATTTCTTTTTCTATCATGTAAAGTTTTATTTTCCTCAGATAGGTTTTTTATCCTTAGAATTGTATTGATGGATATATTTCTATGAAAATTTGCAATAAATTTTCTTCTTGCTTCTCTTGCATTTTCTTGGCACTTGTAAAATAGCATAACAATCTGTAGTCTATCGTCCAAAGAGTATTTCATTTCGTTCAGAGTCAAATATATATTTTTTAGGTGAAGACTTCGACAATAATTAAAATAATGTCAATTTTTATTGACAAAGCATTCAAACGTCATTTTACCTTGATCACCTATACCAACCTATCGTATATTTTAAACAGGTGAAGCTAAAATTTTAGTTTGTAAAACATTAAAATGCAATATAAACAGCTATCGCAAAATCAAATCTTTTAATCAGAACGGACATAAAAAAAATCACTCTTTCCAAAAATCGTATAAAAAACGATACATTCCATTTAAAAAACACCTGATGCATAGCGTAACTCTTTTGTTTCTGGTTCAAATATTTTTTCGATGATATTTTTGGATTCTACAAGAAAAAATACATCGATTGGCTATTTTGAATTTTTCCAAAATACAAGGAAGGTCGAAAATAGGTCCCTGTTCAGTCCTCGCTGGAACACCCTGTACATATATAAATATATATATATATATATAAATATATATATATATATATATATATATATATATATATATATAAATATATATATATATATATATATATATATAAATATATATATATATATATATATATATATATATATTTATATACATATATATATATACAGGGTGCCCCACGACGAAACGAGAAAAATTTGAAATTTTGGCAGGTAACTAAAGTCGATGGGGGCAATTCGCGCAAAATATTTTCAAGATGGCGGCACTTCCGGTTATACCGGAAGTAGACGTCAACTTTCTTATTTTAAACGGAACACCCTGTATATAATCCAATTTTTGGATTCCTCGAAAAATTCTAGGTATATTTCATGTATAATATCCTATACCTAAGTTGAACTGTTTTTGAGATATTTTGAATTTTACGCAAAAAAAGATGTTTGCAGGTCTAGTCATAACTATAAATATCTGCTTATCGAAGTTTGTATTATTTATTTGCGGGTGGCTTCCTTATCCAAAAGGATCCACTTTAGTGGCCTGTGCTGATATTTTTATAATAAATAAATATAGGGTGATCAACTGACACTATAAAGATACTTTAAAAAATCGTTAAAAATTACTTTTTTCAAATAGAAACCCCCAATTTTTATAATTTTATCTTATTTAACACTTAAAATAAGGGTGACTTTGTATAAAGTTGTCTATTCCAAAAATTTGTAGCTTTTGAGTTATTGACGATTTAACATTTTTTATTCTAATAATATCAGACGGCTTCTAAGTTTTCTTGTTAGTTGGCCATGACGGGGATATATATATATATATATATATATATATATATATATATATATATATATATATATATATATATATATATATATATATATATATATATATATATATATATATATATATATATATATATATATATATATATATATATATATATATATATATATATATATATATATATATATATATATATATATATATATATATATATATATATATATATAAATAAAAAAGGTAATAATAAATAATCTATAAACACGGTAACAGCAACAAATTGAAAGAAAAAAACAACTTTAATAAAATAAATAAGCGACTAATAAACAATCTAGATGAAGGTTTTTAAGAGATTAGAAATTATATACTTTTTTTTTATTAAAAAAAAGTAAAATTTACGCAGGAAACTTGGTAACATTGCGTGCAGTGCAGATTTATTACACCAGGTGTACTTTATAAGGGGTTTAATACACCCAAATAACTAAAAAAATACCTATTAAAAAGATTCAATGTTAAAAATGTGCTATTTAATAGCTTTTGTTGAACCACCAACAACAACCAACTATTGTTATGTGTATTTTCTATGTTTATTTTATAATTTAAAATTTTCTTGCCTGTAAATTAAAATTTTGTAACAAATAATTCAGATTTATTTTTGCGAACCAACTACATTTTTTAATAGGTATTTTTTTAGTTATTTGGGTGTAGTTGAATCTAAAAAAATAGGTTTTGTTCAAGAAACAAAAAAAAATTGAATTTTTTTCCCCCAGTGTGATCACACATGATATCCTGAGCGCAAGACACTTACTCTTACTTCTAAGCCATATGTGCATGGTGTAGTTAAAAATATTACAGAAATAGAATTTTAAAAAATCTATAAATATTCAGGGTGATCCTTTTGTTAATTGCCAGGATATTTTGAAACTGGGAAACTTCTGTAATATTCAATCGGACACAAGTTCATATTTAGAAAAAAAACTTTTTTATTAAAGACAACTGTTTTATGATTTATTTACGAATAAATTCTTAAATAACCTTTATAAATGCTAAAATAAGTTAGTTTTGTGACTGATTTTTTGCAGCTTTTTTACTAATTCCTACAAATATCAAGTATTTTTGGTCATATGTCAACTCTTTGCGTAAGAATAATGGTATTCCAAGGCCTCGAGTACAACGATGCATCTGTGGAAGCTCCAAGGGACATTGTTAATGCTTTTGCGGACCATTTTGAATCTTGTTTTTCGTATTACGACCCTTCTCATCAATTTGAAGACAATTCTGAGGTTCTGCACGACTCCCTTCTGCATCATGTTTTTACACCCAGAGAAGTTGGTATGGTATTGTATGGTATTCCTCCAATATTCTATAAGTGGTCCAATAGTTTATGTGGCCTTTGTGTTCTTGTACTGTTTTAACGTTTGGTTGTCAATGGGAATATATATTTGAGAATCGTCTGCATATTACTGAAGCTCTGCATATTAAACCACTTTAAACAACATTTTTGAAGAGGAACTGTAGGCATATCTGCGATACCAGATCAATTATGTCCATGTATAATTGTTTGGTTAGAAGTATTGTTGAATATTGTAGTATAATTTGGTCTCTGTCGTATTTAATATCGTATTAATAGAATTGAATTGTTCAGAACAAATTATGTAAGTTTCTGCCGTACAAATACAAGGTATATTATAATTATTATATAACGACATTTCATATACTACTACTAATTGGCCTCAATAATGTCGAAAAACGTAGACACATCGCAATGGCCCTTTTTCTGTATAACCTTTTGAATGGTTTTATAGATTGTAGCGACTTACTGGCTAATATATTATTTCGAGTTCCTCCAAGGCCGACTCGTTTAGTGGTCCTATTTCATGAAAATTATCAACAAATTACGGTAATAATTCTTTCGTCGACAGAGTAGTGAAAAATTACAATAATCGATTTTTAAATCATGATCTGTTTTGTAATAACTTTAAAAGTTTCAAATGTCTGATTTTAAATTGTGTGTGATGTTTTAAAATTAGTATCTGCAATATTTACAACTGTGATGCGGCGATGTTTGTTCTTATACTATAAGTTTTATCTTAGTGTATTTTTATAAACCTATTTCTTTTAATTTGTTAAACTGTTTCGTTTGACTCCAACCTTGGACTCTTAATTCTGACCCTTAAGTTAAGTTTGCCATGTGACAATTGGAGTTATTCTCTGTAGAGTTTGAATAAATAAAAAATAAATAAATAATTCTGGAGATTGGATGGTGTCGACACCTCGAGATTGAACGGTGTCGAGACGAGAGGAGATTAGGTCGAGACGAGACGAGAGTAAAAATTTTGCCTCGTCTCGCGGCATCACTATCAAGAACTTAATTTAAATCTTCAAAATTAAAGATTTCAAACTGTGATATCTCAAAAACCATTTAAAATTTACCAATGGATGGCATATACGAATTTTTTGTTCATCATATTATATGTTAAAATATTTGAAGTTAAACCGCTAACACCTGTATATTCAATAAAATAATAGCTATTTTATTTCAATTGGTTGCTAATTAATTTAAGCTCATTTGTTGTTACTTAAATGGCAGTTTGTTGCAAATCTAGATATAAGAAATTCTTACTTGAAAACTTTTCTTTTTAATTTAATTCTGATTTGTTGCTGGTGTGTTAATTTGTTACAACTTTAATGATTCCTTCGAAGTTTTATCCATTTGGAAGAGGGACCGTAACCGGAGCTTGAGGTTTTTTCTCGACTATAAACGGTAATAGTTAAAAATTAACATATTATAAAATACTCTTGGCACAAACTCCTGATCTAAAAGTTGAAAACTACTTTGAGATACCAAATCCACAGGCTACCAAGTGATATTTTCACTCACAACTTACTGATATTTGTTGAAGTTTATTTACTAAATACAAAATATTTTTCTTTTTTAGGATGTTTCAACACTAACATTAGTTGTGATATACATAGTTCAAAAATGGATAGCGATAGTAACAACTAGTATATTTTTGTTTAAGAAACATAGAGAGCAAAAATATATAAATAAATAAATAAATAAGCAATAATGAAGAGTTTTATTTCATTAAAAGGAGATCATTATTTTGTCAAATCTTGTCAAAACAAATTTATTTATTTGAGAAATCAAATGCTTGAGAACAAACAAATACAAATCCAATTCATGGATTTGTATTTATTCGTTTAGAGTTTCTACAGCGTATGTTATTTACAACGAAGTCCAAACATGTTACAGATAATTTAAAAAAAACGAACACTCAAATATTTTCTATAAAAACTTATATTAAAGAAATTTTAATACACGGTAACAGTGACAAGACACCATTATTAAGTAAAAAGTCTTAACAATAACTAAACTATACCTATTTTTTAACTCAATTCCATTTTTTCCTCATCGTCCACTGAAACAAAAAGAAACATGTTATTAACATATTATTGTACCGAACTAAACAGTACCTAACCATGTATTTTTATTTTACGTTACACCAAGCAAGGATACTATGATCCCTATCTGAGGCCCAATGATCCATTTCAATCAAACGATGATTTCGCTCTTTTTAGAGCTCATCAGGCCACCACAGACTGCGAGGCCCATGTAGGGCAACAACAGAAAACTAAATAGAATAGAAGCTTTCATGGCTTTGGCCAATTAAGAAATCATGGTTATTGGGATTAGCCCGTGTCAAATTGGAATTACTATCCCACGTTTCGCCTTCGATTGCTCGAGGCATCTTCAAGGATCTTTACTCCACGAGATCTAAATACTGAATGAGCTCGAAGAGATTAAAATTGAAATTCAATTTCAAATTCAAAAAGTACTTTATTGTCGAAGAATATAGAATTCTATTGACAAAGCATGTTAAAATTATAACTACGTAAAATTAAACATATACAAGTGAAAAGTAACTGAAACAAAGATAATAAATGTGAGTAAAATTATAAAACTATGAAGCACTAAAGGATCAAAACAAGCATAAGTAATCAAAAGTCATAAAAAAATAGTAAATATAAAAACAACAAGGTACATTCATAAATATAAAGAAAAAACAAACTACAAAATTTAAAGAATGAGATCATAAGTCTATTGATTAAGGAAGATTTCACAACGTATCTGCATAGAACTCGTCAATGTTATAATAAGCCTTGCTACATAGAAGCTTTTTAAGGCATTTTTTAAAGCCTGTAAGTGAGGCAGAATTCTTTAGAAATGTTGGCAAATGATTATACATTTTGCGACCCTCATAAATCAATGATTTTTTAATTAAAGTAGTGGCAGGTATAGGCAAAGGTAAATCCATGGCCTGTCGAGTTTCACGCTGAGGAACTGGATCTCTAATACTATTTCGATTTTTAAAAACAAGGGATGTAGTTTCTAGTATAAATAATGATGTAAGAGTGAGAATGTTCTGAGACAGAAAGTGTGGTTTACAGGATTCTCTTGGTGTAATACCCAGAATGGCTCAGACTGCCTTCTTCTGCAAGACAAACAAAATGTTCAAGTATTGCTGACTGGAAACACCCCAAAATGGAATGCCATACCTGAGATGAGATTCGAACTGTGAAAAATAGACTGTCCGGGCCATTTCTGGACTGAGCTCTCTAGCTGCAACCCTAATTGCAAAACAACCTGATGAGAGTCTCTTGCCTAATCCCAATATGTGGTCCACGAAGCGAAGTCTGTTGTCAATTAAGACTCCCAAGAACTTGGTACTTGGCTGCTCATGGAGAGGACTACCGCCCAACTCCAAACCCTGCATATCACATTTAAAACCAATTACATTAGTTTTATTTATATTAAATAAAAGTCGATTTGAGCTGCACCAATCATGAATGAGTTTAAGGTCATTTGTGATGTTTTCCTTTAGCCGATCGATACTCCTGTGGTGCCACACAACCGACGCCGTATCGTCAGCAAAAAGGGTAAAGCTTCCAGATATTTTAATTTGAACCAGATCATTTATGTAGAGTAAGAATAAAAGGGGTCCCAATACAAATCCCTGTGGAACACCACATTGGACACCCAGGATTCCTGAGTGCCTGCCTGAACTCATCACAGACTGACTGCGACCCTCAAGATATGACCCAAACCAAGAGAGAGAGGATCCTCTAAACCCGTATAGTTGAAGCTTCGACAGTAATATTCCATGATCGACGCAGTCAAATGCCTTCGATATGTCACAGAACACCGCTGCAACCGCGTCACCTTGGTTCATGTGGGAGTAAACCCTCTCCAGAAAAGAAAAAATGGCATCATGTGTTCCCTTAAATTGCTGAAAACCAAACTGGTCAGCTGTAATTATGTCATTTGTCAATTTATCAATCTTCTGCGGCTTTTATACCCGACTTGTGCTCGAGATCGGTTTCCACGTGTGATGTAGACCGTAACTCGTATCTCTATTGAAATTTTTTGTATGTTTAAATATTTCAATAGCTCTATTTTTCGTTTATAAAATCCGATGCTAGAACCGTGATTTCCTTTACACTGATAATATGGCCAGTGGTATGCTGCTGTTCAGCTACAGCAGATTTAATAATTCGTTTCTTTTTAATACATCGTTCATGTTCCTTAAGTCTAGTTGATATTGATCGTACTGGTTCTTCTCCCACAGACAGACAATATCAACTAGACTTAAAGAACATGAACAATGTATTAAACAGAAGCAAATTGTTCAATCTGTTGTAGCTGAACACCAGCATACCACTAGCCATATTATAAATGTAAAGGAAACCAAGGGTCTAACATTGGTTTCAGGATTGAAATGTTTAAACATACAAAAAATTTCAATAGAGATATTGTTCGGCGGGCACAAGTCAGCCTGAATCTCTTTGAGCTCATTCAGTATTCAGACCTCGTCGAGTAAAGATCCCTGAAGATGTCTGCATCCGAAGGGGAAACGTCGGATAGTAATTCCAATTTGACACGGTCTAATCCCAAGAACCATGATTTCTTAAATGATTCCATTGTGTTGGAAAACAGGAACTTATTTGTTTCACTAGTCCTCATTCATACGAACTGTATGTTTTGTATATACTTCAATAACCCCTTTTATACGTTCTGTGGTTAATAATTCATAAAATGTGATATTTTACTGGATTAAGTTAATTTAGGATTTATCCAGTTCTACGAATCTCAGTGTAATTCGTAGTTTTTAATATAGCAACATGTTAATAAAATAGCTGTAACTATACGGATATTTTTCGTTTTTCAGTTAAAACTAAGCTGTATAACTTAAATAAATAGAACCTTACTTAGCTTTTTATAAATGATCATATTTAAAAAAAACAGTTTTGAAATAATTATTATCCAGAGTGACACATCAAAAACATAGTTAGTTAGAAACATGCACAAAAGCTTACTTTCATGGAACATAAACTCCTGCTGGTACTCCTTTAGAAACTGGACAGATCTTCCCTCGTCGTAGAACAGCTGGTAAGCCCTCTTGATGTCTTCGACGTCTACTTCTTGCGCCTTACGTTTTCTGGCTATCAAACTGGACGTCATAATTAACTGCATACCATATCTCAGGGACGTCTCTTTCGAGATTCTTGTCAGAACAGTTAGGGCATTGTCGGACATCTGACAATCTTCCTCTTCACATCGAATACTAAAAAGTAAATTTGCTTTTTACATACCCAACCATTCTCATGAATCTCGCCGGTGCCGAGACTTACGTTACCCCATCTGTTTTGATTCGCGGCTTGGTTATTTATGTGATACAGAAAAATACAAAATCGGATTAATTGTTAAGCTGTGGAGCGATTCGCTTCTAAAGTCACATAGGGATGGTGCTGAGGGTAAAAAAATTACAGGTTATCGATGAAAATGTTTTGACAGCTGTCAAACCTTGATATCGGCTCTTAAAAATAGAGTTTCCGAATATTTACGAATGAAAACGCGACTTCGGTAACGATTTCGACTGTCGAGGTCTGAAAGCGTGAAAATGGATACAACCACCTTCCTGCTTTCATAAAGAATTATTCCCTTTATCACAATGTTTAAGAGTGAATTGAAAAACAACTATAGCCGAAAAAACACACTATTTATTGCATTTATTTTCTGTTCCTAAAACTTTTCAGAAGGATGCCTGACTATGGGATCTAGGTCCCTATTGTTTTTGGGCCCGATCAGTAGACCACATGCCAACTTTTTTCAAAAAGAAAATTTAATCCTAGCAACACGTCCTAGGGACATGGAAAAAACCTTTTGACAGGGAAATCGAAGGAGATTGAAATCCTAAATAGTTCTCTGTTTCGAAAATCTCGTAATATCGTTCGAAAAATCGAGAAAAAAAACATTTTTCCCTAAAATAGAGGTATTTTATCAGTTTGTTTTTAAACTGTGAAATATGTTTTTAGAATTATTTAATCAACAGCAAAAGTTATGGTAAGAGTGGTGATCGAATCCGCACTTCTGGACCTCTAGACCATTGCTCTAATCAATTGTGCTATCGTACCACTGATAAGCAATTAAGCAATTCGTTAGAACTTGCAAATATTCAAACCCACCAGTATTATGACTATTGTTGATCCTGCGCAATAGTCTATATATATATATATATATATATATATATATATATATATATATATATATATATATATATATATATATATATATATATATATATATATATATATATATATATATATATATATATATATATATATATATATACATATATATATATATATATACACATATATATATATATATATATATATATATATATATATATATATATATATATATATATATATATATATATATATATATATATATATATATATATATATATATATATATATATATATATATATATATATATATATATATATATATATATATATATATATATATATATATATATATATATATATATATATATATATATATATATATATATATATATATATATATAAACAGCGCATTCTGCATTCAAAATAAGCCCTAATTTTCTATATAAACATATATCGGCATATGCTTCGTTTCCGAAATACCGGGTGTTAAAGTTTTAAGAAAAAAATTGTTTTTTAGTCATAACTTTTTTATTACTTGAGATATTGTTATTAAATTTGGTAAATAGCCTTGGAGTAACAAAGGGCATTTTTTGATTTGAAATATTTTTTTATTTTTTATCATTGGCGTCCGTACGGGATTTTTTATTGAATATTCTAGAAGAAAAAATGGTACTGTACTGCTTTTTCTGAAAACAAAAATCATTCCTAAAATCCCCACTCAGTTTGGAGCAAATTTGATCCCTTGTCTTTTTTTCGTGCGGTGTAAGCATTTCGAGTAAAACACTAAAAACCATTTTTATGTATGGCATAGTTAAAATTTCCATTATTGTTAATTTCAGTAGCAAAACCTTTAAGGTGGGATTGTAACAGCAAGTTTTTAAAATTATTTGGTTTCCGATATTTATTTCATGCATTCCGGGTGAGTTCATAATTTCTGAACAACGTATGTAGGGTTTCTAAAATAAAAGCTTGTCTGACAACTAAGGAGAGATGACGTCATCGACCCGTTGTAATGGAGATTTGCATTATGTTTGGGTTATCAGGGTGACATCGCAAAAGTTAGCAGGCAACCTATTAAAATCTAATGTCCTTGGTACTTACCATCATTCCTTCATTGTCGACTCTTGGTATGCCATGATTGCATTTTTGTGATAATTGAACAATTGCTAGGTTCGTCTTTAAAGTATGACAGATGAGTTTATGATTCTAAAATCGTCAATTCATTTTGTAAAACGGTAATTAGAATTAATTCAATTTTGAAGATGATATTTCATTTTACAGAAACTACTCTTTATTAACTAAGTTCGTAATTAATTTTACAAAAACTAGAATTCATAACTTTTATTAACTTAGATCGTGAAAAAAAATTATAGAGCACTTTAAATATCATTAAGGATTAATGTGGGCCTTAAAATTCACAATAATTGCTCAAAATGAGCCCCTCTAACTTCGACACATTTTCGGCATCTGCTCTTAACTGTGTCAGTGGCATGGCGTATAAAATTCGTATTGACTCGCAAAGTTTCATCCTTAGAATCAGTTCTTCTCTTGTATGAACTGGACTGGAATAAACTAAATTTTTCAAATAACCCCCCATAAAGAAGTCGACAGGTGTGAGGTCAGGGGAACGTGGTGGCCAGGCTGTAGCTCCTAATCGTCCAATCCACCGTTCTGGATAATTATTATTTAACCACTCGCGATTTACAAGTGCAAAATGCGCGGGAGCCCCGTCCATTTGAATCCAGAATTCGTTTCTAAGATTTAGAGAAATATTTTCTAGATATTGAAATAACTCATTTTGCAGAAAATCATTAAATAACTGTCCACCTAGGCGTGGTGGTAGAATATGGGGCCCGCAAAAAATTTCATTTATTACACCACACCAAACATTAACGGAAAATTCTTGCTGAAATGCTCTAGTTCGTACAACACGTGGATTGTCATGGCTCCAGATTCGTAAATTATGGAAATTTACTGAGCCGCTTCGGGTAAATGTGGTTTCATCAGTCCATAAATTTTTTTTTGAGAAGTTCTCGTCTTCCTCTATTTGGCGCAAAAACCAATTGCAAAAACTGACACGTTTTTCGGCATCACCAGGTTGTAAGTTTTGAACTGGCTGCATCTGAAATGGCTTCCTGTGATCTTTCCTCAAAACGCGATGAACCTTAGTTTTAGAAACAAAAACTGCGTTGCCTTGTAAATTATGAGCTGCTCTTCGTAGCCTTAATGTACTATCGTTGTCAAACTTATTTAAAATTACGTTTCGATATTGTTCATTTCTCCTACCTTCGTTTCTCGGATTCTTTTTGAGTCCAAAATTCCTAAACATTAAATGCGTTTTAATGAAAACTTGTTTGCAAGGTAATCTTCTATTTGGAAATCTTCATTGGTATTCCCGTACTGCTGCATTTGCATTTCCATTACAGAAACCATAAACGAAATGAATATCAGCATACTCAAAGTTACTGAATAAAACCATTTTGAAATCACTAGTTTGACTGATAATTACCTTTTTGTATAAACCGTAATGTGCCTGACATTTATTTACTCTAAAAACTCAAATGTCACACTTTAAAGACGAAACTAGCAATTGTTCAATAGTCACAAAAATGCAATCATGGCATACCAAGATGTTAAAGGTTTTGCCACTGAAATAATTAACAATAATGGAAATTTTAACTACGCCATACATAAAAATAGTTTTTAGTTTTTAACTCGAAATCCTTGCATCGCTCGAAAAAAAGGCAAGGGATCAAATTTGCTCCAAACTGAGTGGGGATTTTAGGAATGATTTTTGTTTTCAGAAAAAGCAGTAGCGTACCATTTTTTCTTCAAAAATATTCAATAAAAAATCCTGTACGGACGCCACTGATAAAGAATTAAAAAATATTTCAAATCAAAAAATGCCTTTTGTTACTCAAATGCTGTTTACCAAATTTAATAACAATATCTCAAGTACTAAAAAAGTTATGACTAAATAACAATTTTTTTCTTAAAACTTTAAACACCCTGTATTTCGAAAACGAAGCATTTGCCGATATATGTTTATATAGAAAATTAGGGCTTATTTTGAATGCAGAATGCGCTGTTAAAGTTTGGATATTGCAATTCGGGACACCCTGTATATATATATATATATATATATATATATATATATATATATATATATATATATATATATATATATATATATATATATATATATATATATATATATATACAAAGGTGCAGTTTTTTTTCCAGATTCGTAATCTCCAGAAAAAAGTACGTTATAATCAATGAATAATTTAATGTCAATGTCACTATGCTAAATTCAACAAAATTAAAAAGAAAATTAACAGAAGAAAAAACTGACATTAGTAGGTACATGATTTTATTTTATCAGATGTTCAAAATGACGGCCATTTTGTTCTAAAAATTCAACTGTCTTTCGAAAAGAATTCCGCACTCTGAATAACATATCTGGGGTGATTTCACGAACTGCACGCGTAATCCTTTCTCTCATGTCTTCGGCTGTAGTTGGAGCAGTCACCATGACTTTTTCTTTGACAAAACCGCACAAGAAAAAATCAAGGGGGCTTAAGTCTGGCGATCTGGCAGGCCAATTTACTGGTCCCCCACGTCCAATCCATCTGTTAGGGTAAGTGTCATTTAATATAGCACGTGCTTCTCGACAGTAATGTGGTGGTGTGCCGTCTTGTTGGAACCAAATTGGTTCACGTTGTTGCTCTGGAATTTTTGGCATCAATCTTTGCAAGCCATTTCGAAGGAAATCGCAGTATCGCTGTCCATTAAGATTACCATCAAAAAAATGAGGTCCAATAACAACATCGCCAAATATCCCACACCAAGTATTTATCGACCAAGGGTGTTGATTAGCGACTGTTCAAATCCAGTGTGGATTTTCTTCAGCCCAATAATGCATATTGTGGCGATTGACTTGACCATGGTTAGTGAATGTTACTTCGTCAGAAAATATTATGTTTTCCAGTGAGTTGTTTTCATTGATCCATAGTCGAAACCACCGACAAAATTGCACCCGTCTCTCGAAGTCCTGTCCATACAATTCTTGATGTAAGGTAATATGGTAAGGATGATATTTAAAATTGTGCAAAATCCTGAGAACGGATGTTTAACACATCCCGGCGTCTTTGGATAGTTCTCGGGACCAATATGAGGTTTGAGAGCTACTGTTCCCAAAACTTCTAGAGCCATGTCGTCGTTCGTTTTGGTTTTCTTTCTGCTGCGTTTTCTGGATGAGATTTGGCCAGTCTGGCGACTCCTAGTCTCTAATCGTTTGAACGCCATGTGAGATTTTCGTGGTAAGTGGGGAAATCTTGCCGCCCAAAGTTCAGAAGCCTTGCGATAGTTTATTC
Source organism: Kuschelorhynchus macadamiae (assembly GCA_030620095.1). Classification (NCBI taxonomy): domain Eukaryota; kingdom Metazoa; phylum Arthropoda; class Insecta; order Coleoptera; family Curculionidae; genus Kuschelorhynchus; species Kuschelorhynchus macadamiae. The sequence continues at coordinate 95,961 of JAUTXW010002802.1, forward strand.
TACATTCTCCGAGAATTAATAACATGTCAACTTGGCAGTCGAATTCATTCATTTTAAGGATAGGTAGTTAAAATCTCAACTAAGATTATTAAATACGAACAGAAATAACACGCCTAAATAATAAACGAACAGAACTTAGAAAAACCATAAACGAACACAATGAACACTTATTTTAACAAGACGCTTAAACTAAAGACTTTAATCTCGAAGATAATTTAAGAAAATTACTGGCAATATCATAACATGACAAGTCGTTCGTTGTCATGATAACTGCAATAGCGGCGGCTGGTGGATCATCGTTGCAGTGCCGCAGAGCTCCCAAAAAAATCAGGAAAAAATAATTAACTACATAATCTAACCAAAATACCGTATTTTTTTACCCAGTTGCCATGGTAATTCTCGGAGGATGTAGAAAAAAACGAAAATGCTTCTGAACGAAATGGTTGTCATTTCGAACACCTATTATAATAAAAACATGTACCTAATACCAGTTTTTTCTTCTGTTGAATTTCTTTTTAATTTTTGACATTAAATTATTCATTAATTATAACGTAGTTTTTTCTGGAGATTACGAATCTGGAATGAAAACTGCATCTTTTCATTTAACATTTAAAAGTTACCCCCCACCCCTAAAAAGTAGTGACTGCTCCAACTACAGCCGAAGACATGAGAGAAAGGATTACGCGTGCAGTTCGTGAAATCACCCCAGATATGTCATTCAGAGTGCGGAATTCTTTTCGAAAGAGAGTTGATAAATTTTTTTTTATTGTGTTCTTGTCTTAATATTTATTCAACAACTATTTACTTCAAACTATGTATTTTGTATGTTTCATATATATATATATATATATATATATATATATATATATATATATATATATATATGTTGATTTTTACTCCTTCACGGATGGAAACATCCGTTCACTACTGTCGTTCTGAAAAGAACAGTTTTGCTGTCGTTTCGCCAAAATCACCTTTGACATTTTCAAAGCTTTCTTTCTCACGTCCGAATAGAGTCCGAAGTCTCTATTCTATCTCTATTCTCTATGAATTTATATATATATATTATATATATATATATATATATATATATATATATATATATATACAGGGTTATGATAAATTAAGGAATAAATTCATTATCTTGGAAATTAAAAAGGTAATAGAAAAACGCTCGAACCCGTCGATTTAGATTTATTTTTACGCATATTTAGAAATTATTTTAAACTATACAGGGTCACTCACAAAAGTTGTACAACTGTCATCTTTGATTTTTTTCAAAACAACGCCTTATTTTTTTCTGCTCATTTGAATTCTCTATGAAATTCTAGACATTTTTGGTATAACATAACCTATACTGAAAATCAACAGTTATCGAAATATTCTTATCTAAATAAAACCTGTGTATTTAATAACCTATCGGACATTTGTATACCCTACCTATGTCTGTCGCGTAATCCCAAAGAAAAATGACTTTGTCACTGTCACTGTGTTGACAAGTCATATAATTTATTTACGATCTGCCATTTTGATTTCAAATATTGACTATGCGTTTAACGGAGAAAGAAAGAATTGAAATTCTAATAATGCTTGGTACTGGTGATAAGACTAGCACACAAAAAGAAGTTTGTCGGCTGTTTAACAACAGATATCCTCATAGGCAACCTATTATTCAGTCTGCAGTGAGCAAAATAGAAAGGAAATGGACGGATACTGGTAGTGTTACGGACCGCTTTGGAAAAGGTCGCCCTAGGATCTCAGATTAAAGATAATCCACATTCCTCAACTACTGACGCAGCCTATGATAATGATATACATCAGTTTACAAATTTTTGAAAAAAGAAAATTTGTATCCCTATAAAGTGAAATTCGTTCAAGAATTAATAAATGATGATTCAGATCGCAGAAACGAGTTTTGCGAAATTATAACCAACATGTGTAATCATGATCCATTATTTGTCAAAAGAATTTGTTTCACAGATGAGGCAACATTTTGTCTCAATGGAGAAGTAAATAAACAAAATTTTAGACACTGGGCACAAGAAAATCCTAACTGGTACAGGGAAAGTCATACACAGTATCGTCAAAGTGTTAATGTATGGGCAGGTATTGTAGGCAATAAAGTTATAGGTCCATATATCTTTGATTCTTCACTAACGGGGCAAATGTATCTTCAATTTTAGGAAGAGAATCTTATACCAGCATTAGCTACCCTACATCCTAATGTAAACGATCCGGATCTTCCCAGTGAACTGTTATGGTATCAACAGGATGGGGCACCACCCCATTTTGCAGCTGATGTCAGGAGATACTTAAATGAAACCTTTCCGAGACGATGGATTGGGCGACGTGGGACAATAGAGTGGCCGGCAAGATCGCCGGACTTAAGCCCGCTAGACTTTTTTCTTTGGGGGTATGTGAAAAACGAAGTGTATAAAAATAAGCCACATACTATTGAAATTCTTAAGGATCGTATTAGAACTGTCATAAGAAATATTCAATGTGATACAGTTACTAATGTGCAACAAGTTTTTCCATTGTCTATGGCATTGTAGAGCTGTAAATGGTGGACATTTTCAAAATTTAATAAAGTAGTTTTCTTATTTCATTTCCTGATATGTGTTTTATGTTTTATTTAGATAAGAATATTTCGAGAACTGTTGATTTTCAGTATAGGTTATGTCATACCAAAAATGTCTAGAATTTCATAGATAATTCAAATCTGAAGAAAAAAATAAGGCGTTGTATTGAAAAAATCAAAGATGACAGTTGTACAACTTTTGTGAGTGACCCCGTATAGTTTAAAATAATTTCTAAATATGCGTGAAAATAAATCTAAATCGACGGGTTCGAGCGTTTTTCTATTACCTTTTTAATTTCCAAGATAATGAATTTAGTCCTTAATTTATCATAACCCTGTATATATATATATATATATATATATATATATATATATATATATATATATTATACTCTAGAGGCACTTACTGACTTTATTAATTGGTTTTTTTTATTATAGTGACATTGTAATATCTTTTTCATTGATTGATTTTTGAATTGATTCTAACCTTAAATGGCTACCACAGATTGAGGAAGTCTGCTCTAAATTATGCAGTGGTTGTTATGGACTCAAAAATTATGTGCATGCATTGTAGTCGAGAGGTAGTTTTGACTTTGTATTATGCAAATATTCACTCGAGAATTTGATATGGCATGTTGAATTGGAGTAGGAGTGCACATATTAATAGAGTTATCCATGTGCAAAAGTATGCTATTAGTCTGATTGCTGGGATGGGATATACGGACTCATGTAGGAACGCGTTTAAGGTACTTAAAATATTAACTATGACAGGAATTACATTTACAAAGTTTGCTGTTTTGTGTATAAGAACAAAAAACATTGTTTCAAAGTGTTAGATCTGGACACGTATTTTTTTATAGGTTGTGATTTATATAACAAGTTAAATGTTCATATTAGAAATGCTATTAATATTAACATATTCAAAAATCCCTTAAAGAAACATCTCCTTGAAAAGAATTGTTATTCGTTGCAGGAGTTTAGTTAAAGGAACGTGTATGTTATTTTTTCTTTTTATATATTTTTATGTTTAAGTGTATATGTATAGATTAGTGTTATTTTTTATCATTGACCTTTTCTTCAGGTATCGTACTACACTTTGAAATTGAAGAAATAAACGATATTGATATCACTTAAGATTATTAATATCTTCATTATATTTGTATATTTTTTTTTTTTTTTCATTTCATTGTTATATCATATATTGTATTTTATCTTGAGGTCTAGTTATAGTGTTTGCTTTTCAATGAGACTATTCTTATGATAATAAAGCTATTTTAAGTTTGAGATCTAGCCTTATGGCGCGGCGTTCTTGACTGGCCGGGTTCGATCCCTGCTCGTACCATAACTTTTGCTGTTGATTAAATATTTCTAAAAAAACTTTTTACCCTAATCTACGTTCAAATACCTTAAAAAGCCGCACTTTGCCTATCGAGTATTTTTTTTATGTGGAGTGAAATCTTAAACTAAACTTTTTATGTTTACAGTTTTCACCTATTTCCTGCTCTTTTCGATGAATAACTCCGGACATGTAATTCCTAGGCCGATGGGGCTTTGAAACAATATTGGGTTGTATTTTGGCGAAAACCCCTAAAAATTTGAGACAGGAGGCTTAAGAGGTTTTAGAGATACGATTTTGAATCTTTTGTCGAAGATTGGAGGTCGCCAAAAGTCAATGTATCTCACAATATAAGTGTTCTATGAGGCTTACCTTAAAATCTCTCTCAGTTCCTTTTCCTCATATGGACTTGTAGCAACTATAATTGTCCTATCCAGAAGATCTAGTGGAATTCCATGGGGGCTCTTGTAATTTGTCCCCCTAATTTTAGTAATGCCACGATTTGTAGCCATTATTACTATAGGCGCCATCTCATTCTCCAGAGCTCTATTCAAGAAGGAGAAACATTCGATGTCCAACATATGAACCTATTTTTAAAAAAATAGAAAATCACAATCAGCAATATTGGTTTATTAACTTTCACGGCGTTTCCAACAATTTGCGAAAATGGTATTTTTTTGCCAAAGGAAAATATTTTTTTCGTATTATATAATTTCTATAATTCTTCTGGTTAATTCAAAAAATATTATTGAATTTAACTCTAATACAGGTATATCATATTTGCAAAATTAAATCAGAAAAAGTAATCTGGTATCACAGTATTTTCTACCATATCATTAATAAACAAAAATATTTTTTGGCTTTGTCTAGACCGTGTCAAATTGGAATTACTATCCGACGTTTCGCCTTCGATTGGACGAAGCATCTTCATGGATCTTCTCTTCAGAGATTTTGAAAAGGTGCTGTCAGACGTTGTCTCAACCGCTATGTGTAATTTTTCAAAGATCTTTTAATCTAGGTTCATTTCCTGATATTTGGAAATTTTCTACACTGATGCCGATCTTTAAATCCGGTGATAAAAGCGATATAAAGAACTACAGAGGTATCTCTTTGCTTTCACATATCCCAAAGCTGTTTGAGGCAATTATCACTGATCATTTATTTGAGTCTTTGAAACACTACATTACGAGTATGCAACATGGTTTTTATCGCGGTCGCTCAACTGCTACAAATCTTGCGATGTTCCAAAATTACTTAATTACATCTGTCGAAGCTGGCCAACAGATTGATGCTGTTTACACGGACATATCCAAGGCTTTTGATAGTGTTTGTCATCAGCTTTTATTATTAAAATTGCAGCAAATTGGTCTTTCTGGAAGTTATTTGGAGTGGATCAGATCTTATTTGTTTAATCGTCGACAAAAGGTCAACATTTGTGGTTCAGTTTCTAGGGAGGTTATTGTTACATCGGGTGTCCCACAGGGTTCACATATTGGTCCAGTGCTCTTTCTACTTTTTATAAATGACATAGTATCTTGCTTTAGAGCGTCCAAATGTCTTTTGTATGCAGACGATTTAAAATTTTTTGCTCCCGTTTACACTGACTCAAATGCACTGCAATCTGACATTGGAAGGCTCGTCAACTGGTGCAGCACTAATTATCTCCATCTTAACATATCCAAGTGTAAAGTGCTCCGTTTTCATAAACGCATTAACCCTGTTCTCTCCTCCTACTTCATAAATGATGTAACACTAGAGGTTGTTAGTTCTTACACTGACCTAGGTGTTATTTTTGATGACAAACTAACATTTAATCTGCATATTGACAGCATTGTACTCAAGGGTTTTAGATTATTGGGCTTTATAAAAAGGAATACAAGGCATGTGACGGACACCAAAGCAATTGTCTGTCTGTATTACTCACTGGTACGGAGTGTTTTGGAGTATTGTTCAACAATATGGAGTCCATCATACCAGTGTCATAATGATAGAGTTGAAAAAGTACAAAATAGATTTGCGAAATACCTCTTATATAAATTTAATTTTCCATATCAGGATCTATCGTATAACACTAGAGCTCTTCTAGGCCTTCAAACCCTTGAGTTTCGGAGACGTAAGGCACTTCTTGTTTTTCTACATAAGCTAATAAATGGAGACATTGATTGTGAAATATTGTTGAGTTCGGTCTCATTTTTGGTACCTATTAGGAGAACAAGACAACCTCAGCTATTCTTTGAAAGATACCACTGTACAAATTATGGGTCTGGCGCATTTATTGACCGACTAGTGTGTAATTACAATCGTCATTTTGCAGAATATGACATCTTTAGACTTAGCACTTTGCAGCTAAAAAGGCAGCTAAATTTTTTTTTTTTTTTTTTGTGGACCGACGAAGCTTTATTATTATTAAACATAAGGTAACAAATGTCATACATATTGTAATAAATATAATCTAAATAGGAGCCTAATAACTGGAAATTGCACCTAAGTGAATGAACACTTGTATGTACACAAGTATTATCTTTGAATTTATATTGAGAATACAGTTAACCTCATGCTAAAGCTGTACAAATAAAAATTTAAAAATTACATCAACAACAAATATAATTTCTTATTTTAGCAAACCTTATAAATATAGATGTTATCCTATTGAAATAGAGCTTTAAATTTATGTAAATATTTAAAAATAAAAATCCTACAACTATTATTGAATTTTTTCAGTCTTGGCAGGGATCTCAATTCTAGGGGAAGCAAGTTATACATTTTGGGACCTAAATAAGAGAAAGATCTCAATTTTTTTGATCTATTGTTTACTGGCATCTCCAATTGTTCACTGACCTTAGACCTAGTTTCATAGATGTGGTTTATAGTTTGTTTAAATTTAGTAGATTTTTTAATAAATGAGCATGTTGACAGACAATATAATCCTCTCACATCCAATATGTCCTCTGAATATAAAAGCCTGGTAGTATATCGCCTATTTTTTCGAAATATAATCTTAAGAATATAATTTTGAACTACATTTAAAGGCTTTAAGGAATTTTGATACAGACCACCCCACACCACTATACCATATCGAATTAAAGATTCAATAAGGGCTTTATACACACACAACAACAACTTTTTACTTAATATATCTCTCAAAACATAAAATTTGTACACTAGTTTCTTTATATTTTTGTAATTCTAAGTACATGATGATCCCATCTGAGATTACAGTCAATAATTACACCCAAGTATTTTGTATATTCAACCTCTAGAATATCACCATCAAAGTTGTCAATATGAATGCTTCGGAAGTGTGGACGATTGGCTGCTGTGATGGAAAAGGCTATGTAATTCGTCTTTGAGGTATTTAAAGTTAGCTTAAATGTGTCTAACCAATTTTTAATTTTGCCCATACCTTGAATGGCAAAATCACGAACAGAAGTCCATGATGATCCTGAAAACAGAACTACAGTATCGTCAGCATAAGACAATAATGAGCCATTGTCAATGTCAATACTAGTTAATGAGTTGATGTAAGTGATGAAAAGTATAGGTCCCAATACAGTGCCTTGAGGTATTCCCATTGTAATGTTAAGTGGATCGCTGCAAACATCATTAATTTTGACAATCTGTGTTCGACCGCTTAAGTAACTCTCGAAGACGCTTAACGCGGTGCCCCTGACGCCATACAAACCCAAAACGTTAAGGAGAGAGCCATGAGGCACCGTATCAAACGCCTTGGCGAGGTCCAAAAACACAGCAATGCACTTATTGCTACTGTCAAGGTTGGAAGTTATGCTGTTGGTTAATTCACAAATTGCATCGGTAGTGCTCAAACCGTTCATAAATCCAAATTGACGTTGAGATATGATATTATTTTGTTGAAGAAAGCTGACCAGGCGATCTTTAAGACATTTTTCAAAGATTTTAGCAAATGTGTTGATAACACTTATTGGACGGTAGTTATTTATATCAGACTTGTCTCCAGCTTTATGGACGGGTGTTATGATAGCAATTTTAAAACAACTTGGAACTATGCCTGTTTTAAAAATTAGATTAATTATATGAACTATTGGATTTATTAAATATATGTGAAAATCTTTAACGATTTCTGTAGTTATGCCATCACTTCCTGGAGCGCAGTTATTCTTTAGTGTGTTAATTTGTTTTATTATCTCATTTGAATTGGTAGGCTTTAGAAAAATTGATGATAAAGCAGTGAAGTCAATTCTAGAAAAACTAGAAGGAGCATTAATTTTTTTGTACATTTTAAAACCTATGTTAGTAAAGAAATCGTTACAGAAATTGGCCATCTTCTTATTATCATCAAACTTTCCATTGTTGTTTTTGATTTCCAAGTTTAATTTATTTTTTGTTGTATTTTCATTTGTTGCGTTTGAGATTATATGATATATTTTTTTAAGATCATTCTTAATATTTTCTATTTCAGTTTTATAATAATCATATTTTCGTTTTTGTATAATTTTATACAAATTATTTCTATAATCAGTGAATGTTTTTTTTTTAGTTTCATCATGATATAATAAAAGTTTTTTTTTCATTTTATCTTTTGTTTTAATGGAATTAATGATTCCATTAGTAATCCACGGTTTTAATTTTTTATGCTGTTTATTTTGAAATGTTTTTTTAATTTTAGATTTATTTATTATTTCAGCCATTATTTCTAAGAATTTTTGTGTAGCAGTTTCTATATTTTGAGCTTCCAAAACACTAAACCAAGATTCAGCCTTAAAAAGCTCATCTAAAATTTGATAATTGATTTTGGAGTAAGTGAAAATTTTAGCATCTGAAGTTTTATCAGATCGAATATTGTGCTGACAGGACACACTCAACATTACAGGATAGTGATCAGTGAGTGAAGAGTGCAGAACAAAAGAAGAGTATTTAAGATTAGTTCTGAGATTCTTTTTAACAAAAATATGATCCAATATGGAACTAGTGTTAGAAGTTACACGAGTGGGGTTGTTAATAGCAGACAAAAAACCAAAGTGTCCCAATAGTGTAGTGTAGTCATTTACTTCATTGTTTTCTGCTGCTAAATTAATGTTCATGTCACCAATTAGAATCTCTATTTGATTTGTTGAGTTTATCGAATATAAAGTCTCAAGGTCTCTAAGAAAGCTAGGAATGTCTGTAGAGGGGGGTCTGTAAAGACATGAAACGCCCAGAGACACACCATTAACATCCAATATAATTCTACTTAGTGTAACTCCGGAATAGTCTAATTTTATGTTAGAAATTTTAAAGTGTAAGGTAGATTTTATGTAAACAAAAGTACCATCGTTTTGATTAAGCTTTGAATTGTTATAAAACATATTGTACCCATCAATATTAAATTGTTCATTGGATGGATTGCTTTTGTGAGGTTTTTTACACTTCGTATTCATATGGATTTATGTATTCCTTTGTAATTTTTTTTGTCTGTAAATGTGTATTTGTGTATCAATTTTTTTTCTCTATTTTAAATGTTTGATGTAGTTACTGTTTTTATTGGGTCTCTCGATTTTGACCTTGTTTACGAATCCGTACCATTTAGAATGTTTAGCATTCTGTAGTGTACGTTTCAGAAGGACCACTTGTCCGATGCGTGCATCGGCTACGTCCTTCCATACGAAAAAAAAAAAAAAGAGATCAAAACACTGAATGAGCTTGGAGAGACCCAGACCGGCCATTTATAGTCGACCCGTGTTACGATCGGTTTCTACGTATGATGTAGACCGAAGCCCGTATCTCTATTCAAATTGTTAGGATGCTTATAAATTTCAATAGATTCTTTTTGATTTGCGTTTATAGAGTCCCGAAACCGATGCAAGAACTTTGGTTTCTTTTACATTTATGACATGCCCAGTAGAATGTTGGTGTTCAGATACAGCAGATTGTACAATTTGTTTCTTTCTGAGGCATCGTTCATGTTCCTTAAGCCTAGTCTACACGGTCTAATCCCAAGAACCATAATTTCTTAATTGACAACAGCCGTGAAAGCTTTCGTTCTATATTAGCTAAGCTCTATGGGGAGAAAATCAAGAAGGATGCCAAAACAAACAACAAAAAGAGCTACTTTGCCAACTAGCCCTTCTCCTTAGATGCCGAGATGAAGACGTAGTACCAAAATCTCTACAGATGAAACACCACATGACATCAAAAAGTGCAAGGAACATCTACAAACGAGCCAGTATGGCATTGGTAAGAGAAAGGATAAAAGCTACTAGACGTGCTTTGAATACAAACGCTCGTATGTTATTAAATATTCATTTAAAATTAGCTTTTACACTTGAATATCAAACATTTAGAACTCTCGATGACATTACCAATGCGCAAGCGGAAAGGATACATCAAGCAGTTATCCTTAAGCAACAGAAAAAGTTCGAAGGACTGCAGGACAACCAAAGACCACTAAAACCGCCACAGGACACCGTAATAAATTTATCTTCCAAAATCCTTACTGAAGCAGAACAATCCGTGCTCTCTAAAAGTCAAAACTTCGCATTACACCAAAGGACGTACCCGTAAATGACATAGTGTCATCCGTTGAAGCGACAATTAGAAAACTTCCAGCAGAAGAAGCTGACGCAATAAGGTATGAAAGAGCGAAGATCATCAAAAATTCTAACCCGCCTAAGTCGAATCTATCAGCTGCGAAAAGAACGGCGATAAAAACATTAACAGATATTTTGGTCCTTCCAGCGGACAAGGGAAATGCCAATGTCGTCATGGACAAAACCGATTACATGAAGAAAATACAATTACTTTTGGACAACAACATCTACAGAATGACCCCAAGCAGAACCGACCATCAAAATTGAAAGACAGATAACCAACCTTATAAACGCATCCAACCTTCCAGCAGAGGAGAAGATGTTAAGGCCAAGCAGCTCAAGATACCCAAGGTTCTACGGACTACCTAAATCACACAAGGTTAATGTACCACTTCTACCTATCGTCAGAGCAATAGGATCTCCTACTTAAAATATTCTTAATAATTTAACAGGAAAAACACATTCATATATTAGAAACTCCACGCATTTTGTAGAAAAACTTAAATCAATCCAATTATATCCCAAAGATATCTTAGTCAGTTTCGATGTAGAATCGCTGTATACGAATGAATACTTATTTCACCGTCATAGTATTGACAACTCACTTTTAGATCTAATTGAAGCATGTCTTAAATCAACGTATTTTGTCTTTCAAGGAACTTTCTATAAGCAAACCTCAGGAGCAGCCATGGAATCTCCGCTGTCACCAGTGGTAGCCAATATGTTCATGGAAGCTTTTGAGGAGGAAGCCTTAGAGTCGTCTCCACTAAAACCAAAATCATGGTTCAGATAATATAGGGAGTTCTAACTGTAAGGAAAACATTACACAGGAAGATAACCTTAAATATTTAGGGGTATACTTTGATCAGTCTCTAAGAATATTATACAAGTTCTACTTTTTGAGACAAATAGTACCGCGTCATATACTGAGAATCATATACACAGCTTTGGTTGAGTCAGTTTTGGGTTATGGAATTTCCGCGTGGGGAGCTGCTTGTGGTAACATAATAAACTCTTTGAAAATTTTACAAAAGTACTTTCTGAAAGTAATTTTGTTCAAGGATCGGATGTATCCCACAGGTCAAATGTTCCATTCGCCTATATTGTACCAGCTCAAGATGGGGAAGTTTCGTGTCACATGAGATAGGCACTAGGTCATTTGTACGAGGTGGTCAACTAAGAATGGACGCCGGCCATAACTCGCTAACCGTTAATCATATAACTTGGGGGAAAAAAAATTATTAGCTAAATCGACTAAGAGAAATCGCTGGAAAATATTTTGAAGTTCCGCATATGGCCGCTAGGGGGCGCAACTGTTATGGTCAATCAGAAAAAGGGCTGTTTCTTAAAAAATATTCATGTAAAGGTATATTATAAATACTGCCATCGTAAAGAGTAGAAAAATTGTGATTTTTTTGTTAAGGATATTTTGCTCTATCTCGTAAAATGTAGTGGTGGGGGAAGGTCAAACATGTTTTTATTTAAATGTCAATAACTCCGTTATAAGTCAACGGAATTGAACAAACTAGGTCTCGTTTAAAAGAGCCCATCTTAACTAATAATCTGATGTAAAAAAAAAATCCGATTTGATTTCGCCGTGGTAACTAGAGGGCGCTAATTGACATCACAACAATTATTACGCATTATTTTGAAAATTTTAAATAGCACGCTATATCTCTTTTAACACAATTTAATAGAGGAGGAAATTCTCAATAAGTCAGTGCAAATTTCAGCTTCCTAACTTTTTTCAAACCGGAAATATAAATAAAACAAATATTAGGGCGCTGGGTACGCAACATCTCCCTAATCTGTATGGACATAGCCTACATCACAATAATTCAGTAATAATACCACAGATAATATTCAACGCAAATCGCTAAAAATTATACTAATGTTCTGAAATAACCACCAGGTGGCGCAGTAGACGTTAATAAGCATAGTTTTACTCGCAATTTTACTTTTCTCTATATTTTTTTGTAGTTTACTCTATTTTCAGTAAGTTAGATATTATAAGGTAATAAATAAGAAAAATCCTAATATATTCGACCGTTGCAAATCTCCGTCTTTCTTAAAATCGACAATTTATGCACAAGAATAACAATAAACTAAAAACATAGATAAATAATAATTCCTTAGCAATTTTCTGCTACATCAAGCAAAAAAAATAGTAGGCTGTGAAAACAAAATTGGAAGTAATACGTCAAAAAATAAACAATAGTTTCTTGTCAGTGCCTTTTAGTTGCTATTTATCGTTCTTGAATTTCCTAATAGTATTGCTATCATTTCGCGTTTTTGTCCGAGATTTTCGTGTTTTTTGAGTTTTTCTAGTTGCTGTTGTTCATGTTATTGTTGTAGTTCGTATTTTTCTTGTTCAAGATTTGTTATTGTTCGTGTTGCGTTGTGTTAAGAACAAAATGATTTATACAAATCAAGAACTATTCGACATGATAGGTGTTTATTTTGAATGTTTGAGAGATGCTACGGTTGCTGCAAGAGTATATGCGCAGGAATATCCGCAGAGACGCCACCCAAGTAAAAAGGTTTTTCTTCGAGTGATCCAACGTTTGCGAACCACTGGAAACGTGCATATTCCCGTATACCGCAGACAACGCAGAGGACGCACCGAAGAGAATGTAATTAATGTGCTAGCGTATATCGAGTTTAATCCTCAACTAAGTACTCGAATTATTGCGCTAGACCTAGGAGTAACGCGAACCACTGTTCAAAATATACTCAAAGAGCACAGGTAAGCAACGACATTGCAAATATAAACTGGACATATTTTTTAACAAAAGTCACGTGATTCTGATGTCACATAGGTCTTTAAGCCTAGAAAACCAATAATTTCCTGGAACATCAATTAAATATCTTCATCTTGTTTTAGGTTACATCCATATCACTTAGTGCTGCAACAGGAATTGACTGCTGCAGATTTTGATCACAGACTAAACCATTGTCACTGGCTTTTGGGTGTAATGAGGGAAGATCGGCAATTTCTGAGGCGAATATTGTGGACCGATGAGGCTACCTTCCAGAGCGATGGACGTGTCAATCTTCACAATACACATTATTGGTCCAGAACAAATCCACATTGGATGCGCGAAGTCCAGCACCAAGGCCGTTGGTCTGTAAATTGTTGGGCAGGGATTTTAGGCGGACGAATTATCGGACCATTTTTTTTCGATAATCCATTGAATGGTGAGAGATATCTAAGATTTTTAAGGGAGGAATTGCCGATTTTGTTGGAGGACGTACCTCTGAACGTCCGACAACGATTGGTATACCAGCACGATGGTTGTTCAGCGCACTTCGCCGTCAACGTTCGGGAATTTTTAGATGCCCACTATCCTGGCCGATGGATAGGGCGAGGCGGCACCCTTCCATGGCCAGCTAGGTCACCCGACCTAACGTGTTTAGATTTTTATTTATGGGGTCGAGTGAAAGATTTAGTTTTTGCCACCAGACCCACTACACGGGAAAATATGATTCAGCGAATAAGAGACTGTATAAATACTATTTCAGTTGGTGAACTGGAGGCTGCAGTTTTATCCACGCGAGATAGGATGCATAAGTGCATCGAAAACGATGGCCGACAATTTGAACATTTAGGGCGGCATTAATTGAATTATATTTTTATTATCGTTTCTTTCACACGTTCCATTTAAATGGCTTTCATTTCCCATTATAATGAAAATTTAATATTGCACTTATTGACTCCTACTGCGCCACCTGGTGGTTATTTCAGAACATTAGTATAATTTTTAGCGATTTGCGTTGAATATTATCTGTGGTATTATTACTGAATTATTGTGATGTAGGCTATGTCCCAGCGCCCTAATATTTGTTTTATTTATATTTCCGGTTCGAAAAAAGTTAGGAAGCTGAAATTTGCACTGACTTATTGAGAATTTCCTCCTCTATTAAATTGTGTTAAAAGAGATATGACGCTGTAATTCAAAATTTTCAAAATAATGCGTAATAATTGTTGTGATGTCAATCAGCGCCCTCTAGTTACCACGGCGAAATCAAATCGGATTTTTTTTTTACATCAGATTATTAGTTAAGATGAGCTCTTTTAAACGAGACCTAGTTTGTTCAATTCCGTTGACTTATAACGGAGTTATTGACATTTAAATAAAAACATGTTTGACCTTCCCCCACCACTACATTTTACGAGATAGAGCAAAATATCCTTAACAAAAAAATCACAATTTTTCTACTTTACCATTACAGGGTATTTAATATACCTTTACATGAATATTTTTTAAGAAACAGCCCTTTTTCTGATTGACCATAACAGTTGCGCCCCCTAGCGGCCATATGCGGAACTTCAAAATATTTTCCAGCGATTTCTCTTAGTCGATTTGCTAATATTTTTTTTTCCCTCAAGTTATATGATTAACGGTTAGCGAGTTATGGCCGGCGTCCTCCAAGTTGGCCACCCGGTACAGAAACATTTTACATACATAGTTCCAAAAGTGATAAATGTTATACCCATAGAAATAAACTCTGCAACATTTCAAAAAATAAAAAGACAATTTAAGCAATGGATACTTGAAAATAATGACATAATTAATACAGTTATTCCATTGTTTCGGACTTAGTTTTACTTTTAGTTTATCGGTTTATTAGACTTATTTAATTTTATCTAACTGAAATTGACCTTTAATAATAGCAGTATAGAATTGTTTTGACTGTATAAAATGTTAATTTTGACAAGAAATGTACATTGTGATTGTAAATTGTACTAGTACTATCAGATGTGGGATTGTGATAAAGTAGCATACACACAAATTCAGTAGAATTAATTGTGCACTTAAAATCTGTACTTGTTTAGTATGTAGCAAAACATCAAATGTAATGTATTAACACTTTTTTGAATAAAGTACATTTCAAACTAGATATGTAGATGACACTTTTGTAATATGGCCTCATGGTCCAGAAAATCTCCCTGGGTTTCTTGATCATCTGAACCAACAACATGCTAATATAAAATTTACAATGGAAATCAGAACGCACTATTTCCTTTCTAGATGTTCTTGTACAAAGGAAAGCCCTAGGACACTCTCTGTATATTAGAAAACCAACGCATACGAACAGGTACTTAAATGCAAATTCCCATCATCATCTAGTACAAAAGCAATCAGTTAGTAATTCGTTGGTAGCAAGACGCAACTAAAAACTAAGAACAGGACAAAATAAC
>JAUTXW010002803.1:0-10975 GCA_030620095.1 Kuschelorhynchus macadamiae
TTGATTATTTCAGTAACTCAGAAAAAAAGTAAAACCATTTACCCTATAGTGTAAAGCTCTGTGGCCAGCGTTTGGTACGTATTGCTGCGAATTTTTCTTTAACTTCTTTCAAATGAATAAAATCTTGTAGGAATATTTGACTTTTTCTAAAAAATTATTAAAAAAGTAAGCAAAAGAATTTGATCTAGATTATTAGTGGATAGTATAGTTAAATCCATGCAAACAGAATTGCCCAACTATAGTGTCTACCTTCTTTTAGGGTCTAAACTATAGATAAATATTTTGCTATAGAACTGTAGATAACATAGTTTTCTTTTTAATTCCTGTAATCGTGAAAAAATCACCCCCCCAGGTTTCTACAGTTCTTTACATTTTTGCTCCCTAGATCCCAAAAAAAAACATGTTTTCTTAATTCCATCGGCCTGTATAACTATTAGTGGTATAGCTAAAAAACTACTTATTCAATTCACTTCAATTTTTGGTCAAAAATTGAGGTTCATATAGGGATCAGTGGTGAAAACTTTAAATATAGCACTAGGCAAAACGTTAAAAAAATTATAACCAAAATACTACTTATACAATTTAATTTTTTAAATTATTCATACATATTGTGATATAAAATGAACTGGTAAAATTTTTATACGAATCAAAGATGGAGAAACAAAAAATGACGGCCTAATAACATTTTTGCATTGAATCAAGTCTGAAAAACTACTTTATTCGATTAATTTCAAATTTCGCACAAGAATTAAGTGTTATAGGGGAGATAACTAGAAAGGCAAGCTGAAAGATTGCGGAACAAAATGGCGGTCAAATAAAATATTAAAAAAAATCAGAGTAAAAAAACGACATATTGAGCTTTGCTCAAAAATTAGAATACATATGTTATAGGGATAAACTAATTTAATTTTGCTACGAATTTAAAATGGCGCGACAAAATGAGACTCCCAGTACAATTTAAAAATATCAGTGTAAAAGACTTTTATATTTTGCCTAAAAATCAAGTGTGACATAGGTAGAAACTGGTAAAATATTGAAACGCGGAACAAAATAGCTGCCTATTAGAATGTTTGAAAGACCATACATATAACAGTCGGTAAATTTCTTTTACCCGGAACTTCTTTCGATATATGCTTTTTTAGGGATCTTATGTATTCTATCAACTTAATTTTTGGCAATAGAAGTTTTGCATATAGCAGTGTAATAAAAATTAGGTAATAACATGTAAAATTTGTAAGGAACATCCAGTTCTCTTTGACTCAATGTAATTTTGTTGTTACCCTTTATTATCATATGTATTCTGACTTATCTTTTGGAAGTCTTTTTTCCAAGTCTGAATGTCACTCATAAATTCTTTCTAAAAACAAAAATATGTCTGGAACTCCAGTCTTACTTAATTCTACCACACACACAGATAACAGAGTTCAAAAGTTATTTGTTATATAAATTGTATCTAATAAATTTCTTTTTTTTTTAAATAAAAGAAGCACTTCACAATAAGCGAATTTACAGGTACTTCGTCGGTAAAATATGCAAAGCCTTTTTAATGAAAATTTAAGAAAAAAGTATACTACAAACTGGTAAGTGGTTCTTTATAAGTACTAATTTAAAAAAAATATTTTAGAACGCCAATTTGTTTCACTATTAGATAGTTTGTCTCGAACAGACTAATTAACATACATACCTACCAATGGAAATAGGAAAACATGATTTCAGCATCTTGCAACCCTAAAACATGTAAAAAAAGATGATTTTATTTACATAACAATAGTTATATCGAACAAAGAAGCAAGAAAAATTGTTACATAATGTTCTCCTGATATGTTTAAATCTAACAAAAATTGTTAATTAATTTAAAAACACTTGTTATTTGAGGATGCATATTTAAAGCTAAAACTGTTTTTTTTTTCAATGGTTCATCATGTGATACCTGTATCTATTATTTTTACTATTGGCGTTTTATTATATAAGATAAAGATAAAGGCAAAATTATAACAACCTATCCACATAGACCAGTAAAAATAACATTTAAACGACTTTGGAATTAAAATGTTTTTTGGTTTTGTTTTTATTACATTTTACATCCCAAAGCATATAGAAACAAAAAAAAAAAATGCGTCAATTATCCCAGATTACACACAGATATACATATGTTTATATGATTGTACATGAGTGTGTTTTGGTTTTTGTAAAACATATTAACTTATCGGATTTTATATTAGCTATCTAGTAACTATGAATATCAGTGTGGGTTTAAAGTTTAAATCAAGAAACTTACCAAAACAATTTTCTCAAAATTATCCCAGTATCACATTTTGAGGTAGCCTTATTAGGTCATAACCATTAGACGGGTAGTATCTATTAATTTGTAGCTATGGCAGCATTTGATCTAATCAGTCCTCAGCCATCAAGCTTATTCATATGACTGGACACAAAATAATTCGTGCATTATTTAGTTCTTTTGGGTAAATGGTGATCAATCTTTTCAACCTATTATTGTTGGTTTTCATGGTAATCTAAAACAGAATATTAATTTTGGGCGTTGTAAAGTACCTAAAGTTTAAGTCTTTAGCATGGTTCAAGCTTTAGCTTTTCAATTGATTTGTGTTGTAGAAGTCATATATCTAAAAAAACCATAACAAGGTGACGTCAACTAACCAAAATGAAAGTTAAAGCTATATTTAAACATTGTTTTATATCCAGGAATAACTGTTGCAATAGCTAATAGCTGCATCTTATATTTTGTTTTTACAAAAACTGTATTTAATAGAATAATGACTAAAAAATAAATGCATCTCAGTGCAAAGCTCACAACAGATAATTAGCGCAAATTTAACTTCTGCATATTATATATTCAATTCAGTCTCAGTCAAAGATGATGATAGGTATTTCGCTCTATAGGAGTATTATCAGACCAACATGAAAGAACACATAGACAAGACAAACACATAGCTGTGTTTGAACAACAGATGTGTATTTGATTTTTTACGCATGTTTATTCGTTTTCGTTGTTATATATCTTATTCTATTTAATCACTTCAAAAAAA
This sequence comes from Kuschelorhynchus macadamiae, assembly GCA_030620095.1. NCBI lineage: Eukaryota > Metazoa > Arthropoda > Insecta > Coleoptera > Curculionidae > Kuschelorhynchus > Kuschelorhynchus macadamiae. The sequence continues at coordinate 3,048 of JAUTXW010002803.1, forward strand.
AACACGTTTTATGTAAAGTTTTTAATTTATTATCTTCTATGATTTTTAAGATGTACAAAAATGCGATAACGATGCAAACAATATCTGATAATTAATAAAGCGAAGTTTCAACTAAAATCGGTGATGGTGCAGAAATGTAAACAATTACCAACAAGGTGTATGGTGTTCTCCTAGGTATTTGATACCAATACGTAGCAAGTGCTGTTATGTTTATTTTACTTACGCCAAAACCATTAATTTAATATATCAAAAATCACTAGACAGATGTTTTTTAATTATAAATAAAAGTGTTAAGTAAAATGTATGTTTTTGTAAGACTTGTTACTACACAAAACTTAGACTTAACTGATATTTACCCCTAATCATAAATACCTGGTCAAGGGGGAGTGAAGACAAAATATTAGGTGGGGTAAGAATACAATGTTTGCAACAGTTTTTTCAATTTTGTCAACAGCCTTTCAACGTTGCCAACACAATATTTATTCAATAACACAAATATAAAATGTTTGTCATTAAAACTGACTAAAAAAAGTAAAAAGTGGAAAGTAAAGAGCTGCATATTATTCAATAATATAAGATTTGGTTAACAGGATAAAAAAATGAGGAGGAGGAAGCGTTCTTCGATCCCTCCCTGTCCTGGGTATATTAAGTTACTAATTGCCATTTGCACCACTAATTTGACATGAATGACAGAAAAAATAAGTCAAATCGCAGTATCAATGCCAATTTTTTTTATATAAAGTATCCAATATGATGATATGAAAATGCAAACATGATGACATGTATATTCATCTATTAGATATCCAAAACTTACCCAAACATTGTCCTTAGGGCTGTTCCAGGGCCCATCCAGTAACATTACAGTCTGAGATTTCAGAAATTATTTCACGAAATAATTAACAAGTATATTGTATATTAACCTGAAATACAAAGGTGTAAGGTTGGGTTTGCATGTGGCCTAATAATATCGCCCATCAGGCTAAGTCAGAATATGACTAAACTAAAATGATCTGAACAGATTTTAGGATAGCTATAGAGTCTCCATCTCAAGATTCTCAGGAAATCTGAAATAAAAAACTATTATAAATCTTTTTAAGGAACTTATTTTTAATTGCTTATTATATATGCACTTACGGGAATATTTAATTTAGAAATAATTTAGGAAATATTTTATCTTAGAAAAATTGTAACCAGGATGGTTTCTGGATGTAAAATATATATCCAGCTCTTTTTTACTGTGTTTATCTAGTAATTTTTGAAAAAACTTGACATTATTTTTTATTAAGAACTAAAATAAATATATCTGATGGAGCTATTGTTATAGTACGATGGATCATAATTGTCTTACATACATAATTACTGTCAATAGCATAAGCAGTTTGACATAATTTTAAAAGTTTAGTACAGTAGAGCCTACATCTATTAAATAATATCTGACTATAATGACTTATATTTTGAGACTTGTATTTCTAGTTGTGCAAATGGATTATGAACTCCGACTGCGCAGTTAAAAAACAGCAGGCTCATATTTAGAAAGGTAGAAAATTATAATAATTATGTTTTTAGTCTTAAATAGAAAAAATATAATATGTATACAAAATCTATTTTAGTAACATAATATGTATAAAACTCCTAGTGTTATAATTGGTTAAATTCTATGAAAAGAAAAATTACAGTAAAACTGAAAGGCAGCTGGTAAGTGCATATCAACTTGCTTGAGCAATCTTGAGTTCTTAAGATATAATATAACATTTGTATAAACGTGATGGTAGGCTAACCAAATTATATCCAAAGATGAATGGTAAGTCTATTTTTACACCATGAAATGTCTTTACCACTTGCACTAAAGATAATATGCAAGACCGTAGCCATTCCTAACTGAAGCTAAAAATCTTGATATGTCAATGGACTTATTATTTCTATTATTGCTACATCACCACAAATTACCCTCAAAACATACATTATTATCAGTGCTATTACAACCACTGGACAAAGTGACTTAAAATAAGAATGATATAATAGATACTAAAAATAAAATGTTGGAGAAAAGTTGATCTTTAAAAAATTAGACACTAATTTATCTACATTTAAATTAACACCGTTGCTCCTTCCACGCTAATGTAAACGAATCGTCGAAAAGTTGGTTCACGTTAAATAAGAAAAACGTCTGAATGATGGCTTTATTGGACGAACTGATGCCAAAAGTATAGATTTTGTTTTAAAAAAATCGATGTTTTAATAATATAGACTCGAATTTGGTTGCATTTTCTTTACAGCAAACTCAAATAATCCAAAGTTTAAGAAAATAAATAAATCGCATTTTTATTAATTGTTAGTACAGTTAAAAAAAAACTAAAAAAAGTTTTCACCCGTGTCGAGATTCGAACCCACGACCTATACGACGTGGGTCGAGAATCCTACCACTACGTTACAAAGTTTACGAGAGAAAATAAATAAATAGGGTATATTAGTTAGCTGAACGCTAATGACATCACATCTGATTTCAAGTGAAAGTTCGTTCACGTTAGCGTAGAAGTGATAGAGCGTTAAACGCAATCTACATTTATTTTCTCTTTTCTGTCTATACTTGAAAAATCAAGTATATACAGAAAAGTCTGAAAATTACTAGATCGGACCAAAATTAAGTTATTTTTAACATTTATTGTGAGGGTCGGTACTACCACCGCATGAAATTGCCCAAGCCCAAATAATAAATCAGAAAAAAATGCACAATAAATAACCTACATAACTTTGCCTCTTATGAATAATCTCTAACCCAGAGCTAGAAACCTTTGTAATTTAATGGTCCTAAACACAACATTAATTAAATTACAAGAAAAAAGCAATAATTACATAATAAAGTGCATGGTGTTATATGGTCATAAGTGAACTACTTGAAATTCATTTGTATATGTTTATGCTTCTACTTAAATTATTCCCTGTAAGCATTAAAGGTCTTACAAACAAATTTTTGAAATACCTAAATTGTTTTTATCTGCAGTTTAATCAGAACTTTAATTCTTCCTTACGCGTCTATCGCACCTACTTCACTGAGCACGACACATTTGACATAAAGGTTACTTACCGGTGTAAACAGGCTTCGAGGTTGAAATCACCCTTTTTTCTTACATCTGTGGCAATTAGTTAAAAGGTCATAAGTCATTTTTTTCGAGTTTTGACATTTGACTATATTCTTATAGAAAAAATTCAGGCGAATTGAATGGTAAAAATGGTATAGGTAGATTTACGTCTGAAATATGCTTAAAAAGGGTGAAAATATTAGGTGTTTTAAGAATGCACATGATTCGGTTTGATTTAAAGGCAATAAGTAAACTTATTTGCCTGAAAATTTTGGTTCTGTGTCAATAAAAATGGCATATGTATTCTTAAGTACAGATCTTTAAAAAACTTAGAGGCATAAGTTAATATATTAGTTTTTTTCTAAATAACGCGAAACAGAAAAAGAAAATTAAAAGGGCATATGTCTACTTTTGCAAACTACAGGTCACTGAAACTATATCTTATATACACTTATGACCTTTAAACGGGAGTAACACTATTATATTAAGTCTACTTATATCCTTTTTACTGGATACTGACGTAACCTTAGTTCACAGTTTTATGTTTAGTTTGTGGTTGTGTTATAATAATTTGCATTGCAATCAATAGCTTACTGTGTTATTATTATTATATTAAAAGAAAAATGGTGAAATATAGAGGTGGGAGATCACAAAGAATGTTAGATGCATGCCGGCGTCTATCATTCGAAAGTGGTAAGTTTAATTTGCCAAACGTATTCTTGATGCTAAAGCAATCGTGTTATGCCGTAGGAACTCATTCTAACAAACATGCAGTCAAGGAACAAACATGTATTCCAAATTCTGTATCCCAATTTATACCAGAATCTAGTGCAATAGAAGTCCCAGGTAAGATTTGTATTTTATACGAATAACGTGAATAGTGACTTGGTAAAACAATATAGGTATTGGATAGTTTTACGCAGGGCCGGATCTAGACCTTTAACCACCTTTCTGAGAATTTTTGTTCTGACGCCTCTGTTACTTAATATTAGGAGGGTATATAGAATTTTGTTCCGGAGGAGATCTGAGTTTACAATTTTTGTTGTGTCAGCATCGTCGATTTTTAGCGTTTTATTTGCTCTACGCGAAAGCCTTAGCTAAACTTCTAAACTATAGGGGAAGTATAATAGTTGTATCACCAGAGACAGTTTGGAAAGCTGTCACAGAGTAATAAACTTATAGTTTTTTCTAATAATACCTACCTGTATAGAGTGCCAACCGGATCGCAAAAAAATGGCAAAAAATGGCTTTCAGCAAATATTTTCGAAATTATCGCAGACAGAGCAAAATTTTATAATTAAAAAATATAGAGCAGATTTTCCCCTATAAAATAACATTTACGTCCTCACAATTTTGCGAAAATTGGGTCTGAAATTAAAATAGTTTGTCGAAATTATGCTATTTTATGTAGCCACGCATGTCTTATTTCCGAGCGTATTTAGAATTTAAAATAAAAGTAATTTTTACGTCAGTTATTGTAACATTTGTCCCGGGCTTGCTAATAGATTTAAAATTTTTTCTCGAAAAGAGGGCAGAGGAGCATCAATAAATAATTAATAATAAATAATTAAATAAATTTATTTCGAAAAAGGCATTTCCGGGCATATGTTTCTATAAACTTTTTTAGCTAAATAGAACTAAAAACATTTCTTTTGAAGTCTTCTCAATATTAGCGTGATATTAGCAGAATTTTAAAAAAAAATCCTAAAATCTGCAGCTAAAAATTGGTACTTTAATTATTTTAATTTTTCACAGATTTTTTTAAATTTTATTTTAGAGAAAAAGATTAAGTATAATGTTGACGAATTACTCGTGGCTCAGCCTGTTCCTAATGAACATCGAACGTACTATGACTCCTTAGATGATGGATGAACTGGTAACGGGTAATATTTTCTTGAATGACTGAATATTGTACATAAAATATGAACCATAATGGGTGGGTTAATTTCCATGTACTCCTGAAAAATTTTTGAATGGTTTGGAAATGATTTGCATTAAATCTGGGTTTTTAAGTTACGAAACGGAAGAAATAAAATAATTAGCAACAATTCTTAATGTGTTTTTAAAAAAATAATATAGAGAGGCCAAAAAACATACTGATTTAATTTTTTTATTTTAAAGTATAATAATAAAAAAAATAATTGGCTTAGAACACTTTTGCAATTTTTTAGATTTTCTATTAAATTTAATCGTGGGAAATGTTACATTCTAGGCATATACCTTCAAGATGTTCGCCCATCGTGTAGTTACGAGGACAGAAGTGATGCTGAAGGTCTTACAAATAATGACGAAAATATGGAAATTATACAAGCTAGTACAACAAAAGAAAATTACAATATACGATATGCCCAAAATGAAGAAACAATGTTTGACGAAAATATAACCCAAAACTGTGAGAACCAAGAGATAAACGACGCAGATCAAAATCTTGTAAATTGTAGTACAGATGCAAATCTATCTACACTTAATCGTAACACCGAAAATCAGGAACCGGAAAACGAAGTTCAAGAAAACAACTACGAAATTGATGATAATGTAAAACAAAATTTAGATTATCTTGGTATCACTGAATATACGATTAGTATGAATCAATCTACATCTGATCATAACAACGAAAACCAGGATCCGGATAAGCTTGTTCAAGAAAACAGCTACGAAAGTGATGATAATGTAGAACAAGATCCAGATTATACTGGTAGCATTGAAGATAATATAAGTGTTACTCAATGTGATAAGATTAAACCACATGCGATAAAAAATGTTACAGAGCGAAAATTAAATCGAAACACGGGTAAATCGTATTTAACGGCAAAAGGTAAAACAGTGCCTTCCAGAAAACTAAAGCCATTAAGAGACAATTCCAGAAGTAAATGTAAAAATAATGTTCTTACCGATAACATAAGGCAAATGATTTTCGACGAATATTGGTCTTTGGGTAGTCATGATCGGAGAGTGTCTTTTCTAGCAGGTCTAGTAGGCGTTCAGGAAAAAATATTACGAGAAAAAAAAATTGAAGGTAGGCCCACTAAGAATAGGGTCAACACTTACAAATATAAGTTTAATATACAAGGCGAAGAGGTAAGTGTTTGCAAAACTTGTTTCTGTAATACGATTGGTGAGACAGAAAAATTTATAACTGCATGCAAAACAAATTGTCATCGATAAGCGGTATTACCCATGAAGATCTAAGAGGTAAAGCAGCACCCTCCCATAAAACCCCGCAATATAAGAACGATGAGGTAATAAAACATATACAGTCGTTTCCTGCTTATAAGAGTCATTACTCTAGAAGGCACACTAACAAAAAATATCTTTCATCTGAATTAAACATAAGCATTATGTATAAATTATACTGTGAGGAGTACCCAGAAAAACCTGTTTCAATTAATATTTATTCTCGGCTATTTATACTTTGGACCTAAAGTTTAAAAAACCAAAAAACGATACGTGCACAAAATGTGATACTCTTAAAGCTCGAGAAAAGTATGCAGATAGTGAAAATGAGAAGACACAATATCGGCGAGAGGGAAGAACACTAAGCTGCGTCTGACATTGCATAACTCTAAAGCAAATGACAAACAAAATAGGCTATAAATCTTCAGTAACTTATGCTTTTGATCTTCAGCAAGTTCTACCTATGCCCTTTTTAACAACTAATAAGATGTTCTATTTAAGACAGCTATCAACCTACAATTTAACAGTACACAACTGCATTGATGGCAAATCTAGCCATTTTATGTGGCCTGAATGTACCGGGAGTAGAGGTAAACGAAATTGCTCTCTTGTCTCTATAGGTTTCTGCTTAGGACATACCTAATGGAATAGAGCACGCAATTTTTTATTCTGATACATGTGGCGGTCAGAATAAAATAAGGATCGTAATGTCCATGTTTCAATATTCGATACATTTGCACCCCACTCTAAAAATAATAGACCACAAGTTTCTTATCCCTGGCCATACACACTTAGAATGCGACGTCGATCATTCTGTGATTGAAAGGGCCAAAAAAAAATCTCATTGAAATTCACGTACCCAGAGATTGGTACCAGTTGGTGAGAAATGCTAGTAAAAAAATCTTTTCTGTCTATCCAATGGAAAGTGAACATTTGTATGCATTTTCTGATATTAGCACCAAAGGACCTCTTCAAAAAAGGCTATTTTTAAACTAAAAGAAGTAAGCTGGTTAAGGTACACAAAAACTAGTACTGTTTCTTACAAAAACAGTTTACTCGAAGAAGAACCTTTTAAAGAAATTAGTTTTTAGAAAATCAGAATGTTTGCCATTTGGAAAATTTTCAGCTAACTCAACTATACGATCGTCCACGACCAATAAATTTTAAAAAAAAACAGAATCTTCTAGAAATTGTTGGTCTCTTAGATAGCAGGACGTGCAATCTTTTACAGAGAACTGACAGTAGATAAAAAAGTTGGAAGTGATACCGATCCAGATGTCGACAGGTATCTTTCCGATGACGAATTTGAGTGATATTTCATTAATAGCCTTCAATATCAATTATTTAAACCTATTATTACTTTAAATGAAATTTTTGTTGCTTTAATAATGTTTATATTAGGGATAGGTTCAAATTTATTACTACCCGTTTCATAAGTTACTAATAAAAACTGAAGTTTCATAACTTTTATTTTTTATTTTAGATGCAGACAAACTTATGTCTTTAGTGTAGTCTTATAAATATTACTAATACAAGCATAATTTTACTTTTTTAGTAAAAAAATCATATATATGACGCTGATATGTCGACGTATGACCATTTAAGTGATTGGTATATTTAGCCTTTTAACTAGATAAGTGGACTTATAACCTTTTAATGATGCTTGGTTTGCAA
>JAUTXW010002804.1:0-262500 GCA_030620095.1 Kuschelorhynchus macadamiae
CCTCTATAAAGACCGGTTATATGACAATGATCTGCAACCCTGTCATTTAAAAGAGGTTTATTACAAATATGACAAACTGTTTCATAGTTATGATAAATTTTGTCCAGTTCGTTCAAAGGAATCATCTTTTTAGGAGTCTTTAAATATTTATTGTATATGTTATACACATCTCTTTCTAAAGAATTTATAAATAATGTATCACAATTTTGACCTCTATATTTTTCAAATTTAGAATAATTATCGTCGAATGAACATTTAATGTAATAGGCAAATGAATGTGGAATATGTTCATATTGTTTTAAGGTGTATGAAGTATTAGGATTTTTATCAACATTGTCATTATTTAAAGGCTTTAAAATGCATTCAAAATCTGCATACACCACGAAAGGAACTTTCATTTGTTTATGATAATTTACAAATTTCAAAATATTATCATATGAATAGTTTCCAAACTTATCTTTATCTAATCCGCTTGGTTGGTGAAGAGCAGACACAACTGCCCAGGCGAAGCAAAAGTTGTCATCATTCCTAATGTTGATCACAGCTTGACGTCTCTTGATCTCTTGAGGAAGTTCGATAAAAGATGAGGCTCTCAGCGGATTGTGCTTGTTAACATTAATTTCCAAATGAAGTAAATTCATCAAAGCCCATCCTGCAACGTAAAAATTAAAAAATTACTTTTTTTGTTGCTGTTGTAAAATCGAAAATAAATTCTTTACCTGAATCTCTTTCTGCAAATTCGTCAGCTTTCTGGTCAATAATGGTGCAGATTTGCTCTAACAGTTCTTTTTTCTGATATCCCTGGCAAATGACTTGGAACGGCGCATTAAAAGATTTGACATCATAGCTGTCGCTGCTGGGGTTAAAATAGAAACCGAACAGTTCCATATTTAGCTTGATACATTTATGTTTCTGCAGTTCTTGATCTATTAGATGTGCAATTTTGTATTCCAAATGTTGAAAATACTCTTTCACATTTATGAAGTTTTGGTGTGAGGAAATCCTATAAGATATTATTCGTTCCCTGAATGCTGACTTGATAATTTCAACACCTTCCTCCAAGCCTATTTTGGAATTGTTCTTGTGCACACTAGATCGAAGATGTCCACCCCATAGACTTTGGTTTATATTTTTCTTGCATTCTTTACAATATTTTACAATATTTGTAGAATCTATAAATTAAGAAAAAAATATTTTACAAAATATAACATGAAAAATAAAATGTTCTTACCTTTAACAAGCTTTGGTTTTTTCAACCAACTGTTGAGTTTTGTGGAATTTCCGTTAACATGTTTTTTATTATGTCGCAATAAATTATCCTTTCTAGTGAAGACTTTATTACATGTTACACACTTATGCATTTCTGAAGTTTTCTGGATAATAATAATAATAAAATTAATATTGTGCATTTCTATTTAGTTATAGTCAAATTTTGAAAAAAGCAATTGCATTTTTGAAGTTCTTTGTATAATAATAAAATTAATATTGTGCATTTTTATTTAGTTATAGTCAAATTTTGAAAAAAGCAATAGAAATTAATTGACTTTATGAATCCATTTCTTCAAATGAGTCAACTAATTTGTCAAAGGCCTGTTTAACATAATTCACCGTACTTTCGTCTCCCTTTTTAATTGTGATCAAATTAGTTAAATTTTGAATAGCGAAACCCAGACACTTAAGGTTTGCTATTTGTTTTTTATTTTTTTTATTAATTTTAAAATTTTTTTTAATGATAAATGATGGTTTCGAAATTGAATTTTGTTCAACTGGTGAATTATTAGGAGAAATATTCGAAGTTAAATTTGCATCAATTTGTTTTTCTTGCGGATCAGAATTTACAATAGCAAATGGTGAATTAATAGAAGATATAGCCGAACTTAAATTTTGATCAATTTGTTTTTCTTGCGAATCAGAATTTACAATATCATATGGTGAATTAGTAGGACAAATAGCCAAACTTAAATTTTGATCAATTTGTTCTTCTTCCGAATCAGAATTTTCACTAAACAAAAAGGGAGAGCAAATTGGTCTCGGAGAATTAATTGGCGATTTTAATGTTAAATAATTTGTATTAGATTTTTGAAAACAAACAATATCCTCATCGCTAGAATTTTGAGTTTCGTCAATGTCATTCAGTTCTTCAAGAGTTTGTTTAGTTTTTGTTGTAATTAAGTCCGATTTGTTGTCAATAATGTCATTAAGATCGTCAAGAGTTTCTTGTTGACTAGCTGTAAATAAATATTTTTCGTTGTTCTGTTTGTTGGCATTATTTTGAACTTGGCTATTATAAATAATTTCATTCAAGTCCTGAATAGTTTGTTGTTGACTAGTTGTAAATACGTCTGTTTCATTGTTTTGTTGGTTTGCAAAATTCTGCATTTGAGTACATGTGTATAAGTCAAAGTCATTGTCAATAATTTTGCTACTCGATGCCAAAAAATTGTCCATTATGAAAAAAAATCGTAATAACAAATAAAATGCCACAAATGTACATAAAAATGTCACCAATATATATAAGAATTAAATCTTGCCAAATAAAAATGTTAGAAATAAAAATAAAAATTGAAAAATTACCAAATAAACACAATGTAAACACCAGAAAACTCGCGAGCTCTGCACAGTGTGAATGCAGAAATCAATTGCATTCGTCTCTTCGCTGAGGCGATTTTATATGCAAAAGTTAATCACATGTGTCCTACTTAAAGTTGAACGACAATCTCTAAAAACCACTTTCCCAAGCCGATCAACTACCTTACCCCCCTCCCCCTCCCCCCTCCCCCCTTCCCCCCTTCCCCCCGGACCCCTTAATTTCCGAGACTCAAATCCCGGCTCCCCAATTTCGGGCTACCCTCTTCAGGTTAAGTTAAGTTAGGTTAGGTTATGTTAGGTTAGGTTAGGTTAGGTTAGGTTAGGTTAGGTTAGGTTAGGTTAGGTTAGGTTAGGTTAGATTAAAAAAGAAGAAAAGAAAAAAGGAGAAGGAAAGAAAAAGAAGAAGGAAGGAAAAAGGAGAAGGAAGGAAAAAGGAGAAGGAAGGAAAACGGAGAAACATATAAAAAAGAGAAAGAAGGAAGGGAGAGAAAGAAGGTAAGGTGAGGGTGAGGGGGGTTTAAGGGGGGCGAAGCCCCCCTTAGGGGGGTTGGCGGAGCGGGGAGGGGGCGAAGCCCCCCCCCCCCCCCCCCCCCCCGAGGCAACTGACAGGGACAGGGACAGTGAATAAAAAAAAAAAAAAAAAAAAAAACTTATGTATTGCAGGTAGTAGAAGTGGTGGTTGATGGGATATATACTTAAGAACATCCACTCGACGATCATACAGTAACATTCGCTGTAATATCAGTTGTCGCTATTATTTTAACGTATAACCAAATTATTTATCAAATAAATCGATCTAAATCCAAAGTTCCTAACAATGGCAGAAAATATGAATGGAAACGCTGTCCAAATTGAAGAAAATAATATGGAGATCGCCGCTCAAATTGAAGAAAGAGAAGAGATTTTTAATAACTTGGAAGGCGATTCCATCACTTATAAACATTCATTTTTGGACAAGTCATCTAGGCTTGTTAGAAGATCATTCTTATGTAACATCGATATTAATTATATTGAAGAGGAGGAAGAGGAAGAGATGGAGGAAGATGATCAGGAAATTGACGAAGGAGTGGATATGGATGGACAATTACTAAATTTAGGAACCGAGGGTGACGTAAAAGTAAGCAAGTTTAGGGCTAGTGAATTATTTAATAATTTTGAAGAAAAAGATGTATGTGTTATACAAAGCTACTCTAAAATTGAAAGTCGAAGACTAGGAACATTTGCTATTTGCCTTCCTTGTAGTGCAATTCACATGAGATATTTACGGAGAGGGGAATCCGATCACGTGAGCTGCCACTACAAAAGAGCCTATGTTGTTAGTGCTTCTGATTTACATTGTGCTATTTGTAGGATACATCTTTTTATACTAATTCCTGAACATGCTTGCTTTTACTGCAACAAAAATGAAAAAAAAGAAATAGAAAATTATATTGTTAAATATTAATATTAAACATAGTTTGTAAATGTGATGGGTAGATTAGTTTAACAATATTAATTTTAAATATAGGTTAGGTTAGGTTAGGTTAGGTTTAATATTAAACATAGTTTGTAAATGTGATGGGTAGATTAGTTTAACAATATTAATTTTAAATATAGGTTATAAACGTAATGGATAGATAATGTCAAAAATATTAATTTTAAACTTAAATTGTAAAGATAATAAGAATACGTCAAGAATATTAATTTAAAAATGTCAAATGTTACTATAAGCGGTTATATATTTTCAGTGCTATATGCAAAATACTTCTTTTTATTCTAACATCTGACACTGTATTTGTAAATGAAATAGTTAATCATATGTAAAAAAAGTGTCGATTATGTCTACTGCCACTAGAAGCACTCATATATTAGCATAACATTTTGTTAACGCTTGTTTCTGTATTCAATTGAGTTTTCTCTTACTTGATGCAAATTATATTAATATTATTAGTATAATTAAAAAGTAGTAGATTAGGCTATGCCGGTCCGACAATCAAAACCGTCATTTTTACATGTAAATTCCCATAAGAAAATTTAAGATTCGATCTGCAAAAGTGGTGCCATTTTAGGGCGTGGCACTTTTTGTGTCAACCCATAACAATTGTTTTGTTATGTAATGTGAAAATTAGTATGTATTAAAAAACTTGTTAGATCATTGTTGTCGTTTCAATATAGGAAAAGGAAAAAATGTGTGTCAATTATTATATATATATTTACATTTACTTTTTTTACAAAATTATTTGTTACCAGAGTTTTCACAAACACAAATTATAAAAAAAATATTATCCTCTTTTTAAAATTACAACAAAATGATGTCTAATTACATCTTTGAAGATTTGTACCAAATAGTAATATCTAGTGCGACATACAGGACAATTGTTTACCATTATAGAACAACAATTTTCATCATTCCATCTTAAAATACATTTTAAACAAAAAATGTGGGAACATGTATTTGGTCTACATGAATCATAATATTCGATTATTTCAAAACAAATAGCACAAAACACTTTTTTCTCTTCACTCTCAGTTTTGTTCAAATTTTTTAAAACAATCCCATTATTTTCTTCTCGAACTAATGGTATATTTTCTTCTTGAACTCCTGGTATAATTTCTTCGAGGCTCTGAAGCGGAATGGATCGATTTCTTTCTCCAACTGATTCACTCATTTTATTTTAATATTATTATTAATAGATTTATTCAACAGATTTTTTTCTTTTAACAGTCACTCGTACCTTAACATACTAAAATGATCTTGATGCACCTATTTATAAGACTTAAGAATGCAAAATCAAATGTGGGAGAACAAAGAGAAAAAATTAAAAATATGATGCGAATGAGAATAAAAGGGGAGGAAGTTAAGAATGAGGGACATGAGAGAGAGGAAGAGGAGGAGGAGGAGGCGCTCCCATATTATAACTACTGCTATGTTAGATAACAATGTTATTCAATTAGAACATGTTTTGTTTTCGGATGAGTGCACCTTTACACTTCACGGTCATGTAAATCGTCAAAATTGCCGCTATTGGTCTAGGGAAAATCCTCACTGGATCAGCGAAGAACATACTCAATATCCTGAAAAGGTTAATGTTTGGGCAGGAATTGTTAGGGATCATATCATAGGCCCCTTTTTCATTGACGGCAATTTGAATGGCGATAATTATTTAGCACTGCTCCAAAATAATGTCGTGCCAACTTTGACAAATTTGTATCCGGATCCAGCAACCCCACAAGTTCCAGCGAATATGATATGGTTTCAGCAAGATGGAGCACCGCCCCATTACCAAATTAATGTCCGGCAGTACCTCAACGGAATATTTCCAAATCGGTGGATAGGGAGACGAGGATCGATAGAATGGCCAGCGCGATCCCCTGATCTGACGCCATTAGACTATTTCTTATGGGGACATATTAAAAATGTTGTATACAAAACTAAACCCCTCGACTTAGCTGACTTAAGAAGACGAATAACGCTTGCGATTAGATCGGTCACGCCTGAGATGCTAAATAACGTTAGAAGAAATTTCTATTTAAGATTAGGAATTTGCCAAGACGTTCGCGGCGAGCATATTCAACAGTTCCTAAATTAACTTTTTACTTTTGTTTATACATTATGAAGAAATAAATAATTTTATTTTTTTAATCTTAATTTTTGCAATAAATTTGAAAACACTTAATATTGCCGAAATAGTTGAAGATAGGTATAGGACATTGAACATAAAATATGTTTAGAATCTCCTAAAGAATCCAAAAATTAAATAATATCCGGGGTGCTGCATTCGAAATAAGAAAGTTGGCATTGACCACTGTTACAGGACATATCCTGTATAAAAAGTTTTTATTGGAGAAAATGAGCAACTAAAAATACCAATCGACGGGTCCAAGCGTTTTTCCGAACACGCCCCCATTTATTTATTATCGAATTTATTCCATTTGGCTGATACACACTGTATATATATATATATATATATATATATATATATATATATATATATATATATATAGGATGCGAAGATAGACAAATACAACCAATTGGCTGAAATCGACATAAATCGAATTAATAATCATATTAAAATTCTACCCAAAAACAATTGGACTAAAGTTTTTTTTAGATTTCGCTTGAACATGATGTTTGAACACGTGTTGCCCCTTTACGAAAGGGAGTCCAATGAAAGTCGTTGCACCTATAGAGAGGGTAGGGCTTCCCCTATCCCAGAATAATTAACAACCCCAAATCAACTGATGCCCGCCCCTTTAGTTAGGGGGTGAACCTACCCATGTCTAATGTCAATGCTGGATGAAGCAATGACTCCTGGGCCTAAACGCACATCCTTGAAAGAAAATGAAGGAGCCAAGGGAGAGGGTATCTAGAAAAACAACCCCTCCAAAGATCTCTCGGTGGCGAATGCTCACAAGCGACCGAGATCAACCCAATAGAGCTCAAACTCAACGATATGGGTATATCAACTAACTGGACTGATCACCATATCTTTGGAACCTTTAAAGATAAAACGTCTAAATTTGACTAGGATCTCCTTTTTGTTATGTAGGGGCGAGGTGCGAGATAAGACAGGATTTTTTAAAACCGGTCGTGCCCCCTAAATAAAAGTGGCAAAATGTGATCTTAGTTTTTTTTGCAATATACCCTGAACTAGATGAAATGTAAAAAGCCCATAATTGCAATTGTAAGGCAATTTAGAAGATTTGTATTTGCAAAATAAATAAAGATATCAAGATAGGATTGTCAATATGTTCTTAGGAATTTTATTTACAGCAATGTATTTTAGTGATAATGTCACAAGAGGCTAAAAAAATTTTATTAAAAAAAGAAAATTCGACTAAAATTTTTATACGCGGATAACCAATGGGAATCTCCGGTATTATATGATACTGAGCCAGCAATTCCTGGAACACGAAAGAAGCGTCCTATGGTCAACATTACCGGGACCACTCGTCTGAAGAAACAACCCCGACTAGCCTTATTTTATTCACTTGAAGCCCTAGAGATTTATTATACCATTAGCATGGTGCCTAGGGCATCAGACACACACAGACTGATGTGCTCCAAGCTCATTCAGGGTTCAGATTTCGTGGCATAAAGATCCCAGAAGACGCCTCGTGCAATTGAATGCGAAACGTTGGATAGCCGGTATAATCCCAACAACCAAGATTCCTTAATATGATCTTTTATAAATATTCACCCAAATCTGGACTTTAAACGTTATAAAACATTTTCAGCTTATACGGCAATCGTGTGGATTATTATATTACAGTCAAATAAATTCCCGTCATTTGATCCGATAACTGTAAATGATATCGCAATAATGAGCGATGTTTATCCCAAGGCTGCACCTCGGCATTCTCACCGGGGTATACGTACCCGGGGCCGTCCTGCATATTTAAACGCAATTTACGGTAATTGCATTCAAAGCATCTACGCGCCTACGGCTAAGTCGGTTACGTGGCTGTATCAAAATTAGTTGAATTAGTAATAGGCATGGGTCGGTCGAGGCTTATGGGGTGTCAGAAATTTTTTTGCACAGTTTGAATAATTAAATTATGTCATTTATTATTTTCTTCAAATTTTACGGAATATTTAAATATTTTATTAAGCCGCCATTTTTGTTTTGCTATACAGGATTTGCCCTAAAGTGTTACGTTTATCCCTGTTTCACACCCACAGCAAAAAAACCTGAATATAAAAATAAGTTTCGGGGCCGGTTACCCATCCGAACACTGAGAGTATATTAGAATTTTATCACATTTTTTAGCATAGAACAAATTTACTAACCTTTATAAACAGATTCCAGTACGGGAAATATTGAATTAATGCCCATTTTTTCACTTAATATATATATATATATATATATATATATATATATATACATATATTTAAAATCACTTTGTTTCCTGGCGTCATTATTACTAATCCAACAAACCCTCGATTCGGTATCACCCAGGGGGTGCCACAGTGCTAACGTTACCTATGTTCTTTTCCTTGTACAAGGAGTCTAAAGAGACCAATTGTAATCTGGCTTCGAAGCTTCCACATGGGAGGAACGAGTCAAATTATGGCTTTAATCGTGGTTTTATCGACGAACTTGGTGCTAAGCTAACGGGACAGATCCACCTAAAAGTATAGGTTTTGTTAAAATATCGCTACAGGTTTTTAATTTTATTTTATTGGTATACTTTACAAATAAAGTGTTAATTAGATGCAAAGGAGAGACTACACACTACAAAGAAAAAAAACTAGCCTCAAAAATAAACAAGAAGACATAGATCACAACTATAAGTCGTGATGTGGCCTAAGGTCTTCTTTAGAGCCTTCAGCTTAGTGTTAAAAAGATCAACCAAATTATAACTGTGTGACATCTGGTTACAAATGGATAGCATTATGTTAATTGGTGAATTAGTAATTTACATAAAACATTTCTCTATTTAAAATCCTAAATTGTATCTTTGGCACTTTAAACTTAATATAATTAATCAAGCCACTGCTGGTACACTTAATATTATTACTTATGTAATACATAAAATTCACAGCACAGTATTTTTCTTCACGCACTAAAATTGAAGGACCCAAGCATAGACCTATATGAGATCATATTTGTATATACACAATTTTTTCTGACATATAGGTATCTTAAAATTAAAGTTAAAATCTTTTTTGCACTTTTTTAACGTCACTATCATTTGAATCTGCTGTTGATAACTAGACAATCGATGCATATTCCAGATGCGATCTCACCATGACATTATGCAACTTCATAATCGTTGAAATATTAAAACTTTTATTATTACGTATGGCAAAACCAAGAGCCACATATGCGTTGTTGATTATATAAAAAAATGACTATTAAATTTCATATTTACTTGGAACTTCACACCTAGATCTTGCACTTCACGTTTTCTTGTTAGTTTAATTATATTTATCTTATAGTCATTAATGATATAATTTAGTTTTCTAGTAAATGTACACTACACACTACACTTCTCACTGTTAAGACACATATTGTTTAACCTAAACCAGCTTACTACACTATTAAAATGAGATTGTAATTTTTTACAGCCATTTATATCGGATACAGATGCAGTATAGGTATGATGTTAAAAACTTGTAAGCTTCGTAAAAGAAAACATGATTCCCCAGTTTGAGCAAAAGTGTGCTATGATCCAACTTATCAAATGCCTTTGCGCAGTCGGTGTAAATGACATCCAATTGACATTTATCAGAGACTACCTCAGATGCATATTCGGAAGAAAACACAAATTTTTCACAGTGGATCTATCAGTAACAAAACCATGTTGATATTGTGATATTTTACTATGGACCAGGTTATAAATATCATTGTAGAGAATAGATTCAAATGTTTTTGCTAAAATTTTTAATAAACTTATTGGTCAGTAATTTTCAATATCAGATTTAGCACAATTCTTACAAATAGAAGATACACTAGGCTCCTTTAGCAATTTTGGAAAGCACCCAGTTTTAATTGCTAAATTAAAAATGTAAACCAGTGTCCCAGTGAATAACTCTGCACAACCCTTATAAACATATGTAGTCAGGGCCAGTTGATCTTTTTGTCTCTAACTTGTTAATGCTACCAATAACATTAGATTCAGTTATGTTTGAGAAGTTAAAGGTACCCCATTGTTCATCCCTATTAACATTCGTATTAGACACATTATGTTATGACTTTAATGATGGTGCTAACCCGGTACCTTTTCGGCTTAGCTACGCCGTTTTATGTGTTATGGCTTTGACGTTTCAGTATCTAACCTAGTCCTAATCAGGCACAGTTTCCTCTAGTCCTTCGGCTATACCGTTTTTTAGATTATGTCTTTAACGATGATGCCTTCGGTGCTTAACGTGGTGGCAACCCAGTACCGATTCACCTAAATCATTATATAACTATATAACTTTAATGATGATGCCCTTGGCGCCTAACCTTCTTGTGTTATGACTTTAACGATGAAACCTTCTGCGCCTAACCTGGTGCTAACATATTACCGTCTCACCTTGTGTTTCGGATGACAGCGGTTCAACTGTACAGCAAAATATTAAGTATATAACAAAATATTCATAACATCCTAATAAACAATTAATAAAATCTACGCAGAGAAAATGGATTTACACTTGGCAATATTACTTCTTGAATACGAAGAAATGACGAAACTTTAATTTTCAGCCGAGCACCTCCCCACTACCGCGCAAACTTATGATGATGACAGTTTAACAGTGACATATATTTAACCTGACTCTAGCACCACTTGCGGCGCTTTGCTTTAGTTATTGAAAATATCCAAGTATAAACAAGTTCGTTAAAGTTTTCGAAAGATATTAGTTAGCTTAGTGGTAGAGTATCGGATTAGCAAGCAAGGAAGTTTCCGTGCTCGAATCCGTTTCACGCGGATGATTTTCGAGTTTTTCTTGAACAAATCCAATAGTTAATAAAAATGCAGATTATGTTAGGTTAGGATTGGTTAAGTTTGCTGTAAAGAACGCGCGCGGTAGCGTTTCGATGTACAATTATTTGCCACAAACAAATGTTCGGTTTTACTTATTGTGTAAGTTTGCGCGATAGTGGGGATGACGCTAAAAAAGAAGTGTTTTTTAATCAAATTTTACGCAAAAAAAACGCGTAATGTAGTAATTAATTTCTCGTACTGGATTTTGTTGATAAAGGTAATAAATCCGTTTCATTCTAAAAAATATATAAACATTCTAATAATTATAGTATCCGGATAAATAATAAGAACCTAAATTTTTGTTACTAGGAAAAATCGCCAAATCTTTGCCATAAATTATTCAAAACTCATTTTTACGAATAATAAAAAATTAAATAATGAAATCTTAAATTAATACTCACTTATTATACCGGGTGACCACGAAGTAATGACTCCCCTCTTTTTTTGTGTGTTTCTTAAAATAGTAATTGGAAATTTTGTGATCTAATATGGGTCACACTTTGTAAACTTTTAACTCAAGTCTGACAGTTATGCTAATCCGATATAATCGGAAGTGGCACCATCTATGCATTTTTAAAAGAAAACTGTGAATTTTTAATCACATTCCGATAAAGCTTTAAATTGTATAAATGTCAGTTTTCAGATAGACATTTGTTTTATTTTGCGTAGGTGGCGATGCCACAAATATTAATGCAATTTTGGGCTTTTAATTTAGGCTTATTAAGAAGGGTGACTAAGCAAAATTACATTTAAAACAAAAACTAAATTTTCTATATTGATTGTTAAAATTATTGCCCAGAATGTTCTTTAATGTTTTTAAAACCAAAATATTGCTTTAGTGCTCGAATGTCGTTTATGAGTTCGAGGGGACAGCGTGCGCGTACTGCGAGCAACTGCTTAATTATATCTAATAATTAAGTAGTAAACAAACTTTCAGCTATTCCAAAACTCTTGTACCGACATCATCTTCGTGACAACTTACGCGACGTGCTAACTTGCCTCGATTCTATTCGATCTGACCACTCACTCATGTTTTTTTTTTGTACTGTAAACAAGTCTAGCGCCCATTTTTAATAACGGAAAAACTCGAGTAGGGCAAGTAGGTCTTAACATACTTCAAAGTGCGCCGTTGCAGGTGGGTGCTAACTCATGTATAACCTTAAATACATCATATTGAAATATGAACTATTACAAAATTTTGGCATATTTTTTTCACGAGCACTTCGACTAACAGTAATCGTTTTTTAGTAAATTAACAAACTGCAGAATATCATTTTTTGAATTAAACTTTTTTGCGCATAAAAGTAATTCATTCCGTAACAATTAATACGTCGAGAATACTGCTTTGTGAAAGCCATTCACTTAATCTTCATCAGAAAATTCCTTTTCTTAAGCTCGGAGTGGAATTTTAGGAATTTTATAATCATAACGAATCACATACCTCCGAAGGCTGTTGCTAGAAAGATACGGCTTTCAAAAGTACATCAAAAACAGAATGTAACTTTTAGAAAACGACTCGAGTTACCTTAAGGAATTCCAAACCTTTTGCTAAATAAAATGTCAAAACAAATAAAATACATAAAATAAATATATAATAAATAAGATGACGGAGTGTGGTATGAACCATGTAATAGTTCCTAGTCTTGACAGTTTTTTTTAAATAGTGACAATTTAGTACGATGTTGAAAGTTTGTAGGAAATATTTTATTTTCTACATATAGAAGGGGCCTCAATATGAAAATAAAAAGAAATGCAGGCGAAAAATTACGGATCAAAAAAATCGAATTACATTAAATGCGTTTTGATCTAACGATAATATATCGAATAAAAAAAAATAGTAAATTGCATATTATTGAAACTCAATATCATTTTAATTCTTCATATTTAAATTTTTTATCTATCTAGACGACACGTTGAAATTTAAAATATCCAAACCAGGTTAAAACAAAACTAATTATTAAAAAAAAATCCCCCTGCTTAAATCCGATTAAGGAAGATATAGTGATTGGCTGACTAAAAAAAAAAAAAGACAAAAAAACACATTTTTAATTCTATTTAATTTTAAGAAGACACACAGTATCATCAAGGAGGGGTCTAAAAATGTAAAAAATGTGGCTAGAAATGAAAAGAAAAAGCCATTTATTTAATCTAGAACTACAAATAAGAAAAATTTTAAATATATTCTGATAAAAAAAATTGTTATAGAGAGAAAAATGCCTTCAAGGAACACAATATATTAGGAAGTTGACTGATAAAAAATCCAACAATTTGGTGACTTTCTTGAGCTTGTCTTGCCGAGTAAAGCTTTTCATAAGTTAAAGTAAAAATCGCCACGTTGAGTAATTTTTCTGTTTAGTTGAGGTCTATATTTTGACTCCAATGCAGCTAATGCGGCTAATCCAGTTTTGTAAAGATGAAATGTAGAAAATGATAAAAATACACGAAGAACTTTTGTTTTTTAGTGCAAGAAATTGATCGCCCAGTCAGGCAAAAATTCAGTGGTGTATTAACAAATTAGTTTTTTTATTTCGCGACTTGCCCTTGAGTTTTTGTCCTTCAATTGAGAGACTTTCTCACCTCAGATTTTTTTAACCACTACTAAATATAATTTGATCAATAAATAAACAATAATTGCATATTGAACAGTAAGTTTAGATATTGTCTGGTTGCCTACCTACTCCTGAAATCATATTATTTCAGTGTTATAGTCCGACACACGATAAATGGCCATGAAATAGCCGGGTCATAAGGATCAGGTGGTATTTTACTCCCAATAAAGCAATTAAGGTCTGGTTTGTAAGCGTTTCTCAGTACAGGTCGGTATTTTATTTTTATTTTTAAATCATTTGAACTGTCGCATCAGCGGTGGTCAGTGTTCAGTGGTGTTATTTATTGTTAGAGTAACAATCTTTCTGCGAGGTGTTATTAGTAATTTTTAAAATGTTTAGACCGTGGGTAGAAAATTGTGAATCCGACGACGGAATTGAAGAGATAAACGAGCAAAAAACAAAATGCCATTTACCGATGCTACAAAAAAATTGTTTTACGGGCATATCAAGGAAAAATGTATATATATATATATATATATATATATATATATATATATATATATATATATATATATTTTGTTTCTTAGATGCATCTAATAAAACAATCACTCTAATTCATTCGGTCAATCACGTGATTTGAATAGAAGCTAAGAAAATGTTTAAACATTTTATCTGCAGTATGAAGCGGTAAAACGGCTATATCGATAAACTACTTAAAAACGATTTTTACGCTATAACAATATCAATAAGGGGCAACATTGTTCTTTTTCTAAAAATGTAAAAAAAACTTAATTTGAAAAATTAAATTATTACAAATAATACCCATTCTTATATTTGATTAGTAATATTTGTGTATTATAAATGCTCAAAATATGTGAAGGAACATTCCCCGGCTCATTCACTAAAAATAGGAAAAATAAAAATATTAACAGATCGCTGCTTCATACAATTCAGTTTTGGAATGTACTCCAAAATATACCTAACTCATTTTTTTAAAAACTTGGAAGTCAGCTGTTGGCTGGCGGCCATTTTGATTATTTTTAAAATATTTTTGTTATCTCTGTTTTCTTCAATTGCATTTATACAATGACGTCTTTTGCGACTTCTTACAGTGTCTTTGACTATAACACAACCGCCAATAATAGCACACATACTAATGCAAAGCTTTAAACCTCATTCACTAATATTTATATGCAGTAAAATCAAGTCTATCTTGCGTCGATTCCTTGACCAAGAAAATTCACTGGAGAGGAAAAACAGATCTGACAAAGGCACAATGAAAGTGTTTGGGAATGGTGATGCAGAATTCGGGAAGTGTATGAGATGTATGAGCTTAAGCAGATTCCGTCAATTGATTCTTTGCAAGAAAAGTTATTAGCAAATGGTCAATTCACTGCCAGTCGCGAAACGTTGCGCCGATTCCTGCACAAAATTGGATTACGATTTAAAAAAATTGACAAACCCATTTGCATTAGAGAGACCCAACGGCTAGTGGAATGGAGACAAACATATTTGATATTTATATTTATACTTGCTATTTAAATGAGACTTGGTTCGACACCCATGACACTACAATAAAAGGTTGGCAAGATTCTTCACCAAAGTGCATTCTTGATGTACCTGCGAGGAAGAGAATATCCATCTTACACTGTAACTCGAGGGATGGCTGGGTGCCGAACGCTTTGCTACTTTCAGCAAAAAACATTAAGGACTGCTCGTTAGACTACCATCAG
Source organism: Kuschelorhynchus macadamiae (assembly GCA_030620095.1). Taxonomy (NCBI): domain Eukaryota; kingdom Metazoa; phylum Arthropoda; class Insecta; order Coleoptera; family Curculionidae; genus Kuschelorhynchus; species Kuschelorhynchus macadamiae. The sequence goes on from JAUTXW010002804.1 coordinate 15,323, forward strand.
GACATGACAAGTGAGCTTTTTCAAAATTTGATGAAAAATTCTCTTCTTCCGAATATGCCTCCAGGCAGTGTAGTCATTTATGAAAATGCTAGTTATCACAGCACCTTAGCTGAAAAAGTACCAACCATAAGCAGCAAAAAAGAGGTGCTGTAAAAGTTCCTTAGCTAACATGACCTCTATTTTGAACAAAATACGGCTTATTAATTACTTTTCGGCATATCAGTAATTTATGTCAAAGTCAGCAATACGCAATAAATTTGTGTACTATATATAAACATTGTTTCAATCTTCCTACTACCACCCTGGACCGGAATGATTTATTTACCAAAACAGATGCACAAGCAGGCATAAAGTATAAAGGTATTACTTAGTCATGACCATTTATCGTGTGTCGGACTATACTATGTTAATAATTTATATGCATATCGCCAACTTAAAATTATCAGGTTCTATGTTACATTAGGTTCCATTAATAAAATGCCAACATTTAATAACATTTTGATGTTTAGGGGTTTTACCTATCTGATGGCAAATTCGGAAAAAATCCTTCAACATTAATAATCAAAAATCTCTTTTACAATAAAAGCTCTAAAATATACGAAAATTTTCCATAATCCAAAAACTAATGGAGACATAATTTTGGCAATAATCGGAAGTGGCAACTGTCATGAGGCACCACGGGGATACCAACAACTTATGTTTTTCGTTGTCGCTATCAAGAACAAACAACATTTATAATTTATTTAAAAATTATCCTAACATGAAAATTGTAAAATTTAACACTCTTAAAAATTTCAACTTATTTTCTAAAGTCTAAGATAAAACACCCTTATTATATGACCGCAATGTGATTTACAAATTGTTTTGTGTGCATTGTCAGGGTTGTTACATTGGCGAAACGTCACAATGGTTAAAACAAGACTTACGCAAAATTTTAAATTGACATAGCAGTTATAAACATCGTTTCATGGAAATGTATTATATAAATAAAAATAGCAAGGCAATCAACTATAAATCGGATACTAATCAGTAGTATTTACTGTAACATATTAAAATAAAATTTATATATAGACGTTGCCTTACATCTTGTATGTATACATCTTCAACAAAAAAGGTTATCAAAATACAACAATTCTAACCACACTACACCACAACTTGTTACGTTCTGGACGCGCGTTTCGCTAACCAAGTTAGCATCATCAGCAGATGATATAAACTGCTACAGTTTATATCATCCAATATTTTTAGTCAACGTGACTAAATTATTCTAATTGCGGTAAATAAAACTTCAGTGTTGGTCTTCAGCTGCAGAGCGTGTAATAAATTCATTTACATTGGTAAACATTCAAAGATTTTTGCGAAACGTCGTCAAAAAATAATTCTAGACAATGAACGGATTGATTCCCGGTACCATACATTATTACATTCTATCAAATCAACAAAAGGTGAATTTGTTTCTTTATTTTTGACATAATATTTTATCATGGATTAATTATGTTTCATTGCTTTTAAAAAGACAAGGGTATCCGACCGAATGTCAAAATATTTTTAAAACATTTCACAATATATGTGACTTACAAAATCTAGGTCACAAGTCCGACCTATACCAAAGAACTGTTTTAGTACTCAAATTGATTTATTAGTCTCCGAATCTTTTAGCAATAATGAATTAATTTTAGCGTCATTTTTTTTATTTAAACACCCCGTATATTATAACTTTTTTATTTCACTGAAACATTGGCAACATATTTTGTGTAACTTTTCATATACCTAAATTCTACTGTTTTCGAGAAAATAGCGTCTTTAAACTGTAATTTTGGCATACTTAAGGCCTTCTACCGGCTAAACTGTTAAGCTTAGAATGAAATGACTTGCAGTCATTTTCCGGTTTAGTAGGAAATGTCAAAATTCGACACTGGTGTTTACTTCCGGTTTGATCGGAAGTGTTAAACTTTGACTTGAACTGTTCTATCTTAATAAAATGTGTATAATATAACTCTGACAGTTTACGTCACACTCAAATTGTTATTGCAAAAATATCCGGAGACCAATAAATCAATCTGACAGTAAAATCTTGAAATTATGTATAGTTTTCGAGTTATTGAATTTTTTTCATGTTGGAGACTCACTGTAAGATACGTTAAGGGCGTTAAAATTTTAAATACTTTTTAGTTTGTTTGGCGTGCCTCGTACATTTCTAGATATATTTATTTCAAATTTGGCAGACAATAGAAAAGGCAATTTAGATGGGGCCCAAGCCAACCTGATGAGAACAGTGGTCTAAAAATTGATGGTGGAATCTGATGAAATCAAATGCAGAATTAGTCTATGTAATTTATTATATGTATATCTAGATATATATATATATATATATATATATATATATATATATATATATATATATATATATATATATATATATATATATTATTATTATTATTATTTACGTTTTCCGGATGTTGCGCTAATTCCCCTTGATTTTTTTGTAATTCTAAAATGGTCGATTATTTTCTTCCATACTGTTGGTAGTTTTAATGATTAATCCCTTTTATTTAAATCATCTTGTTCTTCTATTTATATGGCTTCTCGGATAATTCGGATCTTATAATGGGGCAATCTCCCTACACATCAAAATTTATTTTGTGGTCGGTTTCCTGATTATATAAAAATAGGGCCGAGGTTGTTTGTTTGTTTCCGATGCTAAGCTTATGCTCTTTTACTCTTGCTGATATTCGTCTGTTAGTTTGCCCCACGTATACTTCGTGGTTTTCCAATTTGATTTTGTCTTTTGTTTTCAAGTAGTTTACCTATGGTTGTTTGGGGCTTGTGTAATGTTTGTATGTTGTGATTTCTAAGATTTCTTCCGATTATGTCTGTTGTGCCCTTTACTTATGGTAAGACTACTTGTTGCCTTGCCTGTTCATAATTTTTGGTGTTCGTTGTTCGGGAACCCTGTGCATTAATAGCTTTCTTTATAGTGCGATTTGTGCAGCCATATTTCTTTAAAGCACCAGATATTGTATTAAATTCGTTTTTTCTGTGTTTCAGTTAATCATTTAATCGCACGAATCTAGATATTAGAGTATTGGCCACAGCTTCAATTTGTGCTGGGTGATGATGTGTACACAGTGTGTTAGAAATGTGCGTTATGCGGTTTTTTGTTCAGAATATCTAAAAATGGAAGTTTGTTGTTTTCTTCTAACTCTAGGGTAAACTGTATTCTGGGATCTATTAAATTTATATGAGTTAGAAAGTATCTGTATGACCATGTTGCCATATAACAAATACGTCATCCACATGACGAATCCATAACTTGGGCTTCAAACTTGCTTCTTCGAAAACTTCTTTCTCGAACTATATCATAAATAAATTTGCAACTACTGATGATAGTGATAGGACCCCATTGGAGCACCATCTGTTTATTTATACATTTGCCCGTTAAATGATAAATAAGTATTTTTAAGGCAATGCTCTGAGTGTTGTGTTATATGTGCCTGGAAATCCTCGTTCATAGCAATCATGTTTAGTGTTTCGTTGATGGGAATACTAGGATACAACGACTTGACATCTAAGCTTACGTGATGTCGTCTTTTTCAAGAACGATATCTCGTATAATTCGAGTGAAATGCTCCGAGTTTTTGACAAATAAATTAGCTTTTTCGACAGCTGGTTGCATAATTTCAGCAAGATATTTTTCCAGTTTTGTAGCGGCGAATTGACAGCACTAACGATAGGTCTGATAGACGTACCTGGTTTGTGTATTTTTGGACTTTAGAAAATACGTATTCTTAAGAGCGTTATATTTTACAATTTAATGTTAGCATAATTTTTAAATAAATTACAAATTTTGTAGTTATGGGGTCAAAAAATAACAGTTTTTATATATTGTTGGTTCTTGACAGCAACAACGAAAAATATATTTTGTTGATATCCCCGTGATACCTCATGATAATTGCCATGTCCGATTATTGCCAAAATTATATCTATTAGATTTTGGTTTATGGAAAATTTTCGTATATTTTGGAGCTTTTATTTTAAAAGGCTTTTTTCTGAATTTGCCATCTGATAGGTAAGACACGTAACCAATAAAATGGAATTAACGGATACCAGTTGGCATTTTTTAAATGGAACCTAATGTAACATAGAACCTGACAATCTTAAGGCGGCAATATGCATATAAATTATTAACATAGTAACATTGAAGTAATATCAATTCAGGCGTAAGTAGACACAATATCTAAATTTACTGTTCAATATGCAATTATTGTTCTTTTAATATTGACCAAATTATATTTAGTAGTAGTTTAAAAAAAATGAGATGATTATTAAAATTTAATAAAGTTTATTGCCACAACTTGCCTTATAATTTTAAATTTTAGCAAAATATACTGCGAATTCAGGCAATTTATATCGGAAACAATATTTGGTTAAATCTATGCATGAACCAATTAATTTTAGTATTTATGAGATATTAAAAATAAAATGCGAAGTTGTGTTAAAATCCAGTTTCAAATTTAAAGTAAATACGTATAGTGTGTAAATTTTTAAAAACCATTATTATATATGAAACTTTAATTAAAATAGATACATCCTCGTTTATCAATTTTTCAATATTTACTCATTTGATATTACCATTGACAATTGTTTGTTATTATCATTTATTTTTTTCCCCTTAATAAATTTAATGAGTTAAAATTTCAGGTCAAATTTCTGCTTGACTTATGGTATCTTTCGAAAAATTGCATAACGTATTTGTTAGATCAAAATATATGTTCATTAAGGTTTTATATGATTTCGCGCTTTTTTTGAAATATGTATAATGAGGGTAGTTTGAATAGTTGTTTACTATAGCCTTATTTTTTGCAGGTATGTCCCATAACTTTCTTCAGTTGTTTGGTAAGAAATTTTTGTACGTTTTATTGTTAAGTGTTCATTGGAACAAGTCCTTTTCTTTGACTAACAATTTTATTGCTTATTTTAATTTAAATTTTCCAACATACATTAAACTATTAGTTTGTTTATTAATTACATAGAAGTGCTATGTGATACAAATAAATAAAATATTAGTATAAAAATCTGACCATTGCCTTAATCAGACCACTGCCAACTTAAAGCAAATATTAAACTGTTTGAGATTCTTGGACACAACAGTGGATATATTTATAATATATGTAATTTATCAGTTATAAAGTTTTTTAAGAAACGAATATTTGCTTAAAATTACGTTATTTATTTAAACAATTTAAGCAAAACCGATACAGATGTTTTTTGTAAAATTCGATTTTTAGGTTTTTATTTGTATTTTGTATTTATTTATTTTAACTTTCATACATTCTATAAATAGTTTTACATGTAATCCTAATAGTAAATATTGTCACTAATTGTTTATTGCACCTAGGTGACTGAACATCCGTATGTGCTGTAACCAACATAACATAATTAAATTATTAATTAGGCCATAAAACTATCTTCATAAAACATATTTTCATATTTACAGCTCGTGTATTGACAAACTAATACCAATACTAATAAATTATCAAAATAACAAAGTAAAGGAATTATAGTTATTAAATATATAACTTTTACATTCTCTGCTAAATGATTTTAAGTTCATTATTTCTTTTACATTTTCAGGCAACAAATTATAACGTTTTCATCCTAAAAAACTTATAAATCTCTGATTAATATTTCTGTTGCTTTGTGGAATTTGGAGATTTTTTGAATTTGTTTTTTTGTTAAATGATTATGATCAATATACTCCTTCATATGTTCCTGTTTATGTACGTATATACAAGTGCTGAGGACATATAAAGACCGGACATTAATAATATCACCAGAATACAATTGTCTGGTTGGGTATAGTTTACCTTTTTTGTATATTATCTTAAGTATATAATTCTGAGTAACATTCAATTGTTCTAGTGAATTATTATATAGACCACCCCAAACTATGATTCCATATCTTAAAAGTGATTCTACTAATGATTTATAAATTGTTATTAATAGTTTTTTACCAAGAATTTCTCTTAATTGATAAAATTCCCCAATCAATTTTCTAATGCTAATTTTTAATTTTAGAACTTGTTCTTCCCATTTGAAATATTTATCAATAACTATATCCAGATATTTTAAATCTCACTCTCAAAGCCTTCTACAGAAATACTTAAAAATATTGGTCTATTTGCTAGAGTTAAGAAAAATGATATATATTTGGTCTTTTCTAGATTTAAAGTCAGTCTATGATGATGTGATCAATTTTTCACTTTAATTAGCTCTTTCTCAACCATACACTTTATCTCGTTCCATGAATCTCCAGTAAAGAGTAGCGCAGTGTTATGTGCATATGATGTTACAGAACCATTGTGGAACACCTATTTTCACTCACTGCTCCATATTCGTAAGATAAGACTTAAAAACATTCAACACAGTACCTCTAGCACCATATAATTCCAGTGTATCCAAATGTGTGTTATGAGGCACTGTGTCAAATGCCTTCGCTAAATCTAGAAACACTGCTATACTCTTTTTACCTTGATCCAGATTATCAGTTATCCGTTTCACCAATTCATACATAGCACCACAGGTGCTTCATCCCTCCACAAATCCATATTGACTTTTTGAAAAAACGTTATTGATTTTTAAAAATGATATTAGTCGATCTTTTAGACATTTTCCAAGAAGTTATTCATGACACTTCTAGGTCGATAGTTATTAATATCATTTTTATTTCCTGCTTTATGTATTGGACTGACAATTGTTGTTTTAAATTGTGTTGAAACTATACTCGTTTTAAAAATCTGGTTTATTATATGAGATATTGATTCAAGTATATACAAGTGAATTATTTTGATCAGTTTAAATGTAACACCATCGACTCCAGGAGGGCTATTATTCTTTAATGTACTTATGTGTTTGAAAAGTTCATTTTTATTAACAAGAAACAGAAACATTGTTGATTATGATAAATAATTGTTTTTTGGTATGTTGCCATATATATTTTAAATTATTTAAAATCGTTAATGTAATAATAATAATAATAATAATTTTATTTCACCAATAAAACAAATGTACATAATATGCAATCAGCAATTGGAGAAAACGTCACAAAGAGTAAATCTAGTAAACATACTTCTAAAATTACATCGTCATAAAAGTTACAGGTAAGTACATAAATTATCACTAAAAAAGGAACAATACAAATACTACATTAGACGCGTGCATTTTTAAAAACAACAAAAAAAAACTAAACTAAAAACTAATTTAAGAACTCTTGCACAGTATAAAAATTACCCTCCACTAGATATTTTTTTAATTTACGTTTGAAGGATTTAAGATTATCAGCATCTTTAATATCATTATTTAATTTATTAAAAAACCTACATGCATTATATATATCACATTTTTTTGGAAAAATGTCGAATTATGTAAATTAGGTAAAAGTAATGTTTTATTTCTAGTACTGTAACCATGTGAAGCGCGATTGCTTTGAGGTTTTTTAATATTCTGATATGCAAAAACGGAACCTTTAAATATGTAAATTCCAGCCAAGGTCAATATTTTTAATTGTTTGAAATAGTCTCGACACGAATCTGTACATACATGAAAGACCACACAAATTCGTATAGCATATTTTTGAAGCAAAAAGACTCTTGTCACGTCCGAGCTTGAGCCCCAATTTATGATGCCATAGGACAGGTGAGAGTGGATATTAGAATAATATACCGACATCATAGCATTTTGACTACAGTAATTTGACAATGATTCCAAACCATAACAATTTTTTCTTAACCGTATGCATAGACTTTCTATATGATTTCCCCATCTTAGGTTTTCATCAATTTCCAAGCCCAACATTACTGAGGACTTGGAAGGTGTAATAAGACCAAGCTCAGATCCATGAAGTAAAAAATTGTCATTTTTTTGTTTTTTATTTGAAAATACGACGAAATTTGTTTTACTTTGATTTATAACCAAACCATTTTTTTTGGACTACTACATAATACCATCATAAACCAAATCTGCTGTTCTTTTGAGAGATAGTGCACTCTTTTCCACGGTCACAATTTTTGTATCATCTGCATATGATATGACAGAAATACCAGTGGACATATTCATTAAGTAGGAAGTGAGATCATTAGAATAAATAAGATATAGTAGTGGACCAAGGACTGAACCCTGATTTACTGGCAATGAGTCGCTTTCCATCCCATTCGCCACAACACATTGTTAACGTCCACCCAAATAAGACTCCATGAGCTTCTATGCCTGTCCTTTAATGCCATATCGATGCAACTTTATTAATAATAGTTCATGGCTAACCATATCAAATGCTCGGGAGAAATCCACAAATAAACCCAATACATGAAGATGTTTATCAATTGCATCGATAACTGTCGATTGGAAATCACAAAGAGCACTTTCTGTACTGCGTGATTCCGTAAAATCATGTTGAGAAACGCTAATAATGTTATTTTTATTAAAAAAATGAAATAATTTCAAATGTTTCAAATTCAACTCAAAAATTTTAGAAATGCTTGTTAATAGACTTATGCCTCTATAATTTGAATAATCATTAGAATCCCTCTTTTTATAAAGTGGAATGACAGTTGCAAACTTCAATTGCTCAGGAAATATTGCATACTGCGCTGAGAGATTTATCAAGTACGTTAAAACATCACACAAAGCAAAACCATATTTTTTTAACAAATTATTAGATATGCCATCATGTCCTGTGGCATTTGAGTTCTTAAGGTTTACAATAAATGATAAAACATCTTATTTACAAATGGGAGAAAGAAAAAATGAATTTACACAAGGCGGTACGCAGTTATCAGGCAATGTCCTGTCGATATTATTATTACTAAGAGGTACATTAGTAAATTGATAATTAAAATTGCTTGCAACTAGATTATCCGGAACTATTTCGCCGTTTTCAATTATTTTCAGTGCCGTATAAGAATTGTTTTTATTTTGTAACGTTTTTATAATTTGCTACATTGCCTTTGATTTATTGCTTGAGTTTTGAATCATTTTATCATTTTGTTGTGTAAAAAAGAGTTTAAGTTTTTCTCTATAAATAATGTTAATATGTTTGCTAATATACTTGTACCTTATATCTTTTTTTTGATAGGTCAGAGAACAAAGTAATCTTATCTTTTAGGCGAACTAGCTCCGGCGTTAGAACTACCTTTTTTTGTTTATTTTGAGTGCTGTTATTTATTTTAATTAATGGAAATGACAATTCATAATAATAAAATAATTGCCTGGCAAAGCCTTCAAAAGCAAGATTGGGACACTCACGAGAATAAACTTCATTCCACTCCTCAGTGTTTAAAAAATCTAGAAAACGTGTTACATTTTTCTTTGAAAAGTCGCATCTCATAACATACCTTGCCGTGGTGTCCTTCTTATCAGTTCTGACCACATCTATTTTCAAAAGCTAAGAGAAGTGATCTGACAAGCCCAGATAAACAACAGATGCTGAAAACTGTTTGTTTGAACTTATTAAAAAATTATCAATGCATGTGCTTGAATTTGTAGCTACTCTCGTGGGTTCCCTAATAGTATGTATATGATGATGATTAAAAGTGGCTAATAAATCTAGAAAAATCGACAGTTGTGTACTATGCTCTAAAAATTTGCCATATCTTTATCATTTTGGAGATCAGTTATTATATTTTCGTTCTTTTTCTTTGTTTCTTCATTTGTCGCATCTGATATTATTTGAAATATTTTTTTCAAATTATTTTTATTATTTTGAATTTCTCTTTTATAGAACTTATATTTACAATGTTTAATTAATGTATTTAAGTAGTTTCGGTTGTTTTATATTCATTTTCTACATATATTAATTAATTTTATGGTTTTAGACTGTTCAACTAAATGTAAGAATTCATTATAAAAAGTATCAGTAGCCATTTGTGGATTGACCTTTAGGGTTTCTCAATTTTTTTGTCCTAACATGTCCGATAGTTTGGTGCAATCATATGTTATTTTTTTTATATCGTAGTGGATCCGTATCGGTCTTCACTATATGGTTTAATCTATTAGTAGTAATATTTAACATTATTGGATAATGATCAGTTAAGTTGCTATTTAATACAAAGGATTGATACTTTAAGTTCTGTATTTTTAATTTGCTTCTTACAAATAGATTTTCAATACAACTAGCAGTCGAGGTCGTAACATTATCATCATCTTTATTATTAATATTCAAATTTATATCACCCACAAAGATTTCGATTTGGCCAATTAGATTTTCATTGAAATCATTGTCAATATCATGAGTAAAGTTTATTATACTAGTCGGTGAAAGTTTATACAGACATGTTAAACCAAAGTGGATTGAGTTTACTGTGAAAACCATTCTGGTAATTGTCACCAAAGAACTGAGTCTATAATCTTTAATTTTTACATTTATCTATTGTTTTGTGAAAATTAAGTTTTCATCATTTTTATTGAAATTGGCCTTATTGTAATGTGCAAATACTAAAAGTATTTTGTTCGATTTTAAAACACCCAATTAAAACTATGACATCGCAATAAAAAATTTCAAAAGTTTGTATAAAAGCTAAAAGTTGATTAGAGTTTTTATTAATACTTCTAATGTTTAAATGTAGTAGATTTATCAATTTTCCCTGTATATTTATTTGTTTCTTAGAGTCATCACAGTACATGATTTCCTCTGATGATTGTATATTTTCATCCAGGTCCTCAAGATTTAAGCAATGTTGTTTCGTCCTGTAGTGCCATTATGGCAGCCCATAGTTAATTTTACTTTTAGCTATGTCCAATAAATATCGGTAAGTGGAACATTCTGGATTACTGGCTTCATGGTTTACATTATATTTGGTATTATATTTACGATTAACTTCTTCATAATTTATACACATTTTGGAAGTTTTTGGACATTCTAGAAAATTGTGCTTACTTGCACAGTATTCACAGTAGTTTTCCCTTTTACATTCACTGCTTTTGTGGTAATGCTCTTGACATTTAAAACACCTAAGTACGCCAATGTCTTCATAAACAGGATATCTTTCTCAGTCCAAAAAAACTCTCTTCTTTTACACAAATCTGTGAGACAGGGCAGGGGAGCATTCTCCAAAAATTGTCCTTGCTTTTGTCGTTTTGTTGAATTTAATAAATGTTTTAGAACAGTTCGTAAAATAACCCTTAGTTTAAGAAGTAGGTATGTAAAAAACCAACTGTGTGACAAGTGCGTGAAGCATATAGACGAGTGTGATGTTTGCGGCCCGAACCGATGGCGATGCATCACGCTATATTTTTTCTACGACCGTAAATAATACAAATTAAAGTTGAATTATTTAATTTTCTCCTATATAATAATTGTAATTCACTAGGGTACAAATTTCAACTTTTTTTTCTTAAACAAAACCTATTTCTTTGGATTCAACTACATTCAAGTAACTAAACAATACCTTATAAAGAATTTAGTTGCCTTGAAAAAAAAATTTGAATTGTTATTAAATACAGATAACAATATATTATTGGTTGAACAAAAGCAATTAAATAGCATATTTTTATCATTGAATCTAAAGATTAAACACTCATTTTGCGCTTCTTAGCCTGGCTTTTGAAAGGAACCTCTGGGGCACCTCTTGCAATAGTCCAGCAGGAATTGGTTAACATCTCACAGTTCCATTTTCCCTGATACCTTCTCTCCATGTTTGAAATATCCTGGTGGAACCTCTGAACGCGCTCTTCACTTACGGCACCATAGAAGAGAATCCAGAAAATGAATTTTCAACGACATATTACACACTAGGTTTTAGTTCCACAAAAGAAGTTGGTCTATCAGGTCTTTATAGTTGTCTGATTTTATGTTTCTCAACAAATTTATTGCAACTATTTTAAAGGAATTCCAAGCGTCTTTTTCCTTGCCTTCAAGTAAGGAATCGAATTGCACATCTCCGAAACGTTTCATAATCTGAGAAGTCACAAGTATTCCCTTTCTAATTTTAGCGTCATTGATTCTAGGGAACTTTTTAATAACTGAAAGCACGGCCTTCTTTGTCCATGACCTTCACAAAGTTTTTTATAAGTCCTAATTTTATATGAAGTGGCGGCAGTAAAATCTTTTCAAGGGGAACTAATTGCACGCTGGTTACATTTTTCTTTCCTGGCTTAAAAGATCCTCTTGATAGCCAATTTTTTTTTCTGTAGTAATCCGATCGTGCTTGACTATTCCATTCGTTGAGGAAGCAGCAGTATTTGGTATAACTTAGCTGCATTCCAAGCAAAATCGCCACAAATTTACCATTAATTTAGTTCATATTGTATAGTCTCCAGTAACAATTTCAAATTGCTATACGTTTTATTCATTGGAACTGCATGATCAATTGGGACTGAAGGCAACTTGTTTCCATTATGGAGTAACACAGCTCTAAGACTTACTTTTAAGGAATCAATGAAAAGTCTCCAGTCTTTTGGATCATAGTTCAGATTTAATTGCCAATAATACCTCAATGTCCCTACAGGCTACCAAATTGTTTCCATGTTAAAAAATCGTGTTAGGTTTATTTGAAGGCTTCGGTATACAAAAACTTTAATTTATGTTGAAGTAAATGCAATTGTTGCAATCGACAGGCCAGTAGTTCTGGTTTTCCCTTGGGCAATTTTGAATCCCTTATAAGGTCACTTAATTCACTTTAACTTATTTTGTGAGGCTTTTTACTGGGAAGTTCACAGACAAAATCAGAGCCTTGCGAGGTTGCTGGACCAGCGACATTTTCCAGTAGACAACCGTATAAATCCATTTGATCGTCATCAAAATCAAGGGCACATTTTTGAAATGGATGAGGTACAGGCATCTCGTCACTATGAAGCAACGGGCATATGGCGGATTGTGCATTTGGATACTGTATCGCAGACTTTTTTGTTCTCTTCGAAAGGCCTTTTGAATGATGATGAGGAGAGGTCAAACAAAAGTAACAGTCAGGTCTTTCGGTTCTCGCCAGATCATAGGAACAACGAAGGTTGTTGCAATAGTTGTGGAGAGCCCAAATTTATCCTGGTCTCCAACTTTGCAGCCAAAATTCAAGTACGTTTTTGTTTCACAAAAGTCACTTCACATATATAAGAAAAATGATCGGGCATATTTACACAAACTCGCAACATGCTGCTCAAACCTTTCTAATTTCTCAAATATGAACAGCTTTCGATCAACTGGTGGTTGAAATACAACTAACAGTTTAAGATTTATGTTATATATATTTAAACCTCTCATAAAGTACACCTGGCATAATAAACCCAGGTATTTCTCATTTAATGGTCGAACTTTTCTATAACTTAAGGGCAGGTAGGTAAATAATAATAAGTCATAATAAGCATGGATCTATAAAACCAGCCAATAGAGACTCTTTGCAAGACAGATTGTTAATTAGTAAAATAAAATAAGTAAGATTTTGCTATTTTGGTCTCGGAATCATTTTTGCTGTTCTCCAGTGATGAATAGTCACACTGTTTATACAGTATTTGTATCGGCACTGACAGTTCGTTACTATGACAATGATACAAATTTCGAAGTACGGCCGTCTAATAAAATTATGACCGGTGCCTAAAATTAATGGCAATCAATGCATTTCTTATGGATGCAGATGATTAGATTAAAAATGGAATCAATTTTTGACTTTTCTTTACTTCCTGAGATCGAAGCATTCAGTGAGCTCGGAAAAATTTAAGTCAGTTTTTATAAGTGCCCTAGGGTCCTATACAAATATCATTACAAGCGCAAGTAACTGCATATATCCTTTCCGTTTGGAAAGGAATAATATCCGTCGGCGATTGCAAATATTGCCTATTTTTTATGTATGAGATTGTACGTATGTAGGATCAGCGAAGTAATCTTGCAATATTGTATGTAGTTTCATGAATAAACAGAAGAACTACTCTTTTTATCGTTAATACCATAAAATCCCCTTAAAGCTTGAGTCAATTTCTCTATTTCAAATTGCAAAGAATTTTTACAACTGTCAATATTATTATGTGAAATATAATATTATTAAAATTAAAGCATTAATAGGCAGTCATCGTCCGAAAAATATACATTCTACATCAAAACTGACTAAGATCTAAGAGTAATGTTTGAATTTTTCTATAAAACGGGTAGAGATTTTAATATATGAATATTTTTAATTAAATTAACGAAAAAGTAAATAAATAGATGTCTGAAGTTAAAGATAAGTATGTAGTTCATATTTTTGTTCTCTCAATTAAAAGTGTTTGCGTAATTAGTGTTTTAACGTTATTTTAAAGAATAAGTATCTCTCACTACTCTCACAACCTATAGGTTCTTGGCGGCCAACAACTATGTCAAAACAAGCTTTTTAGTTAAACTGGGTGGTCCCAAAAATGGAAATTAAAATTCTCGTTATCATTGATTTAAAATATTTAAATACATCTGAAAGAGTAACATATCTTTACTGCAAGTATAAGCCTAGGTCGCAGTACTATGTTATGAAAAATAAATTATAAAAAATGTGCCAAAATGTTTGAGACAGAAATAAGTAATTTTACATACAAAATTCTCTTGACAGTAATAGATTTGACTCAGAAATTATCATATTTAGGAAAAAATCATAAGAACTGTTTTTCATCAGAATATTCCCATTTTAATTTGATACATAATTGCGATATTTACAATATTTTGGCAGATATTGGCATTTTTAGCTTAACAGAGCTACAATTAGAAAAAAATGGCTGCTTCCTAACTTTCCTGAAACACACTTTTAGATGATACACACTTGTAGATGTTGATCAATTTCTTGAAATGATGGAGATAATACCCGTGCCGTTGATTGCCCGCAACTAATTCTATTATGACATTATCCATATAATAAATGTAACACCTCCATAACATAATTATTTTGTATTTCAATTTAGAATTATTATCATCCTTACTAGCTGGGGAGCTCGTGACAAAAAACTGCAAGTGTTTTATAATGACTCATATTTCAATATGATGTCATATGAAAAGCATATATAAGTCAGCACTCTCTCGTAAGATCAGATAGTGGGGCAGTTGGCGGCGGCGCGCATTGAAGTATGTCCGGATGGCTAAAAATTATTGGATTTGTTTGCTAATCAAGCATTGATGTCTGTGAATTTTGGTTTTTCCCTTCCTACGCCATCTTACATATTTTTGCAAAATATTTTTTCACAGATCGATAAAGGCGTTTAAGATCTATAGCTCACCTAAAGCATGACCTGTTACGTCACTTTTTTACGACCTTAATGGCAAAAAAACTATATCTCAGGAACGATGTGACCGTTTGGCGCCGAACTTTTTTAAAATTATTATGACATCATCTTGCATTAGTTCCTGCCCAAATTGACCTCAGTTTAATGGATAAGACGTCAGCCAGCAGTTGCTCGAAATGCAGATAAAAAGCGCTCGCGGCTGCTCGGAGCGCTTTTGGGACCACTTTCTCGATGTCTGCAGCATCTTTCGTTCATGTGGGGTGGGTATTTAGGTCTGCGCATGCAGTAACTAATCACGTGACCGGTATCAGCTGTCAATGCCGAAAATCACCTGATAACCTCGATTTGTCAAAACTGTCGTTTTTGAGCAGGAACTAATGAAAGAAGATGTCATAAGCGTTTTAAAAAAGTTTGCCGCCGATCGACCGCACCGTTCCTGAGATATAGTTTTTGTTATTAGGGCCTTAACGGAGTAACATATCTGTGAAAAATTAATTGCAAAAAAACGTAAGATGGCGCCGCTGGAAGGGAAAACTTTGGAGACATCAATCCTCGAGTAGGAAACAAACCCTATAGTTTTTAGCCATTAGAAAATGTACATGTACATTCTTAATACCACATCATTACACGATTCTTGCAGTTTTTTGTCTTTTTTGTAACGAACTTTTAAGTAACTATTTAGTAAAATTAAGTTTTCAGGTTATTTGTCAAACTTGACCTCATCTATAAAAGCTAACGTTATAGGAAATTCTCATTATATAATATACTAATTGTAACGATCCAGTATGTATAATATATTAATGCCATTTTGAACCTGTATTAAAGATAGGTTATAGAGATTAAATTAATTAGAACAATACCTGAATTAATCTTAACAAAAACTTTAAGTTCAGGTATCAACCTGTATAGTTAGATAGTGGCACAATGAAATAAAATTTTTGTTTTGACACTCAAAATCGCAAATTTCAGTTGGTCGTCAAAAGCCTATAAGATATGTGAGACGTTTTTTATTTCTTTTAAGTTGGTGCTAAAACCTATAAGAAGTGTGAAATGTCCTTTCTTAATTTTTTTGCCAGTAGTTTAAATATCACCAACTTAATCGTTGAATCGTAATTTTCTTAATATTCTCTACACTATTTACGATATAAGATATCGTAAATCGCGTCTATATTGTCCAAGTATCAAAATAAAATAGATAATCCAGACCAGTTTTTCTCTATGCTGTTTAAAGGTAATATAGATACTAATGAGACTTGCGAACATTAAAAAACTTAAAAAATGCAGTGGGAACGAAAATTAAATTTCACTAAAATTTGACTTGATGTTGAACAATTTAAAGCTTCTTTCAAAATCTAAAAATTTCCATCAGCAATTTCAATTTCTATATAATTTGCCGATGCGCTTCTCTGGCAAAAAGAAAAAATAAATAAAAAAGCGGAGAAATATGTCCGAAAGAATTCCAAGAAAATTATAAATGTAAATTTCCTGAGTGTCTTGTCTGAGAAATTTTAAGAACGATTTTACAACAAAGTTTTTATGTCGAAATATAAAAGCCGCCATAATAAAAAGTTCCCTATTGGATATTCAAGAGATGCCTTTGAATACTAAACGATTTTTTGTGCCCAATTTTACAAATTAACGTCCAATTAAGAGATTAAAGGAAACAGGTCGTATAATATTTGGAAGCCTGTTTTCTTTCACAGTACGTCAGCAACGCATTAAAAGAAATGCAAAAAATAAGTAAAAAACGGCGGATGCTTATCGGTATTACTATAAAGTAAGAGACGACTTCTAATCGTGTCGATCATGCAAATGAAATACTTCAAAAACTAAATGATGCAGGCTTGAACATCAACATCTCGAAGACCCCACTTTTGATAAATCTTGTTGTAAGAGAAGTTATCAGTTCAGTAGGGACAACCAAACCTATGAGCTTGCACGGCGAATAAGATTAACATGGACAGCCTTTGCAAATCCAAGGCATATATTAAAGTCTGAGCTTTCGATGTGCCTTAAAAGAAAAGTCTTCAACCAGTGTGTGTTGCCAGGTGCAGATACTCTGACGCTGACCAGAAACACTGTGGGAAATATACGAGTTACCCAATACGTAATAGAGTGATCAATGCTAGAATATCGCTCATGGGGTTCCAAATACAGAAATACGCAGAACTGGAGTGCTAGATGCAATAACTAAAATGACAGTTTTAAAGTGGAACTGGGCGGGACATATTGCTAGAATAAGGACCAATAGCTTGACTAAACGAATAACAGAATGAAAGAATTGGAAATTGGCAGCGCAAGATAAAGACCTATGTATACGGCCACGGGAGGCCTATGTTTAGCAGTGAACTAAAAACGGCTGATTGATAATGATGATGAGACTTTTTTACCCATGACATTTTTTTCCCTTTGGTTGGTATAGGGTCCTAGCGAGAATTCTAACTTAGGGCGAGTAAAATTTTGTTCAGTTAGGGCAACTTTTTTAAGTCTGTAATATGCCAACTAAATATCGTATACTTTGAAGAAAGTAGAAATAATAGTAAATCAATTTCACTTTAAACAGTTTTTTAAATAACGTTAATTAAGTTAACTATTTCGAAAGTCAACAAATTTTTCACATTACTTTGAGCACAAATATAACAAACGCTAAAACCTAAAATGCTTTAGTACTTAGCAAATTTATAAAAAATATCATTTAAATAATTGGTATGCATTAGAAAAACTATACGAGATACAAAATAATCTATGTGATTTTATTCATTTAATTTTTGGAACCAAAAAAATAAAAATCTTCTTAGGCTAAATGTGTATCACATTTACAAATTTATATTTATTATTTATAGACTTTTACAAAGCCTCCCAAATGCAGAAATCCCTAAGTTTCATTTTGTTTATCTATTCACTATCAACTTTTTTTTATCTAAATGTGATGTATTCAAAAAATAACCTTTTTTAAGCGACGAAAAAGAAGGATGTTATCAGTTTGATTCTATATATATATTTTTATGTATAAACAGGGTTTTTCCTCTCCCTTTTAAAGGTATTATTTGAAGCAATACAAAAAAAAAGATTTATATAAAAGTTTTTACATTTTTTTGCGAAGATTTTAGATATGATATTTAAAAAAAACAACTGATAATTGGAAAATAGAAAAATTAGAAAAATCAATATTTTTTCAAATGAAATACCCCACATTTTATTTAAATTATAAAATCTCCTCGTTTTTCTCTTTTCAAAAAAATCTATATTTGGATTAGAACTTCTGTAATAATTCGACATTAAACTTTTATTTTAATTGCAATAGAGTATCCCTTCTTTGTTCTAGCAACTAATGAATGCCAAACAAAATTTGACGAATGTCGGATCTTGTTAGCCATGACGACGGATAACATCCATGGCTAAGCAAGATCCAACATTCATTAAATTCTGTTTGGCTTTCATGGGTTCCTAGATCAAAGAAGGGATGCTCTATTGAAATTAAAATAAAAATTTAAAATCAAATTATTACAGAAAGCTCTTATGCAAACATAGACAAACTAAAAAAAGAAGAAAACGAGTAGATTTTATATTTTAAATAAAATATAGGGTATTACTTTTGAAAAAATATTGATTTTTCCGATTTTTCTGTTTTCCGATTGTTAGTTTTTTAAATGATTTAAATTTTCGTAAAAAATCTACAAACTTATATATGAACCTTTTTTGTGTTCTTTCAAAAACAATACCTTTAAAAGCATTCCAAATTATACGGAAATACCCTGTACATCGATTACCCTGCGATGGTTTTACCAATTTGGATGAAATTTTAAGGCAATATTTAGGATACTAGCGGAGTGATTCTAAAGCAAGCATATTGAAAAAATATAGAAAATTGCGGAATGACACCATTTTTAGCTGTTTTCTTCTCGATTTTACCTTGAACAATATATGCGTTCACCCATGCGTTCACTATTCTGGCAGGAAGAAAAAGTATATATGTTACCCTATTGTATAATAAGACATAATATACCATTTTACAATAAAACACGTATAAATTGAACCAAAAAGGATGACAAAAATTTTTATTTTAACTGAAAAATTTTACTTTGTGAAGTCTAATTAATAAAAACATTATGCTCGTGGTATTAGACATCAAAACACTCAGTACATAAATACAGGGTGTGTAAAAAGTCTGGAAACGACTTAAAATCTTCCTAATTTGTTCGCCGATCGAAACCAAATTTGGAACAGTAGTATAAGAGAATATTATACACCCAATAATGGTATCGGCGCTGTTGCTACCTGTTTAGTCTTTAAACTAATGAATTTTAATATTTTAAATGGAACATCCTGTATATTTTTTATTTATACATTTTACAGTAAATTTCTAATACTTTTGGTATGACATATCCCTAATGTCAATAGTTTTTGAAATAAAGACATTTTAGGATGTTAGGGCACCAATATACAATTAGGCACCATGGTTTTGAATTTTTACTGTCATTGCTAAGGAGACAGCTTGATTGACCCCAGATCGAAACGTCATCGCTATTACAGTCACAAAAAGTGTAAATCCAAAAATGTTTTTAACCAAAAGAGAAAGAATTACTATTTTTATGATGAAAGGGTATGGCGATCGGGTCAGGTCTTACGAAGAAGTTAAAAATGTATTTAATGACGCATTTCCAAACCGAAATCCCATTTCAAAATCCACCATTTTAAAAACTGTCCGACGATTTGAAAAGAATAGACATTGTAGAGATACAGCAACAAATGAAGGGAAAAGTTTAGATATTTTACAAAATTTTGTCGAAAACCCTTCTTCCTCATTAAAAAAAGCTTCTCAAGCTATGTCTACTCCAAATCCGTGCATAATGTTTTAAGAAAAGCTAAATATCATCCTTTCAAAATTCATTTAGTGCAAGAGTTATTGGAAGGCGATTTTGGGAGGAGAATGGAATTTTGCGACGTTATGGTGTCAAGGTAGGAGCAAAATAACTAATTTTTCAACCTTACAGTCTTTTCGGATGAAGCAACATTTATGTAAAACAGTAAACTGAATAGACACAACTGCAGATTTTGGACCGATGAAAATCCCCATTGAATGAGAGAATGTCACACACAACGTCCTGAAAAACTGAATGTACGTGTTAGGCTCGTTGGTACCCTCAGCTCTTGGAAAATCGACTAGTGCCTGCCAGTGGCGGCTCGCGGGTGAAAAAGTAAGTGAAGTGCAAAAGAAGCAAAAAAATATCGCAATAATTTTTTTTTCCAGAATTTTTTATATGTGGAGGGGTAGAATATTTTTTTACGACTTACTTGTTGTTGTTGTACTTATTGTATACTAAATCAATTCTCCTATCCTTCATAGCAGCAAATTTATTTATAACATCCTCATAAAATGGATGAGTTGCCCTAATCTCCTCCAGAAATTCATTTTGAATTGAAATATTGCCTAGAGAAGTAAGTCTTTCTTGAGATATTGTATTTCTTAAATAAGTTTTTACATGCGCGTTTGAGGCAAGGAAAACTTCTTTCCACTGAAGCACTTGTCGACGGTATTGTCAAAATAGGGGAAAACAGTTTATATGCTTCGGTAAAAATATTTTTATTTTCATTAATTTTTTTCACTTGCTCTTGCACAGATATCTTCTAATTACTCTCATTGGGAAAAATCGGAATCAAACGGGCCAGTCGGAAAATTTAAAATATATTCGGAAAATTTAGCAGAATCTGCCAAACATAAAAATGTAAGTTTTTCACAGTGTTGAAATCTTAGTGTCATTTCCATTAAAATATGGTCCAATATTTCATAAAAAAGGGTTCTATACTTAGCCCTAATGTCTTTAGGTGAAAACTTAGCAAGCTCACGTTTGTAACGATTTATTTCTGTAGTAGAATTTGCTTTATCAAACATGATATTAAAAAAATGTTAATTTTTTTTACAGAGCGCCTCACGACAGCGTTTTAAATTGGATATGCAAAACATTTTTTTTAAAGAACGTCAAATAGTATGTCCGTGATTGAGAAAATGTCATTAAACACTAATGCCAGAAACGTAAATTCAAAATCACCTAAAAATCCTTTCGCAAGCCGGATTGATTTTTCATCAGATTTGTCACAGTTTGTAATAAATTCAAAGACGTCTTTTAATTTATTCCAGTCTTGAACAAACATTTACTAACTTCGAATTTGAAGACCAACGAGTTCCTGTAATTGTTGGTATACGCCCCGTAGATGCAGATGTAAGAGCATACATTCGTTTGGGTTAGTGATGAAAAAATGAGGGAATACCACTAAGGCTTGCAAAAAAAAATTTAGAAATGTTTTTTAGACTTTGCTGCATCACAAAGTTAAGACGATATGCAAGACAATGGATAAATACAGCCTGCGGGGCTTTTTCTTTTGTTTTTTTTTGAAGGCCATTTAAATCACACTTGCGCCATCGTAACTTTGCCCTATTAATTTATGTTTATAGTCAAATTGGTCCAAAATTTGATCCAATAGAGAATATAAATTCTCTGACGTTCTATCGGAGCTGACATTATAAAATCCTAAGAATCTCTCAACTACTGAACTTTCCGAATTAACGTATCTTAAAATTATGGAGCACTGGGAGGTTTGCGTAATACAGTGGTGTCATCCTCTTGCACAGAGAAAAAAACTGTGTTCATTATTTCATTTTTTTCATGATCATTTAAATAATCAGAAATGCATTTAATTATTTCGTTTTCAATATTTTTTGAGTCACCAGTAAAATCATTTTTAATTTTTTCGTGATGGTATTTTAGTTCTTGGAAACTTCTCGATATTAGTAAACCTAAAACTGTTTAAAATTCCCCCTGTTTATTGACTCGCTGCTCTCATAGCCGCGAAAGGCTAACTCTTGTTTTTCAAGGTACAAAACTGCGTCAATTACCAAACACATAAATAGTCTATTTAATCGGACGTTTCGTTGAAATGTATTTCATACAGTTTAGCATTTTCCTTTAAAGCTTAAGCTATAGTGCTTTGATTTTTTACAAATGTTTTTAGCATTAATTCGCATTTTAAATGCTCCGCCGAGTCTTCATGTTTATGCAAAGACCTTGACATATTTAACATACCTACAAATCCTTCCTTATTCCACACTGAATATTTATTGGAAAATAGTAAACAAGACCAGCAAAACAATTTTTGTAATATTTGACTACCACCTAACCATTTGTACACCGAAAACCAAGATAATTTAAAACTTACATTCATTCCATGTTCGGCCACTTTTTTTATTTCTTTTTTTGAGGAAATTGTCAGGTCAAACCTTGGCTGCCCTACATTTATTACATCCCTCCGATCCTGTTCCTTCCATCGATTAAATGGAGTTTCCGACAAAATGCAAACTACATCCGTGATCGGATTCATTTTAAAGCTTAAATATTATAGTCAACTAATAATATACATTAATAAACCCGACACCAAATAAAGTTGTAACAACACCATAAATAAATATAACACAAAACACCCAAGCAACTACAAAGGAAGTCACAGGTTGCAGCGAAATCCGCGAAAATAAAAGTAAACAACCATCCTAACCTGAAAAACACGTGGGTGTAGTGTACTGCCGTAGTAATTCACCGAGAGCATTGTATGGCGCTGGTTAACATTATTCTTCCATGGGCTCAACGTCATGTTATAGTTTGTATAATAAAGTTCGATTGAAAGTTTTAAAAAGACATGCCGCCAACGGCCAAGTAAAATATTTATTCGAGATGTACAGTTTATTTTTCGCCAATTAAGTGAATAAATGAATGCACAAGCTAAAATTTTAAGAGATATAATAAACATAGTTAGATGTTTGCTTGTTTATTTTTCCTGGTAAAGTAGCACTTCACCTACTTCACTTGAATAGCCGCCACTGGTGCCTGCTATCCAAAACGTAATGGGTCCGAATTATGCAATTACATACTTCCAACAGAACGGAGCTCCATCGCATTTTGGAGTAAACGTGTGCGAATTTTTAAATAATGCATATCAGGGCACGCAGATTAGAAGAAGAAGTCCTATCGAGTAGCCGCCTAAATCCACTGATTTGACGCCAAACGACTACTTTTTATGGGGACATTTAAATAATAACGTTTATGGAACCAAACCACAAGATCTGGCTGAGTTACACCGTCGATTACTGGATGAAATGGAATTAATAACACCGGAGATGATATACAATGCGATTTAACGGTTTTATTTTGAATTAGCTAACCAGAAAGCAGTTCAAAAAAGACAATTTGAAAATTTGTTATTATTTAGTGCTTTTATACAGATACAAGACAATAGTTGGGTGTAGTTTGTCTCCGCGTTTTTCGTTGTTTTAAGTGGTATAAAGTGATCAAAAAAGACCGGCGATTTGCAAGAAGCAACAATACTGTACAGTGGATTTTTGTGTTGAAATTTGTACTTTTTTATTCTACTTCTATCACTGGAAATCGTTCCAGTAATATAACAGTGGTTAAATATCGTCTTCAAAGATATTGTTCGGAATAACAACAAAAAACATTCTATCAGTAGAACCAGTGTATTTATTTACTGCCTACAGTTTTACAGGGAATTCCCTTTTTTTGTTGTGTTGTGACTACCAGTAATTTAAAGTAAATCCAACCTTTAAAGAGTTTTTGCATAGTGGTGTGCTATTTTGAGTTAAAAACTGTAAATAAGAGAATAAGTACACGGTGTAAATACAACGAATTCAAAATATGGAAGCTTTGAGAGAAGAAATTCTGAATAGTAAAAAGGAATTACAACAAAGTATTTTAGCTAGTGAAGTAAATATTACGCTAAAAATCGAAACAATATTGAATGAAAAAATCAGAAAACTTGAAACAGAAAATATTGAACTAAAAAATCAAATAGAATTATTACAAAGAGATAATAAAAAAAATAACATAATTATTTTTGGTCTGTCAGAAGAGAAAAGTGAGGTTTCAGTAGAAGATATTTGTACCAAACTGAACGTTTTACTGGGTACAGAACTTAATAGGCACGGTATCAACAACATATACAGAATTGGAAAAACAGAAAAAAGTCCTATAAAAGTCGAATTTATCTCAAATCTTTCCAAGATTAACGTTCTTCGAAACAGCAAAAAACTGAAAGGTACCAATATTAGTATAGTCCCTGATTTGACTAAAAAACAACAGGAAAGAAACAGAATATTGAGGAATTACCTAAGGGAAATTCGAACCACAACTCAAGACTACTGCTACATAAAGGGTGAAAGGCTCTACAGAAATAATAAACCATATACTGTTGAGGATATCCTAGAAATTGAAGATCAAAGAGAATTAAGACATCTGCAAGGATCTTCAAGTGAACCCCAAACACCGTCGAAGAATTACCCTGAAATTGCCGAAGCTAAGGAAGGTCATCTAGAGAAAAAGGACTCTCCAGTGGACAAAAACCCAGAGAAGACAGAAGAATACAAGAAGGCCTTAGTCCACGATAGAAACAAGAAAGAAGAACCGACTGACGAAAGAAGAAAGAAGGAAAACGAACTTAAATCTAGAAACAAGGACAAACAGTTAGCGACTAGCCTGTCTCGAGAAAGGAAACCGTCTCTGAGATCCCAAAAATCTTAAAAAATTCCGCCAACACACATTTAAAATTAAGATTGTAGATATAAAAAATGGACCCATATATTACTGATTATAATAGTGAAATAATAACAGGTAAACTAGTTGATAGTATTAACGATTTTAACATAATTCGTAAAAATATTGATAAGTGTAGCTTTAGAGTTTTGCATGTGAATATTCGTAGTATTGCTAAAAATTATGATGAGTTATCTGTTTTTTTGGAACAATTTTCAGAGCAGTTTGAAATAATAGTATTAACAGAAACTTTTAATATACTTAATACTAACGTATATATAATACCTGGCTATGACAATATATACAGTGAGGGCACTTTAAACCGAAATGATGGAGTGCTTATATATATAAAATCTGATATTAAGTATCAATCTAGAACTATTCAGGTTGCTCTGAGTACTGGCATAGAACTACAGATTAGAATTAATGAAACAAAATTGCTTTTAACTGCAATTTATAGGTCACCAAACACAGACAAAACTATTTTTAATACAGAACTTTATAACTATTTGGCACTTACAAAAAATAATAATTCCCACATTATTATTGGTGATATTAATATGGACCTCTTAAGTGATGGTAATAATGAGATAGAAGAGTACAAAAATATATTAAATTCATTTAGCTTTATCCCCTATATTAATAGAGTAACTAGACCAACTAGTAAGACTTGCCTAGATCATATTTTCGTGAAAAACAACTACAGCCAAAATGCTTTTAATTAATATTTTTTTAATTACGACATTACAGATCATCTTCCGATATCCCTTGAAATTATTTACAGTAAATTTTCTACAGAAAATTACGAACAGAAATACAAAACATTTATAAATTACAATCAACTTAGGGGAAATATTGAGAAAGAGCAGTGGTTAGATATATATAATTCTGAAAATGTAAATGAAAATATGGAAAGTTTTATTAATAAATTAAATCATTTTATCAAGAAACATACGAAAACTGTAAAAATTAAAAATAATAAGACTAAAAAAGCATGGATAACACCAGCGGTATTACATTTAATAAACAATAAAAATAACATTTACCGTCAATTACGAGATAATCCTGATAATACCCAATTAAAAGAGCAGTACAACCTGCTAAAAAATTCTGTCAGAAAAACTATACAGACCTCAAAAAAAGATTATATGAATAAAATTATAGAAAAAAGTCCTAACACATCGAGCAGCTTATGGAAAGCTATCCACAGTATTTGTCCCAAAGAAAAACCAAAAACACTAATAGAATCAATAGAGATCAATGATAAATTAATTACATCTAAGAAAGCCCTCGCCGATACATTCAATGATCATTATAGCAACTTAGGCTTGAACTACGCGAATAAAATTAAAAGTCCAATTAATTTTGCGGAAAGTACTGAAAATTTTAATAATAGTATTTACCTTAACCCAGTAAACGTAATAGAAATGGAAAATATTATTAATAACCTAAAAATTAAAAAATCACCGGGTTGGGATGACATCAGGGCAGAAACAATAAAGGAACTAAAAAATCAAATATCTAAACCGCTAACATATATAATTAATAAAAGTTTTGAACTAGGGAAATTTCCAGATTGCTTGAAACTAGGTACTATAAAACCTTTGCATAAAAACGGAAGCAAATATAAAGTCGAAAATTACCGCCCTATATCACTTCTGTCGGTGTTTTCTAAAATATTCGAAAAACTTATAAAGGTAAGAATGTCCAAATTTTTTGCTAAACACAACATTCTTTCTGACAACCAGTTTGGTTTTAGAGAAGGTTGTTCTACAGAAGACGCTATATTAACCCTAACCTCAGAAATATATAAGGCTCTAGACAGGCGAATACCCATATTGTGCATTTTTATAGATTTATCAAAGGCTTTTGATACTGTGTGTCACAGACGCCTACTAGAAAAACTTCACTCATATGGTATAAGAGGACCTGCATTCAGGTTAATAAAGGATTACTTATCAGACCGTAGGCAGGTGGTAAAAATAGACGGTATTGTGAGCAGCACAAGGGTCGTCACATACGGAGTCCCTCAGGGGACTGTTCTTGGACCTCTTTTATTTACCACATATATAAATGATTTATTAACATATCGGTCCAGAGGAAAACTCGTAAGTTTCGCCGACGATATGGCTATAATATATGAGGGACAGACTTGGGATAACCTAAAACAGAAAACAGAGCAGGACTTAAAATATATATGTGATTGGTTTAAGTACAATAAGTTAACATTAAATAGCGACAAAACATACTACTTGCCTTTTACATCTTACTCTAATCACTTACCCAATTTGGGACCCTTACGCGTGGAAGATAAAACACTAATCATGGAAAAAACTGAATCGAAATATCTAGGAATTATCGTCGACCGGCATTTAAGATGGGATCTTCAAGTCAAACATGTTAAAAACAAATTAAGGGGATTATTAACCAAAATGGGATACCTTGCAGAGAATTTAAGCCGAAATAACCTAAAAACCCTTTATTTCTCACTAGTGCAATCTCACTTAACTTATGGTATCTTGAGTTGGGGGGGTGTTGCGGGGAGTAGTTTGCGGGAATTAAATGTAATTCAAAAATGGATACTAAGGATATTATTTAAAAAAAATATAAGGTATTCAAGTGACAAACTTTTTTCTGAAAACAGTATATTGGACATTCGACAACTTTTCTGTCAACGAGTTTTACATTATATTTACAATAATAAAATTAAACTGAATCCCATCGAACACAGTTATAACACGAGAATAAAGAAAAATTTATCTGAAGTGCCGGCACGTTTGAAAACCATTGGCCAACGTTCAGTCGAGTTTTTGGCACCAAAGATATATAATTTACTACCAAGTAACTTAAAAACTATTCAAACTTTTACGCTGTTTAAAAATAAAATAAAAAAATGGATTAATAATACTGACAGACAAATATTCAATGATTTGATAGATTTGAAATTTTTATAAAATCAAAATTTACCAGAATATGACAGATTACCCAATTGCGAGAATTTACATGATTATGACTACTTACCCAACGGATGAAACCATTTTTTTTTTTTTTTTTTTCTATATTGAAACGGTTTACCTGACTGTATATGCTGTGAATTAAATTCTTTTGAGCCTGTATATATTTTGTTGATGATTTATGTATGATTTTACGTCTATTTTATTTGTATATCTGAAGGCTGTAAGATAGTGTAGATTTATAAAATAGTTATTTAATATCACGCACGAGCATTTATTTGCTTCAGTGATTATCATGTTTATTTTCATTATTGTTTAATTTGATCAAAACTGTATTTTTGCATTTTTTTTTGGGAAATAAACATTATTATTATTATTATTATTATTATTTTGAAAAACGTCTTTATTTCAAAAACTATTGATATTAGGGATAAGACATGTTTTACCAAAAGTATTAGAAATTTACTGCAAAACGATTACATACAAAATATACAGGGAATTCCATTTAAAAAATTAAAATTGATTAAATTCTCTCAACATCCCCTTATACTACTGTACCAAATTAGGTTTAGATCGGCCAACAAATTACTTCAAAACTTTTTACACACCTTATATATTTTTATTATTAAGTAATTATGACTAAGGATGGGAGCGATTTTAAAGAGTAAAATTTTCCAGTTGAAATAAAATATTATTTTACGAAGTTTTTTTACTTGTAAAAGGGAAGTATTGTAAAAATTATGGGTGATATGGGGATGATCTAGTAACATTTTGGTAAAAATCCAATATGGCAGAACAAAATGGTGGCCTAGAGAAATGTTAAAAACATTATTACTAAAAAAACTTCTTATCCAATTTACGTCAAATTTTGCACAAAAATCCAGCAAAATGTGGGAATTAACTGGTAACATTTTGGTACGAATGCAAGATGTCGGAACAACATGCCGGCTTAATAAAATATTTAAGAATTCAGAATGAAAAAAATTCGAATTACAGTTAAAAATTTACAGTTATATGGGGATGACCTGGTAATATTTTGGTAAAAATATAATTCGCCGGAACAAGATGGTGGTCTACGGAAACATTAAAAAAATTATCACAAAAAAATTATTTATCCAATTTCCTCAAATTTTATACAAAAATCAAGTGTTACATATAAACGAACTGGTAACATTTTTATTATGAATATAAGATAACAAAATAAAATTGCGGCCTAATAAAATATTTAAAAAATCGACCTGAAAAAACTACTTGAAAAATTCATTTCAAATTTTGTGCACGCATTAAATGTGATATAGAGATGAACTGGTAAAGTTATAGCAAGAATTCAAGATGGCGAAACAAAATGGCTGCTAATAGTGTTTACATCCCTCGTAAAAGGGAAATATTGTAATTGACAAAAAATCACCCTCAGATCTTCACGTTTTAGGGTCCCTAGATGCCGAAAAACATGTTTTGTTAATTCCGTCGGGCCTGTCTTTTCGCTGCATAGCTAAGAAACTACTCATTTTCCAAAACAAAATGGCTGCCTGGTGAAATGTCAAAAAAATCTTACTAAAAAAGTACTTTACAATGTATCTCAAATTTTGCATAAAAATCAAGTATTATGTAGGAATCAACTGGTAAAATTTTGGTACCAATCCAAGATGGCGGAACAAAACGGCGACTTAATAAAATATTTAAAAATTCATCCTGAAAAACTAATTAATAGACTGATTTCAAATTTTATGCCATAACTAATTGTGGTATAGAGATCAACTAGTAAAACTGCGGTACTAATTAAAGATGGCGGAACAAAATGGCGATCAGATAAAATATTTCGTAATCGTGAAAAAATTCACCCTCAGGTTTTAGCGTCCTTAGGTGCCAACAAATATTTTTATCAATCTGTCTGTCTGTTTGTCAGTTCGCGGATTTTAGTTAAAAATTAAGAGTCATATGGGGATAATATAGTAATATTTTGGTAAAAACCCAATATGCCGGAACAAGATGGCGGTCTAGTGAAACATTAAAAATATTATTACTAATTTTCCAATATCCTCAAATTTTGCACAAAAATGATGTGTTACATAGGAATGAACTTGTAATATTTTGGTGTGAATATAAAGTAGCAAAACAAAATGGCGGCCTAATAAAATAAAAAATTAACCTGAAAAAACTACACTTTAGATTAATTTCTAATTTTGTGCAAACTTTAAGTGTGATATAGAGATAAACTGGTAATATTGTACGAATTAAAGATGGCGGAGCCAAATGGCGGCCAAATATTTTTTAAATCAAAGTAAAATAAAACATTATTCAACTGACTTTTGCAGATAAATTAAATGTGATAAACTGGTATGAATTCAACATGACGCAACAAAATGGCGGTGTGTGTCAATGTAAAATGCCCAAAAATCAAGTGTGGCATGGGTAGAAAATGGTAAATATTGGTAGAAATTCAATACGATGGACAAAATGGCGCCCAATAAGAATATTTGAAAAGATAGTATATGTGTTTCTAAATGACTATGTACGGAATTAAATTGGGTCACTTCACTATTAAATGGACAGATTCACAACTAGCGAAGTACCGAAATTTGCCGACTTTTTTAAATTAGATACCTTTTAAAAAATCCACTCGAGTCTTTTAGCGAACTCTCCGGTGTGCATAAATCAAACTATAATTTTTTAAATGGTATCTAACAGGGCCCCTAATCCGTCCGTGCGGCATAAAGTGTGCGCGAGATAAACGCATGCGATAGCGATATAATCCCCAATAAGCGGCTTTATTACTCTGTGTTCGCATGTTCATTTCGAAACCTATTTATAAACGGGCATTTATGCTCTCCAGTTTCCATTAATTTGGATTATGCTGATTAATAACTGTTTCAAATATATCGGTAATTCGTGTGTACATTAGCCAAAATACAATCATTTATTCAGCCTTACTTAAACATGGAGTTTTTAGTTTTTTAGAAGTTCTCGTTATCCATGTTTGGCGTTTTCCTGCTTTGATGTAAAAAAGCTTATCAACAAAACTGTAATTTTATATGGAAACGTGTTTTAATTATCGGATTGCGTTTTGGTTAGACCTAATTAGGTTTTTTTCTTCCCCGTAAAAGGATAGTATTGTAATAATGAAAAAAGAACACTCCCAATTTTTTACAGATCTTCACGTTTTAGAGTCCCTAGGTTCCAAAAAATATGTTTTATCAATTCCGTCGGTCTGTCGGTTTTTTCACGACATAGCTGAAAACTACTTAAAGTTGACGTTCATCAGACCGCTGCGCGCAGCCGAATGGAAATTTCATTCGTCTGATTTGTATGGAATTAAAATAAGAGTCTGGGGAACAGATTTGTGAGTGCTCCGAAAAATGTCGATCACACTTTTGTAGTCAGGGTGCCAGTGGTAGATTTTGCTAATATGTTGTGCGCATGGTCATGCACCATGCGAGGGAAATAGACGTTTTAACTACTTTTTGCAAAGTAAGTTAAGTAAGTGTATCTATTATTACTTCTAACAAGTAGTATAAGAGAAAATAATAAAAACACGAAATGAATGGACATAATTAAATTTAAAAGTAGTAGAATAATGTATGTTTATTAATAATTTCAACAAGTAACATAATAAAAAAATAATAAAAATACCAAATGAAAGGACAAAAATTTAAAAGTAGTAGAATAATGTGTATTTATAAATAATTTTAACAACAATAACAGCTGAGGATTTTAAACTGTTACAAGGCGATATCGGAAAAATAGTTTGGAATATTTGTATAAAAATTTGATAAGTTAATTTTAAAACATTTATTCGTATTACTCCAAAATACCACATACGAATAGTCACTGTATTAAACAGGGTCAAAAAAAACTTCACAAACAAGTGAAACAATAGGAAACACATGTAAATGTAAATATAAACACAAAAAAATAACGGCGATCGACGGAGGAAAGCAACCGGTAAATATTGCACTTTTACACTTATTGATGGTGTTGCAAAACCTATTCAAACAGCCATAATTAACGAATATTATCAACATACATAAACTCGATTGGTAGGCGGTCCAGGCACGATCTCCGGGTAAAAATATTATTAAAAACGTTAGGAGTAGGCTAAAATACACATTTAAAACAATTAAAAATCAACCACAAATCATCCCAGATCTAATACGTGCAGAGAAAATGAAAAAGTATTCCACGTAAATTTATTATCTCTAGTATGTCTGGCCGCTACCAGAAATTGTTGAGAGTTCATGTATTTTTCCTAACTTGTACATTTGTAACCATCGTTTTATAAATTATTTTGAATTTTTTTACTGTTTCAATTTTCGCATGATAATATGTTTTTCTTTTTGATATTTCCTGTATACATAAATAATTGTAACTTTTTTTTCCAGAGTCAGTTTTTATTTTAACGAATATTTTTTATACAACCTGTATAAACACTCTAACAATTTTAAGCTACAAAAATATGACTTTTTTCTTTTCTTTAATTAAAAAAGTATACTTTATTGAATTTAACTCCGTCTACCTCAAAGTATGAACCAACTGGAAACTAAAAAAAATCGTACCCTTTGTATTAAGTTAACGGCAACTCAACTTCATTAACGTCTATAGTAACTTAGAAAACATGGCCATATCTCTTAAAATAGAGTATATTTGTCGTACATATAGTAATAATTACAATACAGAGTTCATGAGCCTGAACAGGAGAATTTTAGTCTTCAAAAGAATACATCTCTTGTCACCCTAGCTATAATTTCCTCAACAAGCTCCGCAGTTGTTTTTTTTTAACTTCTCTAAATTTTCGAAATTATAAAATAGGTTATCAGAAAATTAAATTATAATTTGAGCCACCCCCTTAATACGTAACACAAGGATTCCTTCTATATTTTGTTTTTTAAATTAAATCATGATGATCGTCCATGGTTTAGGTTTTTTAACTCACGTCTATGGTGTAAAGTATGCCTTTAATTAGTGTACAATGAAAAAATTACTGTGCGATCAAACCTTTCCACCGGTTGATCTTGTTTCTCCTAGAAATAATGTTAATTGTACCTAAGTGTTGGGTAACGGAAAACTCATAGCGTTTTAGGTATAATAATAATACGCACCTCTGAATGGTTAATCACTTCCGCCGAAAATAGTTTATAAAAGCAAATCAAATTTAATTTAGTACTTAACAGTGTTCTGTGATCTGAGATCTAATTGACAGCAGATTCAAAACTAAAACAAAAAATATAAGTATTCTCTGTGCTCTACTCGGTCGAACAACACAAGAGCGTTACATGTCGATGCCAATCGTGTAAACTCGGAGCTCCTACAAATCTGTTTCCCAGACTCTCGTGGAATTAAATGGACCAACGCATACTATTTCTCTAGCAACTTTTTTCCACCTACCACGCTTCGGCGCATAGTAGTGTGCGTTCTCGCGGCTAATAAACAGTACAGTTTGATTTTTGAATATAGAAGTATAACGTGGGACTGGTGGATAATAACAAATTACAGTTAAGGTAAAAACATGTATTTTCAAATAAAGACTATGTTATTTTATAATTTATTATTTAAAGAAATATACGTAATATGAGTATTTAACAATGCCAAAAAGGGGGCATGCAGATTTTACCACATCACCAAGTTTGAAACTCTAATTTTGAATCCAGGGTGAATAAAAAGATATATACTATAAATCATTACTAAGAAATATTATTAATTAAACATACACTTAGCCACTGAACATTTTTGAATAGCTAGAGATGTACTCCTAATTTTAATTTTCTTGACTAGTGTTGCCAAGTTCAATTATTTACAAGAATATTTATTTTTATTATTTTTTATTTTTATGCCTTATTATACACATTAAGTAAAAAGAGGTAAAGCTATTTTTAGAGCTACTGTATGCATTGGCAAGGTTTGACACGTGGAGTCTTAATACAGGGTAGATGAAATTCTATAAGGTCCAAATGGTTTATTTTACATTTGAGGACACACTTACAATTTTTTTCAGAAATTCTGTCCATTAAAAAAACATTAATAAACAGTGAGTATAAATGAGATTTTATTACCAAACTTACAAGAGAAACTATACCAAAGCGACAACAAGCCGACAAAAAAGATTAAAAAAGAAATGCAAAAAAATAAAACGACAACATAACACAGAAACTTAATAGTCGGTTGGCTCTTCACCAGCTTTAATGCATTGCTCAGTTCTTCTTGGCTTTCGATTAGGTTGTTTGTATGGTGGTGTGGAATTCCATTCCTCCACAGCGGCTTCAATAAGGTTTGGGAAAACCCGCAAAAAATTCATTTATTTTCCTTACACGCCTTCCCAATATATCCCAAGCATTTTTGACTGGATTTAAGTCCGGCTATCGCGGAGCCCAGTCCAAACTTGATATTCCTTCTACTTCTTTATATTCGACCACTGCTCTTGTCCTATGTGCGGTAGCATTATCATCCATGAATAAAAAGTTTAGACCTACAGTATCCCGCCACGTGCGAACAACCGGGTCCAGGATATGTTCTATGTAAATTTGATCAGTCCTCCCACCCCAAAACATGGTTTTACCGCCTTGATATGGTAGCACTCCTTTCTAGCTGACAGCCCTGGCTTCTCGTCCTGGAACTCGCCAAACCTGAACCCGTCGGTTATCGGACATTAAACCAATTCTGATTTTATCGGAAAACATTACATTTTTCCGTTAATTAGTGTTCCAATGGCGATGTTCGATACACCAATTTAACTTTGTCCGTTTCTGCAATTGTGTAAGTTTGAGAACTCGCAGCGGCCTTTTGTGTCTCAGGCCTATTTCATTTAACCGTCTTAGAATTGTTTGAGTTGATACCTCGATGTGCTGCCCGAATTTGTTCCTTTATATCTGTTGATGTCTGTTGGATTCCTCCTTGCCAGTATTGTAATAAAATGATCTTGAATTGCTGTAGTTTTACGATTTCGATGCCTTCAAAGTCTAGTTTCAATTGAACCAGTCTCAATATATCTTAAATAAATTCGAGAGACATCACTCTGGTTAACCCCGGTTAGTTCTAACTCTCTCCACTAAACCTATGATACGGCCTCGGTTTAAAGCAGAAATTCTAGGCATTTTTAACATTTTGTAGTTAAGTTGACAGTGTCAAAAAATTCACCTTACAGGTCGATTAGGTTGTTTATTGTTATACGAGTAGTTGTGTATTGACTTTTAGATGGGCAAACACTGATTTCGTTTGAAATCCGTGTGGGCAAATTTGGACATCATCATTTCTTCCTTCCTGTATTAAAACTGCAAAAATATAAAAATTATAATACAAATAAATTATTAAATTTGGCAACACTGTTTAGGGAAGTTAACATTAGGAGTATATCTGTAGGTATTCAAGAATGTTCCAATGCCTAAGTTTATTTTTAATTAAACATATTTCTAAGTTATGGTTTAAAGTGTATATCTTTTTATTCAGCTTGTATTAAAAATTATCCGTAGCATATGACAAAATTAAATCTGCATGCCCCAACTATTTTTGTCAGTCATATTAAATTTTGGTTTATTTACAAGCATACGTAACTTTTAGTTTTCCTGGTACAATACAAACAGGAAAAAAAATTGTTAAAATTGGATGAACAATAACATAAATATATGCATTTGAAGTTAACGTTAAAAATCAGTAATACTTTATAAATCTTGACTAGTGTATCTAAAAATCTATTGAAAAAGCTACATATTAGATTAATTTCAAATTTTGTGCAAGCACTAAGTGTGATATTGAGATAAATTAATAAAACTGTGCTACAAATTCAAAATGGCGGCCAAAAAAAGTGTTTAAAAAATCAATGTAAAAAAATTCTTATTCAGTTGACTTCAAATTTTGCCCAAAAATTTAATGTGATATAGGGATAAACTGGTACGAATTCAAGATGACGAAACAAAATGGCGGTGTTAAGAAAAAATATTGTAAACACTTATATACACGTATGCCCAAAAATCGTATATGGCATAGGTAGAAACTGGTAAAATATTTTTGCGAATCCAATATGGTGGAACAAAATAGCGCCCAATAAAATTGTTTCAAAAGACAGTATATGTGTATCTGTTTCTAAATTATTATGTGCAGAACTAAATTGGGTCACACTTCACTCCTAAGAAAGACCAAAAGAAAGACCTATAAGGAGGGAAGTTCCGGGTAAAGAAAATTTACCGTTTTTTTTTGGTTTGAATGTTTAAAGATGTTTCAAATTAAATTATTTCATGGGTATTGTTATCAAAGGATCTCTCAGACTCCTCATGAAAAATAACTCTCGGTGAATTTTTCTGATTTTTGGATAAAATGCAGCTCTAGGGGAACGAAGCAGCCTCCTGAAAATTAAGAAAAATAAATTTAATAGAACTGACTGCGAAACACATCAAATTTCTTTTAGATCTTTGTATATAAAAACATTATTTTCATTTATATGGGAGATGAAGCAGACCCGTGAAAATAAAAAGCAGACCCGAAAAAATATAAATTTTAAAAGCGTTTAGCTTTTTTAAAAAATGGTAAGACTTGTCAAATTTATTTTATCTTTTTGTATATAAAACCTTTTTTTTCACTATACAGGGAGCCCCAGAAATATGTAGTAGCCCCTTAAAAATCAAAAAATATTTGAAAATGTTTTAATTTTTTTTTAACTAATAATAAAGAAACGTCAAATTTGTATTTTTTGTTGGTTTGTAAATACCTTTTTTTGTCATTCAACGGGCTAACTCTGGTATTATGAAGCCGCCCCAATTTTTTTTTAAATAGGTTGATTAGTTATAAAAACAATTAAATACATTTAATTTCTTTTATCTCTTTGTGTACAAACACATTTCTTCGCCATACAGGGTAGCCCTAGGGTATATAACAGGCTCCTATTAACACAATTAAATTATATTTGCATTACGTTTAGCTTTTTTAATATAATATTTTTTTAGAAGTTAATTATACTTTTAGAAAACAGTAAAACACGTCAAATTTGTAATTTTTTTTGCATGAAAATATACGGAGATGTTCTCTGTTTGCCAAACCACATTTTTTAATTTAATTCTCAAATATCCCATAAACTGTTGTTTAGATAACATAATTAATTAACAAAGTGTACTCCATAACATGAAAAAAATACCCCAGGGCTAACAAAGTCATTTGCTTAATCGAAAAGTTAATTTCCATTAAAAGGTATCGAGGATGTAAATTACCTACCGCTGTTTATGTTCAATCGATGCTTAAAATTGATGGTTTTATTTTGAATATTTGTATAGTTCCCTGAAAAACTAGCATATTTATCCAGATAAAAACTTTTTATTATTATTATTCATTCAATCAAAAATAAAAATCAGTGAAGTACATTTTCCCCAGGTGCATCAAGACGTAGCTGAAAACTTTTGAGTCTTGCTGTTTCTGCGTACAGAGCGTATTCTAGGACGATTCTTCAACCTTTCTAGTTCTAAAACTATAATCAATGTTAAACATTTCACTTTGTACAGGATATCCCATTTTCGGCACTTTTGCGGAGTGTCTCCCTTATTCTTAAAGATAGAAGGTTGCGGATTTCGGGATATGTGCTCATTTTTTGTTAACTAAGGATGGCGCCAGCAGAGTTTTCGTAGCCTTTTTGGATTTTGAGATTCTGGGCGTTTTTTAAAATGTTGCATTTTCAGACACGCCTCGTATTCCATCTATCTGATAACTTATCAAAAAGCCGAACACTGTTCCTTATATGAGTTAAGTTATCGGAACCTACTTTATTTTTTTAAAAGGGATACCCTCTATATTATTCTTTATATTTATTAAGAATAATGTGGGCTTTGCAAAAATATATAGAACAAACTCTAACTTCGAGGTTTTCTAAAGTTTTCTTTTGTGTCCAGTTAGTAGATAGTATAGTTATGGCTAAAATGTATTAAAAACAAATTTCATGCAAGTAATTATTATACTAAAGATGTAATACTTTTGAACTTAATTCAAAAGATCTTTTTTAATTCTCTAATCTTATCTTAATTATTTATTACAGCATTTTAACTTAATTGTGGTAAAATTATTAAATTCTACTCTCAAAACAAAACAATAATTACATATCTTATTTAAGTCTCAACTTAGGAAAAACAACAGAGAAACAACATTTTGAAGAAGCAAAGAATTTTTCTAATAGCGTTCAAAAGAATCATAGGCCTTCTTCGCAAATTTCGGAAAGTTAAATCTATTGCCTCGCGAAGCCATGCTACAGACTGATATCGTATTATATATATTTTATTTTTGCATGAAACCCCATAACAAAAAATCTAAAAATCGGAAGATTCGGAGATCCAGAGGGGCCATATTATAGGCCGATGGGTACCAATCTTAGAGTAACAATTAAAGTAGAGATCACAACTCATTCATAAATCACGTTAGGGGTATGGGCCAACATGGTTCCCCTATTTTTCACATTCTATCGACCAATGTTTACGATAAAACAAGAAGGTTTATTGTATTGAGTTTTCACTTCCCGCATAAGGAAATATCATTAATCGTGAAAAAACTATCGTTCCGGGTATTTACAGATCCTCATGTTTTTCCATTACCGTCGGTCGGTCGGTCTGTTCCGGTATAGCTAAAAAATCCACTTACTCGGTTAACTTTAATTTTATTTAATTTTCCACAAAAATTACGTCTGATACAAAAAAACTGGTAAAATATTGGTATGAATTCAATATGGCGATTCAACCATCAACAAAATTTTTGATGTACGAAAATGGAGAAATGGGCCATGCTTCATTATCGTCCACAAAAAGAAGGATTCTTACCTATTCCTTGATGAGGCAAATAGGTATTTTTACAAACTTCAAAGAAATAATTGTTCTCTACTTCAGTATCTAAAATCAAACCATTAAGTTAGGTAAGTTTAAAAGGAAATTAGTTTTCTATATTATTAAACTTTAGTTTTTAGTTATGTTTGCCTTATGTCACTATCATTTTGTAATTGTGACATTTAGAAAAATTATTTGTTCAGTTGTTGAAAATATCATCTTAAACGTGTAACTGTCAAGTTAGACCTTGTCTAAAGTTAAACCTCTTTAGAGAATACTGGTGTTAGAGTTTTAAACTAAAATCAATGCTCTTAACGCGCTTTTATTTGCTTCCTATTCGTCTGATTGTACGTTTGTATGTCTGGCTCAAATCTTGTAATGGATTTTCAGCACTTCCATTACCGATTATTTTCAAATTTGACATGCATACACTTTCGGATATAAAAAATTCGAATTTTTTTAGTCAACGTTTAGAAATCCAAAATGGCGGCGCCAATACGGCCGACGAATTTTGTTACTTCTGTAGCCAAAACTGAAAATCAGTGCCTAGGAAAATTTAAAAGTATCAGCATTTAAAAATTCAAAATAGCGGTGTCAAAATGACAATGTCAACAGGTCGGACGGATGATTTTAACATTTGTAGGGATTATTTAAGAATGCGCAACAAAAATTAAAGTGCTGGCGATTATATAGCGAACGAATTTTTTCATTTGTACTGAAATATCAGTATCTAGATGTATTTAAGAATAAAAGTTATAAAATTTTAGTCAATATTTGAGAATTAAAAATGGCGGCACCATCATAGCAGACTAATTTTTAAACTTTTGCAGATTTGATTAAAATTCGGCATTTAGGGGTATCTAAGACTGCACATCATGAATTTTTGTCAACATTTTAAAAATTCAAGATTGTAATGCCAACTTGGCGACGGAATTTTAACATTTGTGTAGATTTGGCTGAAAGAAAGTAGGAATCTGGGGGTATTTGAAAATACGTATCATACATTTTTAGTAAACATTTAAAAAATGAGAGTAGGAATGCCTAGAATGCGAGCGAATTTTAATATCTATACAGATTTGATTAAAAATCGATATTAAGTGAGCAATTCATACATTTTTAGTAATACATATTTAAAATAGGGATGTCATCAATCAATCAATCAATCCGATAAGTACTTTTTTAGATATTTTTAAACATTTACTTAGGCCACCGTTTTGTTTTTGTTTTGTTCCCCCATTTTGAATTTGTCTCAACATTTTTATCAGTTCATCCCTATATAATATTTGATTTTTGAGCAAAATTTGCACATAATCGATGTTGATGGTCATGTCAAACCTAATTTTTCTGCAAAATTTGGATAAAATGGATAAGCAGTTTCTTAGTAATATTTCAATAAACCGCCATTTTGTTCGGCCATATTGGATTTTTACCAAAATGTTACCACGTTATCATCATATGACCTTTAATTTTTAACCAAAACTTGCAGTAAATAGGACAAGCAGTTCTTGAGCTTTGTCGCGGACAGACATGCAGACTAACCCACGGAACTGAGAAAACATGTTTTTTGTAACTAGAATACTTTCCTCTTGCGAGGAAAGTAAAAAAAAGCGAGCGCCTTTAGATACGAATAGAAACCGCCTGCTTGACCATACAATTAGTTTCAAAAGAATTGGACGTGTCTTCTGCCAGATTTACTTATTTCTCTCTATTCGAATTCCATCTCCGTTATGGCCTTCCCTTTTAGTTCTTCAAAAGACAGCAACTGCCAATATTATTTCAAAAAACATGAAATATTAACACTTCTTACATTATTTATTTTAGAAACCGTCTGTTTGATGAGAAAACATATAAACACATTCGCGGAAAGACCACAACACGTATACCCTACTAAAAACTCTAAGCATGACATATACCTTCTCATTCCTTCCACAAAATTAATAAAAAATTAAATAAAACCAATAAAACTTTACAATTATCTCCCAGAACAATTAAAAACAATC
This sequence comes from Kuschelorhynchus macadamiae, assembly GCA_030620095.1. NCBI lineage: Eukaryota > Metazoa > Arthropoda > Insecta > Coleoptera > Curculionidae > Kuschelorhynchus > Kuschelorhynchus macadamiae. The sequence continues at coordinate 55,873 of JAUTXW010002804.1, forward strand.
CCTATGTTTGCACTCTAGAAAAGTATTAGAAAACGTTTTATAAGGAATGACTGTCTGATAGTCCATTAAGAATAATTATTTTGGTTACATATTAAATTAATAGATACATTTTCTTTTTTTTTTAATACACTTTAATTATTATATTAGTTCAGTACACTTTTTGTTTAACTTCACTTATTTTCCTTGTATAACGATAACACAATAGAGTTTAACGTCGCGTAATTTTAATTTCAATGTCATCCAAATTATTCACCTGGCATATGTATTGTTTATTTCCTTTTGTCCTTTTGTTAAGTTCATTAACCCCTTTACGGCAATGTTACAAATATAACGAATGTTTTTTTTTTCGATTAATATTTCGTTTTTTCATTACTTTGTTTTTTGTTTTGGTAATTGGTAAATTTCGCGTTGTCCATAAAATTGTAACAATTTTCCTGCGGCAATAAAGCATACTTTTGCTTGTTTGTTTTGTTTTTCCATAATGACTCCCCACTAAATTTTCATCAATTTATCCTAACATCACATTTAATTTTTGTGCAAAATTTTAAGTAAATTGGATTAGTAGATAGTTTTTTAGTAACATATTTTTTCAGCATTTTATCAGGCCACCATTTTGTTCCGTCATAATAACATCCCCACATGTCTTTTAATTTTTGATCAAAATTTAAAGTTAATAAGTAGTTTTTAAGCTATGCCGCGAACACACAGACAGACCAACGAAATTGAAATTGATCCTCTGGTTACCGAGATCTTTCAAGACTATTTTTTGTGTTGTTTTATAGCGTATTTTTTATAAAACGAATGTGTTTTTCTTTAACAACATTTCTGGACGATGTGGTGAATACTCTTCATATTCCACTGAAAACTCATCGCGCCATCTAACGAAAAAGGCAGAACAAGGTCTGGCCGGGTCAGCTAGTAATAATAAAATAACTAAGCAAGATCAGAAAGGTGGGTAACTAAGTTTTATATTATGTCGGGATTCTTCTGTCAGCATAAAGTTGACCAGCTGAACTAAATAATTGTTCACTAGCTACAGTTAGAGGTGTTGATAATAATATTTTCCCAGCCCATTTTAAGCATACATAAGGATTAGAGTAATGAAATATATCAAATACATTTCCCAAAGCAAAGATTGTTTTAAATAAGATGTCAAGTATTCATTTTAAAAAAATATATAATTTTTACTCATTTTTATTTTGGGGCGTGCACCTTCGGCTTTGGCAAAAGCTTTGGCTAAATTGTGGCCGAAGCCGATTATTTGCCGCTGACAATTGAAATAATAGCGGAAGGCGGCAGAAGACGAAGCCGATTCATTGGTCGAACTCTAATTACAATGCATAAATAAACACAATTCCTCATTTTACAATATTACTTTTAACGGTATCTCCTGCTTAAAGTCATACGTACTTTTTAATACTAATAATTAATACTATACTTAAAAATAAACTGTACTGGACAGTCACTTAAGCAATATAGCCAGGGGTTAGTCATTTACATTTCCTCTTGTAAAAGTAGCATGTAGTGGCAACTTGGTTTGTTCAGCATATTCAGTAGCCCTTTATAATATGAGTATTACCTATATTACAAGTCCAGTCGCATATGAACTGTACCAAGAAAAAATATATACAGAATTTGTATTTATTTAAAATAATTCTAACAAAGAAAAAAATGGGATATTGGTGTTAAAAAGTAAGTTGTACTCGTGAGTAACAAAGAAAACTCAAGCATATTATATTTTCATTTTAGGCGAAGTAAAAACCACTTCTTTCTTGAAAACAAAAAACGAAAGCGACTTTTATGGGCAAGGGAGCATAAAAACTGGGTACAACAACAATGGGATACAATCATCTAGAGCGGCGAATCTGAGTTTGAATTGTGTGTTGGCGATTCACTAAGTAGAATTATTCGAATCCGAGGAGAAGAATTTCACACAGATTGTTGGAGGAGGAGTTGGACGTCTTATTTTCATCGATGGCGCCGTTACTGCTGCAAAGTACATTTACAAGAAGAATTGCTGTCATCTATTAACATGATTCAACTACCAGAAGGAGGGTTCATATTTCAGCAGGATTGTACAACATGCCAAACTACCAAAACCGTAAAGTCGTGGTTCGAAGAAATGAATATTTTTGTTTTAAAATTGCCTTCAAGTAGCCCAGACTTATCTCCAATTGAGACCCTATGGCACCAAATGACAAAAGCACGTCGAACCTTTCTAGTCCGTTTCCGAACTAAAGCAGAAACTTCAAGAAATTTGGAATGAGTTTCAACCAGAATACTGTAAAAAATTAGGGGACACTATGCTATAGAGAATCGATGCCGTTATAAAATGAGAAGATAATTGCACTCAATGGTAATTGTAACCAATTTTTCAAAAACTTTTGATCTAATTAATATGCGCCATACATTATAAGCTATTATTTTAATTTTTTTTTTGTTCTAATCGAAATAAATAACAAATTGTTGATCAGCTGTTAATACTACAGCATCAAAATATCTTAGTTTTCCTTATTGGAGTCATTTTAAATAAATAAAAATTGGTTCCGAAATACAACATTGTGTATATATATTTTCTTGGTCCAATTCATATTCGACTGGGCTCGCATACGGTTTGTTTATAAGAAAGATAAAATGTTAATATTTGACAATTTATGATAACTAATATTATAAGTTAGGTTAGGTTGGTTAACTAATTGTGTTTAATAGGCGATGATTTTATTTTCGCGAAGTGCCCTGTACAATTCTATGAAATGTGTTATATTAATTTAAAATAAATATCATGCCTTTAGGAATTGCTGTTAAGATAACGCTAATTAATTAGAGTTCAGTACACGCACCGCATGAAAAAAATATCTTGGGACTATATTTTAATGAATTCATTTGCCTAATCGAAAAGTTAATTAATTCCCATCGGGACCATAAAAAATGTTATCGAGAATATAAATTGATGTCAAGTAACTCTTTGGGCAAAATCGATATCTCGTATTCATGGGCGTATCTGTACACCCACTAACAAACAAACAAGTTAATTTCAGTGAACAATTTTTTCGGATTCTATTTATTAATCTCGGGTGAGACTTAAGACTCGGTCGAAACATAATAAATAAATATTTTGCGTTCTTACATTTTATTGACAAGGCTAGAAGCAAAATTTGCCCGGAGTGCTAGTGTCTTTCGTGAAAAACTTTGTCGATAGTTCCAAAATAGTATGCGTGGGAACACCGCAAATAAAAAAAATTATAATACTTTTTGGTATTTCATTTACATAAATATTAGGTAACTACAATTTTTTAAAAGTAAAGTGTAAAAGCTGAATGATGAAAACCTTTAATTTAAATGTACATGTTAATTTGCACTCTAGTTCATTCTGCGGCCTTTTTACCTTGCAAGTAAGTTGACAACTTGTTTATTGACATTTTTTATATCATTAATTTCACCCAGAATAATACGCATAACACTCTATCATAAATCACAAAAGTACTATTTCAGCAAGAATGACGCGCGACATATCATATAACATATGACAATAAATCATCCAATTAGTTAGTTAGTTATATTAGACTGTATTATACATCCAGACGTTAGAAACTTGACTCCGACCGATTAATATTGCAACCATGTTCTCTGCGATTTCTGTTTTACAAATTGAGAGGTAAGCGTAATGCTTAGGGCTTATGCAACTAGCAAAACGCTGGCTCCCTTACAGAGGGATTTTTTACTTTAATTCCCTTTTAAACTTGGGTATCATGTTATTCGTTCCTAATTTTTTTAAAATGCCAAAGAATGATTTTTGCTTTATTTACATGTATATTTATTTACATAAACTGTATATTTTGGAAATATTTATTGTTATTATATTGTCGCTAAACCAAGATTTTGTAAAATATTGCAATTACAGTTATATTATATTATATTAAGCCCTAATAATTTTGATAATAAAATTTCACACAAAAGAAAAACAATATGTTTACAGTAGTCTACAAGAAAGAAGAAATGTCTTTGAAAGCTTAAATAATATTTATTACTTAAAAATTATCAACAATCAGCAGCATCAAGAAAAACCCATATAATTAAAAGAATAATAGAATATCCAGTCTCATTATAATGAGTTATTAAATCTTTTGGCGCTCTGTTAATTATATAATTATATAATCCATTAAATCAAATTTTGATCTTTGAATTCAGTTACTTTTTACGATACTTAATTTATTATCTGATAAGTGTCTTGTCCGATGAGGGTACTACCAACTAAAACTCCGTTGATGTATCTTATTAATTATACATCACTAAAATTGAACCGACGCGCAAGTGGCTTTAACATTTCTTAAAGAAGCGCATGTCCCATTCGAGTTCGTTTTGCCATCCACGTACCGCGGCGGATACATTCAGTAGAAAAACATAGAAGCCACACTTTTAAAATTATACGATTTATTTATATTCTAGCTTCTCTAGCTTAATTAAAACATTGATTTTAATTTGCACTTGTTTTTTACGTTATTGCACAACAGTCATAACCCTGGGGAAGGATTGTAGTCACATCTCTGGAGAAGGGTTGTTACTATATTATGCAGTGCCAATGAAAATACCGATCGATCGATAACTCAGCATTTCTTTTAACATTTATTTACAGCTTTGTCTGTACTCCCGCTTATCTTTTGAGATTCATTATTTAAAATTTTCATTAATGATTTCCTTAATTTGCAGATTTTTCTATATAATATGGCTTCTCCCTTATTTAGTCAGATGTTAGATAATCGATAAAAGAGAGGTCAAGGGTCATTTTTAAATAGGTCACTTTTCGACGGGATCTGGCGGTCTAAAGACTAACAAGCACGTTAATATCTTAAGATGTTTTCATTTTTTTTTTGCCTAGTGCGGCATGCTTACTCTTTGAGTTAGTTTGTACCTGTTAAGTCCTCCTCGTTTCCCTTACCTTTTTGGAATAATGAGGGCCATATTCTGGAGAATTTGTTGATTGGGTTAAGCTAAGGTAAGCAATTCTTTTTACTTTTAAGCCTTATTCTTCATTGTAAATATTCTTCTCTACATAAAGGCAGCCGTTTTCTTTCTACTTTGCATTTTTTATTTTTGAAGAAAATGTAACAAACTTATCAAAATACGATTTTTTACGTTATTATACCTCTTAAAAATATCGAAGATCTACATAGCTTACAAAATCTAATTTCTTTTTTGGTGCAAAATTGAAACGAATTGATTTGTCTGCTCTCATATTATTGTTCGAGCAAATTTTGTGTACACACACACATTCGTATACGCATTATCATTTTTTTTCTACAAATATGTTTTTAATTTTCTAAGTTCTCTAAAACGCCGAAAAAAAAACAACTTTTGGGATGGCAATAAGAGAACATTTTGCGATTACATGGAAAATAAAAATATGATAGCTTATTGGTCTTAATGAAAAATAAATATTTAATCGACTAAAATGTACACTAACAAAATATTTTGTTCTGTTGTTTAGTTGTTTAAGGCATTCTGAATATTAATTCAGAATGCCATAAACAACTAAAACTTTATCTGTACCTACTATTAAACTATTTAGTTTGTAATACGCCTTGCAGTATAAATAAAATCCATATTAAATAATATCATACCCCATATGTAAAACATCTGAAACCCTTAATGGTCACTAATTATGATTATCAATCATAACAGCTCGCAACAGCTTTAGAAATTACCAAAAATGACGGCTACATACTTACCTAATACTTAATGTCAAAAACTAAATTAATGTTGCTGTTGAATCCACCGGGCACTGGAAAATGCCACTATTCTGAACTGGATTGCCTTAACACCTCGTATAAAAATATATAACATGAAACCACATAACATACTAAAGTCAGCGAGACTGTAAGTACCCGATACCGCATGGGTATAAAGCAAAAAATAAAAATTTAATTAATTCTGTCTTGCGTATATCGAAAAAAGCAGTTATTTCGAAACTACTTTACAGGCTGTTTCTAAACATACTGGAAGAAATAAACATTGCTCACTATTACCTGAAAGGGAGAATTAAAACATAAATATACATACCTCTAAGTCTCCACACTATCTGTGTATTTATTATTTTGTATTGTAATGGACTTCATTTGGTATATAAAATACCTGCTATAGCTTTATTTGCTCAGGTTTCCTGATATGTCTATACTTTTCGGGGTGTATATCCATTTTCACCACTCCTCAAAGCATCTAAGACCTTTCGGGTTAGAAACATCGCGACCCTGTCTATTATGACCTGTCCATCAAAGCTACACAGCTGACAGAGCCAGGCCAACTTGAAAAAGTGGTAAATTCAATGGCAGAAAAATAATGCATTTTTACTTAAAACTAGATTTGACTTAGTTTTCCGACTTCGGATAAAAAAATGTAAATCTATGTAAGAAAAAATATTTTTGATATATTTAATCGCTTTTATCTCAAGAGGTAACGATACGACTTTACTTAGGGCCAGAGATTAGCAAACAGAATTCGTGCACTCTACAATTCAAAAACTTCGCAAATTGATCCCTCACCCTGATCGAGCTGATTTTCACACCAGTCTCTCGAAGAAGTCAAGACGTTTATTTGCGCATTTACTTGATTCGTCTAGGATCAACCGTTCATATGCTACAGTGCCAAACGTAAAATCATAGCGAATTATCAGATAAGGAAATTGCACATTTATTTCCAAATGGCTCGCCCTGTATAAACTGGAGAGTAATTGTGACGATGTGGTCTTTAAATATCTCGGGGGAAATATGGGGTCTCACAAACAAATTCCGCCCCGGGATACTCGAAATAAAAATAGTGAGAGTTGAGAAAATTGAAAAGGCGAAAACAGTTTTTTTTGTATTTCGACCGCTTTCTCGGCATTTGAGATATAGGAATCTTATATTGATTTTGAAGAGAAATCCGAAAAGTTAACCATAGCGAACTGCATTATCAATCATCGGAGTTTCTAAAAGAGTGCCTCTATCGGACGCCACTGTCGTTTTATTACAAGCCTCAACGAAATCACCTTTTTACCAAAAGAAGCGCCTACTTATCCCTTACGATAGACCCAATAGAAACAGATTTTCCCATACCGTTACCGAGCTTGTGCGCTTAGAAGATCAAAAAACACAAATTCCAAAAATTTCCTGTCTAAAAAGGGAAATTCGCGGACAGTAGCAAGAGCCGAGTGCAGCAACAAGCAATACTTTATTAGGGCATTACTGTCTAAAACAGTACATTTTGCACTTTAATATTTCCAGTTAGGCTATAACCATTACTTCGGGGACAGCTTGTATAATACGTTGACTTAATGTTTTACGTGCTCAAGGTCAGACAGTGTCGATTTACCCCGGCGTTTATTCTTAAAAAAATAATAATTTGCTTCACCCAGACTGTACAAAAATGCAGCACAATAGACTATATGTTTTTAATTTAATTTTTGTACTACTCAACTAAATATGTATACATTTTACTCGGGGATTTTTGCATACATTTGTAGGAAATCAATGCTCATTATCGCCTCAATTTGCTGTCTTCAGTAACAATATAAATAAAAACTTCTGTCAATCTTCACTTTCGAGAGAAGCTAATAATATGATTTAGATGTTTGTTAAGGATATAGCTAACATATTTTGAAAGCGCTAGATATATCCATATCAAATAATCTGGCAAATCTCAAAGTATTTGAACAATTTTAATTGGACTCTTATCTTATATTTTGCAAATATAGTATAACAACATTATACAATGCAGTTTTTTCACGATAATTGACAGATGACGTGAATATGCGAAAAATGAAATGCCAATTAAACTTTGCAAACTAATTATTTTAAACTCCCGGACTCTTGTGCGGAACTAATTTCATAGGAAGCCGGGAAAAATAGAGTTCCAACTTTTAATGATGATGCAATACCGGGTCATACTCCCAATTATAAGTTATTTGACAGTCTTGGTAATTAGGCGGAAAAACTTTGAAGACTTTTTAAAAGCAAAAAATGTGGGTATCATTAAAACTTAGTATTAGATGTAACAATTTCTTTTGAGGGCCAATGATTTGTTGCTGTCAGTAATGTAACAAAACATTGGTGCCAGATTTTGATACGTAAAATTGAAATAAACTTATCGAAATTTCAATCAATAAAATGTAATGTATTTGTTCAAAAATGTACACAAATCAACAGGTAATTATTGTTCGTGAAACTCTTAGTTCAAGAAAAGAATAAAAACTGTTTTAATTTTTATCAGTTAACTTTGTCTATCTATATAATATTTTGCCTCAGTGTACAGCTTTCTGTTTTTACATTTTCGGCCAATCACAGTCAATAAAACAAATTCAGTTAACTAGCCAAGACATCAAATAGCTCTGTTTAAATGGTTTACTCTTTTCATCCACCATATATCAAATAGGTTTTATAACCACCCCTACCCCGGTGCTTCAAAAGTTTAAGCTCTCTAAAAATAGGCAAAATTTAATTTTAAACCAATATACCGATACGTGTAAAAGTACCAGATAGCCTACTCACCAGGGAGAAGTGGTCTAAGCTTATTGCACTAAACCATAAAGTATACTTACTAGCCCATTCAGAGAGATTACAGATGCTTTGAAACCCAAAACTGACATTGTGACAGAGCAACCAGATATTTAAAAATCGAATTCAGCCACAATAACTTGATTTTTCGAAATCACATTTAGCACCGGACATTTTGGCTCAGAATGTTTTCTCGCTGAAAATTTTTTGTTTTGAAAAAATAGAAATATAAAAAAATGCAAAATAAAGGTGAGGTTAGGTCCGCCGTCGAACAGTTCAAAAAGAAAGGGACGCGTATTATGAACAATTTTTGGATGCTGACACCCTGTCCCCAAAAAAAGGATAAAATATGTGTGTGTAGATAGTAAAATCAAAACTGGTGTTAGTAATTGTACAAATATATCTTAAATCTACGTAGTATATCTCACAATTTTTTAATGTATTAAAATAATATTATGTTTTTCTTGCTACAAATAATGTATAGTGGTTTTATATCAGTGTATATATATTTACTTACTATTTAAGATTTTGTAGGAATATATATAGATATGGTAGACACATAACTTTAAAAAAATAACCCCGTATATCCTAAAAAGGTTTAAGAGTTAGACCAGATCTAGTTGCTATGGTACTTAAAACTCTCACTTCGCCAGTTATGTTTCGCTTATATTACTGTCATTTTGTAATTGTGACATTTAGAAAAATTATTTGTTCAATTGTTAAAAATGTCATTTTAAACCTATAACTGTCAAGTGGGCGAGACAGTGGCCGAAAGCGTAAAGCTTTAGGTTTACACAGGAGTTGGTCTCGCAGGTCTTGGGTTCGAATCCTTGGTGGGTGCACGACTTTTCAAGTCTGCAGCTAATATTAGTGGTTTAAAAATCCAACAGGGAAGAGTGTAAAATGAATTTCACTTTCCACGCTACCATTCGCAGCGGTAACCAGGTCGGGGGAACCGGATGTTCCAATGTTGGGGGTAAATTCACACTCTTCGCTATCATATACGTACTCTCAGGTGGAGGGGATGGCCGAGGTTCGGACTCATCGATAAACTGTAGGGCCAGCCGTAAAATTCGTTCCGCTATCCCAGAAGGGTGATTCTACTTCCCTTCTCCGCGCACCCTTCTTACTCACTATTTGTTGTCTGAACAAAAAGTGAACGGAAATTGTTTAGAATGGCCATCTCACTTGATTTGTGAGTTATTTGTTAAATTTCCTCGTGAAAGTAAAGACATATTAGATCAAGTATATTTCTCAATCTATTTATAATAATAGTGCCAAATACTTCCCCGACTAGGGTTTAATATTGGTTTACTCGAAAGACCCCAAAATAAGAATGGTAATGTATACATCTTCAGTAAATATCTGCATCTGAGCCTCAACCGTAATATTAACTTATTATTGTACGTTATAAAGACCCTGGAAACTAGCAAAAGAAAATGGCCACCTATGTACGAAATTAACACTATGAAGTGTTACCATGTAATTCCGAAATACCCTATATATCCAATTGTTAAACACCGTGTATAAATACAATAATATGTATGTAAATATAATAATATTTCTTTACTTTTACGAGGAAATCTAACAAATAACTGACAATCAAGTGACAAAGGGAACCTTAATCCCCTCCCTAGCCTAACAGTTTTCTCAGCTTCCTCGTTAGTCCTAAAATTTAAAACTTTAAGGAAGTTTTGCTAAAAGGATTTTATGCGTATATGTCTGGAAATATATTTTTCTATGCTTTAACAACTGCTCAAACATTTATAAGAGCCCCGCCCAGAGCTATTTACATTAAAGCCGGAGTTACCTTCTTTAGTTAAAAAACACTATTTGCTAATGCGGGTCTCGTTGTGTTAAATACAATCTAAGTTCATACTTTATTTATCGAAAAATTGGGTCTTTTGTTAGGCCATGTTAGGGAATGACTAAACTATAAAGAAGACACACAGTCTCGATTTCAGTCAAAAAGAATATAATGCGGTTACACGTGTTTCGCCTTTTCAGGCATCATCAGACCTACAATTAATATAAGAATCAAGAACTATCACTATATATACAAAATTCAAACAAACCTTCGACATTAAATAAAATCACAAGAACAAATCAAACAACTATAACGTCACATGTTAAAATACGCACTGAGATGAGGTTAAGAAACTAAGGTATTGACACGCGCAGATAAATCAAATAAAAGACAAAAAATATAAATAAAAAATATAAAAAAGGCTATTGATATACTCAGGAATCGAACCCGAGCCTCCGACGTGAGAGGCCGTGATACTGACCACCACTCTACCACCAGGCTCAATGGAAGGTCTATACATTATCTTTCTGCCGATTGTTGTTAGTACCAAGATTGTTAAAAATTAGTTGAGGTTCGAAGTTGAAGACATCGTTAACACAATGTAAAACTGGGCTTCTCTTAGCCCTTGTAATTTCCATCTTCTCTAACAAATCCAGTTTTTTACTCTTTGGACACTCGTGTAGTATCTTAACATTGTTTGGTATAGAAAAATGATGTTCAGTTGTTAGCAAGTGGTTAGCAAAAGCCGACTTTGTCAGTGTTTTTATATTTATCGAAAAGGCTAAGATGTTCCCGGACCCTAGTGGAAATCCTTCTCCCTGATTGTCTGACATATACAGCAGAACAATCTCCACAGCCCAACGAGTAAACCCCGGATTTTGAGAGATGTTCGGTCTTATCATTGGTCATTACTAGATGTCCCTTAAGTGAGTTCACTGTTTTAAAAGCAATTGAGACATCCAAATGTTTAAAAAACTTAGGCACCTGCACTGAAATATTACCAAAAAATGTTAAACCTTTGAAGCATTTTTTAAGTGTTGGTTTAGAGTGAATATTATTAAAGGAAAGTTTGTATTTATTGATTGAAAGCTTCCCTGGAAAGAGGTATTTTGAACAACCGGTAGAGAAATGAATTGAAGGCTGCAAACTTGTGTGAATGAGGAGAAATGGAACTAAATTGAATAACGTTATCTGTAGACGATGGTTTTCTGTATATTTCAAATTCTCCCTCCTTAATACCCTGTCAAAACTTGTGGAGAAGGTAATCATGAAAAGAATCAAAAGGGCAGAGGAGAGTCTGTCGGTGATTCCTGCCGAGCAGTTTGGTTTTAGGCCCAAGCATAACACCACTCTGCTCGCAACGAAGGTGGCTTCGGACATTTTCAGTGGTTTTAATCGGCAACTTAATACTGTCATGTTGTTTCTGAACATGGAGCGCGCCTTTGACACAGTATGGCACGCCGGACTGATCTATAAACTATTCGCCATCCTTAACTTCCCATTACACCTTGTGTCCTTAATTGCTTCATATCTGGGGAATCGTACCTTCCAAATACGTGTTGAAAACACACTTTCGGCACATAAAGGCATTCGGGCAGGTGTGCCTCAAGGTACGATTCTTTCGCCGCTATTATACACCTTATATACATCAGATATTCCAAAATTTCCAGACACAAAAATAGCTCTTTACGCCGACGACACTGCAGTCTACGCACAATCATATTACGCGCAAGCAGCAAAATCCCAAATCGCCCACCATCTCACTCTTCTCACACCCTTTTATGATAAGTGGAAACTAAGAATAACTCCCAAAAGTCACAGGTAGTTGTTTTTACTAAAAAATTTACTAACAATAAAATACTGACTTCACTTATTATTAATGGGAATCCCATAAATCCATCAAAAAAGGCCAAGTACCTTGGCATTATATTCGACGAGAGATTGTCCTTTAACACCCACATTACCAGCTTAATACAACGAACATTTGCTTCTCAATAAAAACTTTACCCTTTAATTTGTCCCCGATCAGTACTAGACCCGACCAACAAACTTAAAATTTATAAAGTCGTTATCAGACCAATACTCACATACGGGTGTCTGGTATGGGTATCGATATCTGATACACAGCGACTTCGACTCCAGAGGTTCCAAAACAGAATTCTTAGAGCTACCATTATGGCTGACCGTTACATAAGAATCAGAGATTTGCATGCTCTAACAGGTAACGATACTATTGCAGATTTTATTGAAAAATCTGCAATGAAGTTTTATCTGCACGGTATTCAGGGCTCTACTTTAACTACTGACATAACTGACGTAAGATACAATCCCGACGTTCACATTAAACATGGACCTCTATACAACCGACTGCCATTATTTTTCCAGTCTCCCCCGTAATCCTAAAACACCTACTCTCTTGTCGAATATTCCATTAGCCCATCTTTGTCTAACAAATTTACGTCAAAATCTAAAATACTAAACAGACGAACTGCAGGCCCCACTCAGTGTACTTCTTTTGTGCATTGGGAAGGGCGAACGGACTAGACGCAAACCAAAATATTATCCTCAACTAACGCAACAAGACGGACGACTGCTTGCTGTATGAACGTATCTACTACAGCATGCGTAAGCTGCCGTAAACGTTACTGAAAACATGAAGCGAATGCACTACAAAGATAAAACATTGTCATTGCATGTTGTAGCGTATTCGTTATATATGATAACCAAACTTTGTTTTAACATTCAACGAGTTTGCTCCCAACAACGCCACTCGATTAAATATAAATTTATACCAAAAATGTACCTGATAAAATTAAATAGGGTTTTTCCGTGATTTTTCCCTATATTACGTTACTGGAAATTGCTGTAATTGCCCCTAAGCATGTAGATAACCACGCCTATTAGGCCCACCTATTCGGTTTCTGAACCAAGACATCTCCTGTGTTAGTACTAAGTGCGGGAAACAGGAACCCCAATATGCCTTATTGACCACTCTGGGTTCTGTCGGCAAAACAACGACCACCTGTCTTTCGGCAGGAAATATTCCTTCCCTTATGGCTCGCTAGGCGCGTCGGGAATGAATTCACTTGTATATATATGTATTGTTAATATGTATATAGTAGAATTTAGATGTCATTATAAAATACTGAAATTAATAAAGAAATAAAATGTTTGTGGATTGTGGATTGTGGATCTCGGTCTCTCACGCCGGAGGCTCGGGTTCGATTCCTGGGCATATCAATAACCTTTTTTTATATTTTTTATTTTTTATTTATATTTTTTGTCTTTTATTTGATTCAACTTTTATCTGCGCGTGTCAATACCTTAGTTTCTTAACCTCATCTCAGTGTGTATTTTAACATGTGACTTTATAGATGTTTGATTTGTTCTTGTAATTTTATTTAATGTCGAAGGTTTCTTTTGAATTTTGTATATTTATAGTGATAGTTCTTGATTGTTATATTAATTGTAGGTCTGATGATGCCTGAAACACGTGGAACCGCGTTATATTCTTTTTGACTGAGACCGAGACTTTGTGTCTTGTTTATAGTTTAACCATTTGAAACCAAGTCTCTTAGAGGATATGGACGCTTTCTTGCAGCATGTTAGGGAAGTTTTATAGGTTACGGATTTTAAAAAGCGCTTACAAATTAATACGTGTTAAATAAGATTCTCGAAATAGAATAAGAATAAATAACATTGAGCCCATAACACTACATAACGCTAAGCAACAGTCGCAAGAAAGAGCTTTTTGCATTAAAATTTAAATGGCATATTCCTAAATGAATTTCATAGGTATCACGGATGTTAAATAACAGTCCGGGGACTGTCGGGATTTATATTTGAGACATTAGCTCAAAAACTGGTTTACCATTTTTTCAGCAACAGCGGGCAACTCCCCAGTATCGTCTCCATTCTATAAAAAAAACGAGTCAATATTATGACTGTTAAAAATCAAAAATTTTTGTAGTAATAATAGGTATCAAAAAATCATGACAAAATACCCTTAATTGGCGGATATTATACACCATACATACTATATTAATTGTTTGAAATCCTCAAATCTGAAATCTGTTTATCGCATTGTTTACCTCGTAATATGCTTAACAAATTCTACTTGCCAATGCCAACACGTTGACCAGTTTGTGGATGACTTTCAGTGGCTGCTCGCGGGTGAAAAAGTAAGTGAAGTGCAAATGAAGCAAGAAAATTTTTTTCCAGATTTTTTTTTATATGTGGAAGGGGTAGAATATTTTTTTACGATTTCTTCTTCTTTCCACTGAAGCACTTGTCGACGGTCAAAATAAGGGAAAACACTTTATATGCCTTGGTTAAAATATCCTTATTTTCATTAATTTTTTTCACTTGCTCTTGCAACGATATATTCCAATTACTGTCATTGACAAAAATTAGACCAAGCTCATTTTTAAGTCGTTGACTTTTTGAAAATATTTCCCCATATAACTGTAACAAATTTTTAAACGGGCCAGTCGGAAAATTTAAACTAAATTCGGAAAATTTAGCAGAATTTGCCAAACATGAAAATGTAAGTTTTTCAGAGTCTTGAAAGATTAGTGTCATTTCCATTAAAATATGGTCCAATATTTCATAAAAAAGGGTTCTATATTTAGCCCTAATTTCTTCAGGTGAAAGCTTAGCAAACTCACGTTTGTAATGATTTATTTCTGTAATAGAATTTGCTTTATCAAACATGGTATTAAAAAAAAATTTTTATTTCTTTTTTTACAGAGCGTCTCACGACAGCGTTTTATATTGGATGTGCAAAAATGAATGTCAAACGATTTTTTTTGAAGAACGCAACTTAAACGATCACATTTACTAACTTCGAACTTAAAGACCAACGAGTTTCTGTAATTGATGGTATACCCCTCGTAGATGCAGATGTAAGAGCATACGTTCGTTTGGCTGAGTGATGAGAAAATGAGGGAATACCACTAAGGCTTGCAAAAAAATCGACATTTAGAAATATTTTTAACTTTGCAGCATCAGGACAAATACAGCCTGCGGCGCTTTTTCTTTTTTTTTTTTGAAGGCCATTTAAATGACCAGACATCACACTTGCGCCATCGTAACATTGCCCTATTAAATTATGTTTGTAGTCAATTGTATGTATCTTAAAATTATGGAGCACTGGGAGGTTTGCGTAATATCAAAAGTGTCATCCACTTGCACAGAAAAAACTGTGTGTTCATTTTTTACATGATCATTTAAATAATCAGAAACGCTTTTTAAAATTCCCCCTAATTATTGACTCGCTGCTCTCATCATGGCCGCGAAAGACTAACTCTTGTTTTGCAAGGTACCAAACTGTGTCAATTACCAAGCACATAAATAGTCAATTTAATCGGATGTTTTCGTTAAAATGTATTTTATATAGTTTAGCATTTTCTTTTAAAGTGTCAGCTATAGTGCTTTGATTTTTACAAATGTTTTTAGCATTAATTCACATTTTAAATGCTCCGCCGAGTCTTCATTTTTATGTAAAGACCTTCATATATTTAACATACCTGCAAATCCTTCCTTATTCCACACTGAATATTTACTGGAAACTAGTAAACAAGGCCAGCAAAACAATTGTTGTAATATTTGACAACTACATAACCATTTGTACGCCGAAAACCAGGATGACGATTAAAACTCTGATCTTGTTCCTTTCATCGATTAAATGGAGTTTCCAACCAAATGCAAAGCACATCCGTGATCGGATTCATCAATAATGTGAATTAATAAACCCGACACCAAATAAAGTTGTAATAATACCATAAATAAGTATAACACAGAACAGTTAACCAAACTGCAGAGGAACTAACCGGTTGCAGCGAAATCCGCGAAAATAAAAGTAAACAACCACCCCAAACTCAACGACACGTGGGTGTAGTTGACTGCGTTAGCAATTCACCGAAAGCGTTGTATGGCGCTGGTTAACATTAATCTTCCATGCGGTCGACGTCATCGCGTTTGCGTTGTCATGGCAACGTAGTGGGAAAATCGTAAACTAAACATAGCAGCTCCAGCAAAGTCGAAGCGGTTTACACCACTGTTATAGTTGTTATAATAAAGTTCGATTGAAAGTTTTAAAAAGACATGCCGCCAACGGTCAAGTAAAATATATATTCGAGATGTACAGTTTATTTTTTGCCAATTAGGTGAATAGATGAATGTAAAAACTTAAATATTAAGAGATATATAATAAATATAGTTAGATGTTTGCTTGTTTATTTTTCCTGGTGAAGTAGCACTTCACCTACCTTACCTGAATAGCCGCCACTGTTAACTTTCTAAATTTTGGTTGAGCTGGCATATTACGAGACATATTTATCATCAAGTAGATCTATATCGAAATTATTGTAATCCAAAAGGTATATTTTTTTACTCATTAATGATGGTTGATATTAAATATAAAATGCGGATCTTTTTTGAGGACGGTTGCCCCCCCCCACCCCAAGTTAATCGGTAAAGGTGGAATGCCAGGAAATACAAAGACTTCAGCAGCAGCACCATGTCCACAGAGAATACGAAAACCTTAAACAAGCAGCAGGATATAAGAAACGAAAGAAGACAACGTTAGTTAATGTTGAAAATAGAGTAATTATAAAATTTCAAGAAAAAACTGAAATATGGGAAAATGACATCACAAAGCTCTTCAACGATGACAGACCTTATAGACTTTATAGAGTCAAGATTAATAAAGCAACTTTCGGGACCATCCATAATGAAAGATGAAATTCGAAAACCCTTCAGAGACGCTAAAAATAATAAGGCTCCGGAACCGAATTAGTCTTTAACCAAAGTCATTAATCTTGAGTAGTTTCTAAAGATCGTCCATAATATAATCTATAGGAGGCTAATATAAAAAAGACAGAGTTAGGGTTTAGAGGAGGCTCTTTTCAGTATTAAAAATTTAATTCAGAATTGTCAGGATATACTTAAAGATCCGATGCTTTTTCTGGTTATGAAAAGCGTTTGACCGGGTTCAGTATTGCAAACTAATTGAAACATTGAAGACAACTGACGTCGATGAGAAGGATATACGTTGTACTGAGATCTTGTATTGGTAGTCTGGTGACTCCTCAACAAATACGCACTACATCCAGTGGCATTACTGTAAAAGATATTCCAATTCACAAAGGGGTGAGACAGGGATGCACTCTGTCGCCACTACTATTTAACCTGTATTCTTAGAGCATTTTTATAGAAGCCCTGGACAATGAACCATCAATATATGCTGACAAAATTATTCTTATAGGAAATAGTAACGAATAATTACAATAAATAATAGATCGATTAAATGAACTTGATTACTGAAAGTACCATGGACAGAGAGAGTCATAAATGAGAAAATTCTTAGAAGAATGGGGAAGGAAAGAGACGATAAAGAAACGGAAAGCCAAGGTACCTCCTACTTCAACTCATAATTGAGGAAAAAATTGAGGGTATGTATTAATATAATACAAAAGGTATATTTTTCTTTGCTCATTAGTGATTGTTAGTATGCGGACCTTTTTTTAGGACAGTTGGTTTTTCTTGCGTAACCACCCCCCCCCCCATAATAATGGACGACGCCCCTTCTTACATTTTGCATAAATGTTATACAACTATACAATGCAATTGAAAATATGATCAGGATAGCAAACAGTGAATCGGTAAAGGTGGAGTGCCAGGAAATACAAAGACCTCAGCGGCACGATGCCCACAGAGACGTCAAAAACCTTAAAGAAGCAGCAGAATATTAGAAACAGATGAAGACAACTTTAGTTAATGTTGAAAATAGAATAATTATAGAACCTCAAGAGAAAACTGAAATATGGGAAAATTACATCACAAAACTCTTCAACGAGGATGATAGACCAGGGGTGCGATTTTGCACTTATCATTTCGTTAGTTAACGAAAATTTTCTCCGTTCGGAGAGCTGTTCGGCATGACAATCGGATTTTCCGATCCTGGTTCGTTAAACAACAACCTACTACTAAAGCCGCCATTTTCCGAATCTGTCAGTTCTTGAGTTTTTGATAATATCTAAATTTACTGCCTTGGAGATTCATTTCGTAAGATAAAAAGTAGTTTTGATTACTTGAAAGCTAAGCCATGATATATTAGCATATGCATCATACCGTAAATGTTCAACAGATGCCAAAATATTCAAGAAAATCATGAAAACATGGAACCTCCAAATAGGCAGCGAAGATACGAAACTCGTAAATCCTTCAAATTACACAAGGTAAGCTAATCTGTTTAAAAAATATTATCCATGTCATATTATTACGAAAGCTGTGTATTTTACTTATTATTGAATCATTATTTTTAATTCAGTGAATTCTTCTTTCTTGATCATTTTGTTAGAAGTATGTGAAGAAATATTTAACAAAGTCGTGAATATTCTGTTTAAATATTAATTACATTATTTGCTATATGGTGCCAAATTCTATATTACGTATTTTATTTTTAAAAGAAAACATAAACATCATACATTTATCCGCCTTTGAAACGGGGCGCGCATTCCACAGAAAAATAATATAATAATATAGGCGAAATGCGTTCCTCGGGAGAACAAAGCGTTTTAAACTTAGAGTAAGAATAAAAATCTTACTCTAGGTTGTAATTGCCCGTTGTTACTAGGGAATGGCCCTCCGTATTTTAAGAATAGGCAGTATTTTATTTATTTTGGTCTCTTGTAACCTAACCTAACTTCTTTAGTTCACAGATACACAGTAAACAAGTCGAACAGCTGATGGATCACTTGCGGAAACATAACAGTGGTTTAATAATGGTGTATTTAAGTAATGCAAAATTGAATACCAGTAACTAGGAACCAATTTAAGAATAATATTTTCTATTGATGGAAAGACTAAAGAAGCAATAAGGGCAGTTGAATCTAGATTATCATAATACTGTTACAGGTAGGCATGAATTTGTATATTTTTAAGCAAATAGAATGTACTTGCTAAAATTATATTTTATTGTCTATGTCGAGGTCTATGTATAACTTGTAAACAAAAGTATTCCTTAACCGGTATTATCAAAGAAAATGTATAGCGTAAGCTATTATTTTCTTTGGTATTATATATTTTCACTGTTGAGGGCGAAATGAAATAATCTTTTGTTTTTCTTTAAAAGAACTATAGTAGAATTATATAATGTTATAATTATTAGAGTAGGGAAATAATTAGTTATATTATATTACACAGTATGTGGTGTATGGCACATTTATTGATTATAGCAATATTTTTACTTTTTTGCAGAATATGATCCTAAAAAGAAGGGAATGATACAAGAAATGATGTCAAGTATTTGATACAGTATTTTCATTTACCTTTCACATACTTAGTCATTATAAGGAAGAACAATCACCGAAGCACAATTACAAATTCCTCGGTAAGCTATTTTGTTGATTCAAATTTGAACTCGACCATTTTGATTGTAGAAGATATATACCTGTGTAAGTATTAATTGTGATTATTTTTTTTTATAAAGAAACTATAATATTAGACTTAAACAGATTAGGCTAGTATAATTCATAAGCTTATGTTTAGCAAAGTCTACTGCAAAACATAACTATGACTTCGTTATTATAACAAATTATCAGTTTACAGTATCAAACAGAATTTAACACTTGAAACCTTGTTTAATTTGACTAATTGTTTTTGCACTGATATTCTGTCGGAAAACAACAGCAAGATAATGCATAGCAACTCAACTGATGAATGGTGCACTTATTTTTTTATTATGTCATCCATTAAACTTTGTGCTAGACACCTCATTATGTTTTATATGTTTGTCTAATTTCTTACAGTGTGATACAAATATGTTTGAAGTGTTTGTTTTTCCTTGGGTTTTGCTAGTTGCAATTTTTAATGTGTATTTTTAAATTAATCTTTTGTTCAAATCTATGAATCGCTTTTGAAGTTTCACATCATAATAAAAAAATTCTATTTAAAAAAATAACTATTATACGACTTAATAAGTTCATTATTTTTAATAGAATTTATTTGTTTAGTCCTATGTACAATTGTACTGGGTTACTGATTATATTTTAAGTGGTACTTACCCTAGAGGCATTATGCTATGAGTTATCAGAAAACTTTAAATACAAATGTTTTTGGGTTTGAACAAAATCATCATTCATTAATCATTCTTGCCGATTATAAATATATTAGGTTTAAACTTTATCTCTAAAGATAATAGAGAAATTTTAGAAAAACCCTGCCATAAGAGGCAATGTGTAAGAGATTTGCTTCTTATGATAGGGTTTTTCTTAAATTTCTTGATTATCTTTAGAGATAAAGGTCTTAAACCTAGTCCATTATTAATAATCAGCAAGAAGAGACCATTTGAGGTGTATCTATTATACAGGGTGTGCCTTTTAAAATAACGCAGTCGATGCCCATTTGCTAAATTTCCGATTATCTTTTGTTTGTTTTTCTTGTAAATTGACCAAACCTAAACACTTTTATATTTAAAGTTTTTTGATAACTCATAATAAAGTCTCTAGGGTACTGTTTAAAATATAACCAAACATCCTGTACATAAAATCTGTATAAAATATCAGATGTGTTAAAAATTAAAAAAAACTACATTAATATACATAAAGTAACAAAAGTGAACCAAACTTAATTTTAGAGAAAAAATTATACACCATATACATTATACCTATATCATGAAGAAACCTTATAAGAGATTTGCTTCTTATGATAGGGTTTTTCTTAAATTTCTTGATTATCTTTAGAGATAAAGGTCTTAAACCTAGTCCATTATTAATAATCAGCAAGAAGAGACCATTTGAGGTGTATCTATTATACAGGGTGTGCCTTTTAAAATAACGCAGTCGATGCCCATTTGCTAAATTTCCGATTATCTTTTGTTTGTTTTTCTTGTAAATTGACCAAACCTAAACACTTTTATATTTAAAGTTTTTTGATAACTCATAATAAAGTCTCTAGGGTACTGTTTAAAATATAACCAAACATCCTGTACATAAAATCTGTATAAAATATCAGATGTGTTAAAAATTAAAAAAAACTACATTAATATACATAAAGTAACAAAAGTGAACCAAACTTAATTTTAGAGAAAAAATTATACACCATATACATTATACCTATATCATGAAGAAACCTTATTTTTTGTAAGTTAAGTTAACTGTGTTTACCATTTTTGACCAGAAGAGGTTATTTCAAATCCATTATTAAATTAATTCTGGGATACCTTGTTAGGTACTGGAAGAAACTAGGTTGCTAAAAGTACATTTTGTAAGGATATATTAAATATTTATACAGGATGTCCCAAAAATGTTGTATAAGATGCAGCTGCTGTTTTTTTATTATGGACTATTTTGTTTTATTAAAGAACAAAATGTCTGGTTTATATGCAATTTGGTAAACTGAGGTTTAATACCTTAAAAAAGACTATACATGAATTTGTAATTCGTCTTGTTTAAAATTTTATTTTTTAAACTTCAATTTACTTGAAACATCTGTATGTTGCCTTTTTTAATCATATCAAATAAAGTATAACTGACTTAAGTCTATGAAAAATAAGATTACTCACAGTGAAAACTGTATTTTGTAACAAGAAACATTTTTTTCTCGATTTTTTATTCAGAATAACTTTATTTTATAAATTCAGTTCTGTCTATATTTTGTAAGATTTGGAGGTGATCATGGTATCTATTGTTCAGAAAGTCAAGAACTACAACATATATAAAATGTAGGGAATTTCCCTCAAGCTAGTTTTATAAGATTTATGTGTAGTCCTAGTAGCTACCTCGCAATTCACCCTTTCTTATAGGCTTTGTTCAGTATAATTTTTAGAATACCTAGTGGCATTGTGGATTGTGACGTATAAATGACGAACTTAAAGATGGAAATTTTTTGACAATATTCAGATCTCCATTTTTGTTCAACAAAAATTAACATATTTAGTTACGGTTTTCGACACTGTCTAGCAGGCGCGTAACTAAGGGGGGCATAGGGAAGGTGATGTCTTTTTTTTGGGATATTACATGGGCGCCCGCAGAACCATAACTGATGAAAAAAAAACAAAAAAGGTCATGCATAGTCCATTTGGTATATAAATGTAATTTATATATGCAATATACAATATTTACATTTTCCAGGGGAGGCAAGCGTCCCCCTCCCCCCTTCCCCCCATTCAGTAACAGGAGTCTAGGGACGCCCCTACGGTGTAGCACTAAGTTTATAGCCTAGAGGATGTTAATGCAGGTCTTCGATAAGTTGTTTTACAGAGTGTTTTGTAAAACACTTGTAAAAAAAGTTTTCCTTGTTTTTTTTTTAATTCTTTAGTTTTTTTTTGTACAGGTTGTTTTCAACGAAATTGTAATTTTTTTTTCTCAACTTTTGTATCCCTTATACTATTATTTCTTACCTCAGTTATGAATAAAGGTAATGTCTCTAAATTTATAAATTCTACTGTTGTACAGGGCTTTCATTTATATTTTGACACCTAGTTACATCTTTAATTATAGAAAATTTAAAAAAAAACTTTAATTTCAAAATTTGTAGGATTATTCCTGTATTATGGTCTAAGAATATCAAATATTTCTAAAAGTTATTGAAAAGTAGAAAAAACTACATAACATGGATTTTTTAAATGTGACACCTTGAATATTATTATCTAATTAAATTAGTCTTTTCATACCGATTATAAATATAGGAGTTCAGAGAGAGAGAGAGGGCTAATATCTTTGCCTCTTATGAAATGGCTTTTATCAATTTTTTGGATAATCTTTAAAGATAAAGGTACCAAACCTGATATAATTGCTAACTTCAGATTCATTTAATGTTGCATTAAATGGGGCCAGCTAAAAAAAATATAGGTTATGTAATTTCTTCTATTCAGTAATATTTTGTATTCTTAGAAAATAATAGTGAAAAAATCCTACAATTATTGTGTTTTTATTTTCTATAGTTAAAGCTGTATCTAGATGTCAAAATATAAATAAAAACATTATACTTATAAAAAACTGTTTTGCATATTTTTTACTTTGAACTAACTTCAAACTTATCATTAGAATTCATTATTATCTATGTAAATTTAAATAATAAGAGACCTTTTTACCATTATTTAATAAGTTTCATTAATTTTTAAACTCTCAAATGACCTTTTGATCTGATGGATCACGAAAGTTTAGTTTAAAGTAAAAAGTTCACAATAGAATGGGGTAAGAAACAATTGTTTGAGGCATACGGGAGCTGAGAAAAACAACACATCCAGAAAAATTTACATTTTGGTGAAAACACCCTTTATATAAAAAAAGTTTTTTGGTATTCGGGTGTGAATTATCCTGGGTAGAAAAGAACAATATAATATTTCGTTTTGTAATAGTCATTGTGTGTGTATAAACATTTTGTGAAAATGACAAGGGCTTAGATAATACTCTGTGTAACAGATTTCTTGTGGCCTTTTGCATTTTCGAAGCGATTGATCCAACATATAGTGCTAGGCATTATCGAAAATCACAACTCAATATATAAATTCTGGTTGAAAATTAGTAAACTTGAATTTTGTCTACAAATTTGGACATCAGTACCTAAAATGAATTAATTAATGTAGGGGTTATGGTTATATTGAATAAAAAAAATTGGGTTGAGGTACTATACATGCTGTTGGTTACAAACACAAGTTTAAAAAGCCATATTTATATGGATATTCTTCATATTATCTTTTTAACGAAAATTGGAAATATACCTATTTTATCAATAACGAAGTTTTTTTAATAACATATTTACAGCTGATTTTTCGAAAAGAAATTTTTTTACAATATTTTTTCTTCTTTTTAGGTATTTCAAGTCACAGTGTGAGTCCTTTCGACCCTTTGTAAAAGAAAATGGTGTGTACGTACATACCACCATAAATCAGCAGCAATGGAAACTAATTTCAGCTTATAACAACTTGAACAATAAAAACATGTCCAATTGTAATATTTTTTTATTTAGTGGCAAATATAGAATTGATTTTCACTATAAAATATCGCAACAGTTTTAAAAAAAAATTAAAGAAGTTCCAGTCAATTTCATAATAATCAAAATGGAAAATTATTTCATTTATATCTTAAAGATTTATGACTATACTTAAATCTAAAAAAACAATTATATTTAGGCGTTTTATAGATACAGATTTACAAGGATATAGAAAGTTAGAGATTGATACCATTATGAAATTAGTTATGGGTGGTATTATATATGAATCTTTAAACAAATTTCCAAAAGTTAAGGTATGAACATAGAAATATTTATTTTTCAGTTCCAACTATTTCTTTTGGTAGTTATGTAAACTCTCCAAATGTCAATTTTTAGTTTTTAGACGATAAAATTACTCTATTAGGTATAGGATCAACTGTGCAGTAATTTTATTATTTTTAATACAATGAAACAAATGCAAAATAAATTTTCTTCTTCCCAATCATATGGTAATTATCAGTATCTTTGAAATATATAGAGAGTGACAAAATATCTATTTTTATTAAATGAATACCTTGTCTATTTTTTACACCTATGAAAAGCTAAAAAATATCTTTCCAAAAACTTCATGCCAAATTTTCTGATATACCCACCTATGATATTTAAAAAACTAAAATTAATACCTTCCTGCAAATGGTCATATTATTTTTGAATATATAAATTTCGTAACAGTTACAAATAGAGTATTTCTTAAAAGAGCTTCTTTATACATAGCATTCCATGTAAAAAATTACACTGTGTGTAATATTTTTTAGTACGAGAAATAATAAAAATATTAGAGAGGGACTACTTTAGATGGCAATCAATTTCCCTCGTACAGATTGTCTGCATATTCAAATAATTTATTAGGCCGTCATTTACTTTTGTCATACAAGATTCGGACTAAAATTTTACCAGTCTGTCTCTGTTTCTCAGTTGAGTTTTATGCAATTTTATTTCATTGGGCCGCTATTTTGTTTCGCCATATTCTATATACCAAAATGTTTCCATTCCGTTGAAAACTTAAATTCAACTGGATAAATAGTTTTTAAGCTATGCTGCGTACAGAAAGACTGACAGAAGTGGGAAAACATGGGGCCCAAGCACCCTAAAATGCAAAGTTCTGCAAAATTTTAAAGGGTTAATTTTTCATTTTTTACTCTTTTAAACTGATCTAAATGCTGGTGGTTGCCCTTCTTCAATAAAGAGTTTTACTTATTTTAAACTTAATAAATAATTAAATGGTAAAAGTATTAACGTCTATTTGTTTATTTTTCTAATGATTTAATAAATCCTATTATGTATTTTAATAATTTTAACACAGAATAAGTGTGTAACTTATTTTATTAAGATCATATTACCATTTTATTAAAAATCGTCTTAAAATAAACAATACATTTGGAAAAATAAAAAACATATTCTTATTACCAATTCAATAGATAAATAAAGAAGAAATAAAATTAGAAATTAAAGTTGGAAGTTTCATTTTGAAAAAATATTTAATTCAGAAAAAATATAACATTTTGACTAGTACGTCTAAAACTAGTCCACTCTAATAACGATATGTATGCATTTATCACTACAGTACATTGAATTTGTAGACAATAAAGAAAAAAAACTTAAGCTCTATCTCAAAATATGGCTTACTAAAGTATTCAACAATTGTTCTGTTAAAATTATTAGATTTTAGTTTAATGTTGATTCTTTAACAAATGTTTGCTTAGTGTCCTATTTATTTAAAAAGGTGTTATATATCTTAAAATAGTTATTTCCTACCTCGAAATACCTGACACTGTCTTTAAGAATATCATATTATCTAATGTCTCTAAAATATCTGGAAATACAAGTGCAAAAATATTATATTTCGCCTTTATAATAAGGTATAATAACATTAAAATCTGTTCTGGAAAAGCACAATATAATATCCACTAAAATGTTCACTTTTTCCACTGCACTCACATGTAGCGATTAATTAAAGTCAAATTTAGGT
The DNA here is from genome assembly GCA_030620095.1 of Kuschelorhynchus macadamiae. Lineage (NCBI taxonomy): Eukaryota > Metazoa > Arthropoda > Insecta > Coleoptera > Curculionidae > Kuschelorhynchus > Kuschelorhynchus macadamiae. Next base: position 82,172 of record JAUTXW010002804.1, read on the forward strand.
CTCTTGAAATCTTATTTGTTAACTTCTGTTTTATTAGAATATTAGTAGGTATTAGGTACAATATTATTCACCATCACCAATTGATGCCAACAATGCTGCTATTTCTTCCATTTTAGAAGTATAACAAACACAAGTATTAAGGATCTCCAGGCAGACCTTAGTAGCTTCAGATTTTTAACTCTTCATCACCTTTTAATTATTTCCAAAATAATAAAGTATACTTAATTAATTAGGCCAAACAAATGTGTCGTGTTTTGCTCAACGTCAACAAAATAATTTTAAGGTTAACAGTAATTATCAAATCGTAATGAAAAACTGGCCTACTTGACGTCAAAAAATACATGCAATTTTCCATTTAAGAAATGGATGCTACTTCCAACCTTTGTCAGTTGTTTCGCTAAATCACGTGATTTAGCGATTTGTTAACTAACGAAATGATAAGTGCAAAATGGCACCCCAGGCCTTATAAAGTCAAGATTAATAGAGCAACTTTCGGGACTACCTATACCGAAAGATGAAATTCGAGAACCTATCAGAGACGCTAAAAATAATAAAGCGCCGGAACCAGATGAGTTGCCAACAGATATCATTAAAATGGTTGGCGAAGATAATATAGATTTATACAAGACATTCTTTAACGGAATCTATAACAGCAGTTCCTTCCATATGGACTGGCTATAATCAGAGTTTATTCCAATCCCAAGAAAACAGAATTTTAAAAAATGCAATGCGTACCGCTGGATTACTTTAATGAGCGATGCATTAAACATTTATCTGAAAATAATCCATAACAGAATCTATAGGAAATGCGGGGCTAATATAAAAGCGACACAATTCGGGTATAGACCAAGCTCTTTTTAGTATTAAATATTTAATTCAGAATTGTCAGGATATACGTAAGGATACTATACTTTTTTTGGTTATTGACGTTTAAGTTCAGTACAGCAAACTAATTGACATATTGAAGACAACTGACGTCGACGAGAAGGATATACGTTGTATTGAGAACTTGTATTGGCACCAGACTACACAGATGGCAAACAGTAGCATTACTGTAGAAAATATTCCAAATCACAAAGGGGTGAGACAGGAATGCATTTAGTCGCCTCTACTATTTAACCTGTATTCTGAGAGCATTTACATAGAAGCCCTAGACAACGAACCATTAGGAATTAACGGGGTTTACATCACATCAGATGCTGACAGTACAATTCTTGTAGGAAATAATATCGAATAATAACAATAAATAATAGATTGATTAAATGAAATCAGTAAATCATATGGTATAAATATAAACATAAAGAAAACAAAATTTATGATTATAACCAGAGACAAAATACGATGTGAAAGTGCCAATGTGGTGGTGGATGATAATATAGAGAGAGAGTCTCGATACAGATCTTAAGAAGTTGGTTATATAAAAGCTTAAACTAAGAACGCGATATATTAGATGTGTATAGTTTATACAAAGTCAATTGGAACAGCGAAAAACAACGAAACAATTATGTCACCAGTCGACTGTAAACCAAAGGCGTGCTGTCAAACGGTGACATAATTATTACCGCGTGTTGTCGAATGGTGGTATGTTCTAATTGACTTTGAATAAACTATAAGTGTATGTGTATTCTATTGAAGGTTACAATATTGAATAGGCTTGACACGTTTATAATGTGGACCTAGCTTTGAGTACTGAAAGTACCATGGACAGAGGTACAAAATTCTTAGAAGAATGGGGAAGGAAATAGGAGCGGAAAACCAAAATATCTTTTACTTCAACTCATAATCGAGGAAAAAATTGAAGGAAAACATGGTATTTAAAGAAATCAAATGTCTGGGTTGAGGAACATAAGAAAGTGGACGGGGCTCAGATCTATCGGAGAACTGTTACAGACTGCATCGGACACAGAAACATTAGCAACATGTGACCGCCAACATTCAATAGTAAATAGGCAACCTAAAAAGAATACCATACAGATGTTTCACGATAACTGACAGAAAACTATACGAAAAATGAAATATCAATTAAACTTTTCAAACTAATTATTTTAAACTCCTGAACTACCATACGGAACTCGTTATAAGTTATTGGGCTGTCTGTGTAATTAGGCGGAAAATTTTTTATTGGATAAGTATAGAATGTGGGATCATTAAAACTTAGTAATAAGATGGAAGAATTCCTTTTGAGGTCAAATGGTTTGATAAATAAAAACTTGGCAAAATTCCAATCAACACAGCTTGTCGTATTTGTTCCAATTAAACACAATGTCATGCTGTGCCCTCTGCTTACAGGAGACGTAGACAAATCAACAAATTTTGATTGTTTGAGAAACCCTGAAGGAAAGTGGTTATGCGAAAGCTCGAATCCAAATAATGAAATCAGAAACAGGCCCGAAAAGCATTCTATCAATATAAAAAAAGTTCTTACTAACCGTGACATTAATTTAAAAATGAGAATGCGATATACTAGTGCTACTGTTTATTCTCTTATATGTTATGGAGACTTGGACTATGAAGGCTACGAAGTTGAATAAGCTTGAAGCATTTGAAATGAAGACTTACCGTTGATTACTGAAAGTACCATGAACAAAGCGAGTCACAAATGAGGAAAGAGAAGTGATAACAACGATAAAGAAACGGAAAACCAAGGTACCTACTACTTCCACTCATAATCGAGGAAAAAATTGAGGGAAAACGTGGTATCTGAAGAAAACAATGTCTTGGTTGAGGAACATAAGAGAGTGGATGAAGCTCAGATCCGTTCGAGAGCTAATACACACGGCATCGGACAGAGAAACATTCGCACATGTGACCGCTAACATCCACTAGTAAGTAGGCAACTTAAGAATACAATGCAGATGTTTCACGATAATTGACAGAAAACGTGTACGAAAAATGGAATGCCAATTAAACTTTTCAAACTATTTATTTCAAACTTCCAAACTACTGTACGGAACTAATTTATACGAAGCCGGGAAAAATAGAGTTCCAACTTTTAATGATGATGCAATACCAACTCATTATAAGTTATTGGGCTGTCTGTGTAATTAGGCGGACAAACTTTAAAGAATTTTTAAAATATTGGATAAGTAAGGTATTGGATAAGTAAAGAACAGTATCATTAAAACTTAGTAATGAGGTGTTATAAGTTCTTTTGACTAGAGACGTACACAAACCAGCAGATAATGCTTGTTTGAAAAACTTTATAACATTTTGCCCCAGTGTACTGTGTCAAATGGTTATTTCTACTTCCAGTAAACAATCATCAATGCAATTTTGTATTTTCGGCCAACCACAGTCAATAAGATAAATTAGTTCACCAACCAATAGAACTAAAGTATCTCAAAAGAAGCACCTTAAACGCCTGTTAGTTGAAAAGTAACTTTAAGAAGGTTTTAAGGTGGTATACTTAAGGTATGTGTTTTATTACAACAACTTGAAGCAAGCTCATAAAGTTTTTAGCCTTTTATTTCAAATTGGTTTTAATAATGACTTAAGACGGTTAATAAACAGCTTAATTAAAATAGTTTACTCTTTATAGCCACTATAAATCAAATAGGTTTTATGACCACCCCTTCCCAATTTCGTCAAAAATTACAACTCACTGCAGATCAACAAAATCCAGTTTTACATTAATATGTCGAGACGTGTGAAAGCATCAAAAAGCCTCCTCACCGCAAAGGAATGGTCTTATAATCCCAAAAGTGATATCACGCAGGCAGAACTAGAGCAAAGTGGTAATGCGTCCATGCTTAGGCAAGTAAAGGAAAGGAAATTACGAAATTAATACAAAATATGAGATCCAGGATTGAGAGAAGAACGTGGCGTGATCTAAAAGGCCAGAGGTGCGTCTCAGGTATGTCTTACCGAAGCTCCCGTTGAGCAGATAAGCCAGTATTCCAGAACCATCTAGACTTACCAGTAGTGTACCCAAATCTCCGCTTTTTCTGGCTTGTAGCTTGTTCGATAAAATAACATCTTGTGAAACTATCATTCTATTTTGCTAAATATAGAAAACTTTGTTGCAATTCTCAAGCTAGACTAGAAAGTTAATTACTCACTAAAAGCCCCCCAAAACATCAACTTTATAATTAGAACCCTTAAAATATTTTAGCTATTACTCGCAATTCTTCACATAATAACTAACCCTAACGGTTTTCTCAGCTTCCTTCCAGTCCTTAAAGTTAAAATTTTAACGAAGTTTCGCTAAAGGGATTTCATGCGCATATGTCGTGAAACGTCGTTCTCCATGCTTTTACAACTGCTCAAATATTCATAAGAGCCTCGCTTGGAGCGACTGACATTAGAGCCGAGCTATCTTCTTTAGTTAAAAAGCTCTCCTCGTTGTTTCAAACAAAATTTTAGTTGATGCTTTTATTATAGAGAAATTGGACCTTTTGTTAGACCATGTTTGGTCAGGGAAGTTTTATAGGTTAAGGATTTTAGAAAACGCTTGCAAAATAATACATGTTAAACAAGACTCTAAGTCTAACAGTGCCGGATCTATAAAGTTAGATAAAAATAATGCAAATAATAGAATGCCTTTTCGTAATTAGTACTAGTCCGTTTAATTTCCTTTCTTGTTTTCGGCATGGTTTCAATTCGCAAAATACATTTATGGTCTCGTAGACATCAATTTGTCGTGTTTTACTGATTTTCAATGGTGCTTCGAAGAAAAGTTTTTGACTTCCTTAAAATTAAAAACCTTTTCTGCTGTGGCTATCGTTACAGGCAGCACAGCAAATGTGTCAAGCAATCAAAATTTTTTCGGCACATTCTTCTAAAACTTCTATAGCAGAAACACTTTCTTTAATAATCACCTCACACTATTCACATTTTTAGTTCACAGATGAATTCTTATATTAAACCAGGCATATCTAGGTTTTAATAATATCGACACATTCTGTATTAGACCTTCAAGTATGCTACAAAGTCTTTTCCATCAAATCGAGACTCAAATTGACAAATGGTATGTCCAATAAACCAAATACATATTGTGATTCTGAAATAATCTTTTTCGTTTTCTGTAATAGCATTATTCCTTTGAGTTTGCCGATTGCAAATTCTAAACAGAAATTGTGGTTCCTATATCAGTAGCTACGTTAATGACTTGCTCGTAAAAAAATTTAAATATGAAGAAGAAATTGAAACCAAGCAATTCGAGGATTCCTCGATTTTACGGATTTCCTAAAATACATAAAGCCAATATACCGTTGTGTCCTATTGTCAGTTAAATAGGTTTGCCATTTTACGAAAAAGATAAATATTTAGCCAATATCTTAAACCGATTTACAGGACGATCTAATTCTTATATCCAAATTCTAAACATTTCGTAGAAAAGTTTAAAGATTTTACATTAGATCCCGGTGATATTTTAATCACTTTTGATATGCCTATTGACGATTCAGTTTCTATAATATCTGACATATTTATTTATGTATTTATTTATTTACAAATACCTGCTTTACAGGACAAAATCCCAGTTACGAAGCAGGGCAGGCACTTATAAAGAATATCTTATATAATATAAAGAAAACAAAGAATTAAGAAAAATGCTTGAATTAAAACTAAAAAGAAACTTGATTCTTGTTATATTTTTCACACATTAAATACGGAGGTGAGAATTTTAGAATGTTTGTGCCCGATTTGGGTAAATAAAATAAATTTTGTTGCCGTGAGTTTAAGCGGGGTACACAAAAATTAAGTTTTCCTAATATCAGATCAATCAATCCTATAATTAACCAATTTAAACAGAGTGATTAAACGGTGGTAGTCACGACGATCTTTTAGGGAATCATACTCACAATTGTTAAGCAGTTGCTCATGCGGATAGCCTTGAGAGGGATATATACCGTCTCTCAAAAAACGAGCATATTGTAAAAATACACATTGTATTCTTTCTAGACCTTCAATGTGTATATTGTACTCAGGTCCCCAAATAATTGAGCGTTTTTCCAGTTTAGAGCGGACGTAGGAATTGTACACTGATATTTTTAAAGTCTCTCGTGCAGCGTATACTGAATCCACACATCCTGGAGGCTTCGGCAACAATCATGTGACGGACGAATGAGCGTTTTGAGTAGAACTCCTTTATAGCGAAATGAGTCACAACCAGAAATAACATTATTTGCAATGGAGTAGTCGTATTTACAAATTGAAAGTCTATTAGAATACGATATTACATTGCGTTTCTCAATATCACTAATTATTTATAATATTCAGATTCATCTATAGCTTCATGCAGGCATCAATTCCACTGACATTGTTATAATTTTTTATATCATCAGCTTACATTAAAAATTTTACATTCAGGTTACAGGCAATATCATTGATAAAAAGAATAATTGTAACATATTTGTTAAAAATATGTCTATTGAGTGCGACTTACTGCGGACGCCCGGATAGGTATAAACTGAAGAGTTGTGTTAATGCGTCAGGGAACCCAATATTTTTAAGTTTAGTTACCAACATTTTGTGATCGATTCGGTCAAAGGCTTTCGAAAAATCTAAGTACATTTACAACCTAAATGTTGGTTTAGATAAGTTGATGATTTGGTAGTATGGCCTCATGGAGAACAAAATTTAACTATATTTTTAGATCATCTAAACCGACAAAATTCTAATATAAAAATCATTATGGAAATTAAGTCAGATTCCCTTCCTTATGTGTTAGTACAAAATAATGAGAACGGCGCCATAGGTCTTTAGAGCTTTATCAATATGTGACGTAAATTCAATTCCAAATGAAACAGAAAAACTGATTAAAGCTTTAAAATCAAACGGATGTTGCATTGAAATTATTAGAAGTTCGATTAGTAATTATAAAAATTCCAGATCTAAATCAGTCAAGTGGTGCAGTTCTACCTTTTTATCCAGAGTACCATAGATAAAATTGCAAGAATTCTGAGGAGATCTTGCATCAGTCCCGGGTTATTATAAACGAAAAATTCGATAATCTATTGAAATCATCAAGCACCCTAAACATTTCAATAGAGACAAGGGCTACGTGTTATATCATGCGTGGAAACCAATAATGACAGTTAGATACGCTTCAGTGGGCAAAGGTCGGGTATAAATACCTGAACTCTGATCATCAGAGCTGATTTAGTGTTTTGATTTTGTGCAAGTCTCTGAAGATGCCCCGTGCAATCGCAGGCGAAACATTGGAAAGTACTTGCAACCAAGAACCATGATTTCTTAATATATTGAGATGTACAAAAGGTAAAAAATAAAGCTAGGTATATGATATTCAACTATTGTCACTATACAACGAATACAAAAGCTAGTAATGAATAAAATTTGAAAAAGTACAAACATGGTAATTGGTGTAAGAAGCAAAACAAATATTTACAATAACAATTAATTATACAATATTTAGAGCAAATAATTACATTTTGTTTTATTCACCCAGAAACTCATTTATTGAATAGTAAGCTATTCTCCCTAGAAATGTGCGTATATGTTTTTTAAACAATTTGTTAATCTAACTATTAAACTTAGTAACTATTTATACACAATGTAATTTAGACATTTTATGTAGTTAGTTCTTCTGTGTCTCGGAATCGACACGATAAAGTAATTTCTTGTTATGTAATTGTGATTACTAGTTAAGCAGGCGAATTTGGAAAAATAGGGCTTCACATACATTACACATGTATACATGTAAATACAAGAAAAGTCAGCATTTTATTATTCACAAAGACCCTTTTGCATGATTCTCGCTCGCCCAAATTAAAGATAGGGCGTAGAATTATTTTCTGAATAACAGAAATCCGTATTGAGTCAGTGCATGAAAGGTAATGCTAGAAGCAATATGAGAGTATGCCAAGTTATAATAAGTACCTAGCAATGCATTACTATCGAGGGCACTCTTCAGTTGCAAAATTGCGAAATATGCACTGTTTAGTTTTTTGACAAAAGTAGCTGATATTTTTTTGTTAGCTGATATTGTTGCGGAAGTGTCATCTGCGTACATAGTAACAATCGTATTATCAAACCATGAAACTTGGTATATCGTTGATATAGAAAAGGAATAACAGTGGTCCTAAGATTGAACCTGGTGAATCCCCAAGTTAATGTTCACACTGTTTGATCTTGGACAATTTCTATAGTTGGTCTATTTTTCATTTACACTGTCTCCTCCGATACACTGTTTAGTATTTTCTCATACCCCCAGTTTTTCGAATTTGTCCATAATTGTTTCAAAGTTCAAATGCCTTTGAAACGTCGAAAAGAATGTATACCATATATTTTCTCATTAAACTACTCCTAGATATTTCTGTAGAAATCAGCAGATGCACTTTGAATTGAATATCCCAACGAAAACCAAGCTTTATCGCCTTTTTTAAATACCGGTGTGACAATCGCAGTGTTTATTGAATTTAAAGAATTCCCACTTCCAAGAGAAAAATTTATTAAACATTGAAGTTAGTCTAGCAATCTTCCACTAGATTCCTTATTCTTATATAATTTATGATAGCGACCAACTCGTCTTTATTACACCAGAGTATATTGATTTACTGCAAGTTGGGAAGTTACCTGAGGCAGTGACAAATAATTAACCCTCTAATAGCGTCTCTATGTCGTTAAAAAGCCGTGTCACTGATATAACTACTTAGTTGAAATAAAAATCATGAAAAACATCCACCTGCCACCTTAATCTAATCAATATGCACCTGCTATTTATATAAAAAATAAACAAAACTGAAATTTGTTTCCCACATTCTTAACCTCATAATAAGCTAAACATATTTTACCTATCAATCATCTGACTGGACAGGGCCCTGACAGGTGCATGTAATAGTGCTCGGAAGCTGTATCGATGTAATGTAAGGACTCAAAATATTACAGTCTGGCTATGGAAAACATGGAAGATACGAAAAAATTCTAGAAACTTATTTTGCAGAAAATCGAATTTCCTGCATAAAAGTGACCTGCATTAAAAATACACTTTTTTACCAATTACAACGAGCATAATTCAATAAAATATACTTGCGTTAAATAAAATAAATCAAGAATAAAACTGTTCAACTCCACGTAAACATTGTTCTATAGAAAATGTAAAAATGACCGACGGAATGGTAGCTGTCAGCTTTGGTGGGAAAGGTATTTTGATACTTTTTAAATTTTTTATTAAAGTACGCCCGCCACCTGAACATCTTTTCGCACACCTTTACATGCGCCTGATGATTTCCTATCCTGTCACAACGTATACAATGCGGGAAAACTTCAGCAGTTCAGAGGTTTTTTAACTTTTTATTACGGTGGCAAGTGGTAAGTGTTCATCATTTTGAAATTTTCATATTGATAAATACCATTAACACTATTTTCTTTTTTTACAAAATAGGAAAACCATTGGTAAACGATGCTCCGCTAGTGCGGTGGCAAGTGCTAATGTTCTGAATTTGCAGCAGAAAAATATCTAAAAAGGAAAAGTAAGCTACTTTGGAATATAAAACAGAGTCTTGCAAATATTGACAAGGATAAGACATTTATAGGGAATTAATAAATTGAGTTTATTTTGGCACCAGTTTCAAACATAAAAGATGGTTCGTTAAGATGTGATGGCATCGGTGGTAATTTTTGTAAATAAAATAGACATTTTTTATTACATATTTCTAGTCAACCTAAAAATTTTTCTTATAAAATACCCTATATATAATTTCAAGGTTTTTAGTGTTATTGACAACAGAGACTTCAGAGAAGCTGTAAAATCGAAATGGCTTAACATAGGGCAAAACAAATTGCACATTGTCACTCTGTAATTTAACATAATATTATTGAATAAAAAATACATAAACAATTTTCCCAATCACTTCCACTATATTTATTTAACACAACGCAACATGTTTAGCTACAAAAGTAGCTTTTCGAAGATTGTGTTTTAAATAAATATGTTTTATCTTTACATTTTACATAATATTATTATGGATTTTCACCGGGTATTGGCTGACACAATCGTATAATTTATAATCACATTAAATCTGATTTTCGTTGAAAAGTTTTACTTCTGCTTAGACCAAAAATTGATACTATAGTGAAGAGCATAGAAAATTAAAACAGGGATGTGCAAACTGTGCAAAATTATCAATTTTCAAATGTATTATTTTGAAAATAAACGTCATACTTTCAGATAAAATGACATTAACTATAGGGTAAGAACTATAAAGGGGATATCAAATAATGTATGAATTGTACACCAATCAAAACACTACCAAAAACCAACGGTATGCTCGATTAGTCCAAAATTATCAATAATCCAATTATTTAATTTGATTTTGACATTTTTAAAAGGTTGGAATTTTAGTTGGGCTGGCTGCAAATTAAAAATCTTTGGACCAAAAGATGTTAGACATCTTTGTGTGGAATCATAGCGAGTATTTGGAATGATAAAATACCCTCCAGCATTTGCTCTTTTCATATTATCATGATCAATACAAGTATCGCCAAATATTTTTCTACTCAGAGAAAATCCCATAATATTTGTTTCATATATAGTTAGCAGTGATTGGGAAAATTGTTTAAGTATTTTCTATTCAATAATATTATGTTAAATTACACAGTGACAATGTGCAATTTGTTTTGCCCTAAGTTAAGTCATTTCGATTTTACAGCTTCTCTAAAGTCTCTGTTGTCAATAACACTAAAAAACTTCAAACTTTATATAGGGTATTCTATAAGAAAAATATTTGGACGCATGTTCCAAATATGTAACGAAAAATGCCTATTTTATTTACAAAAATTACCACCGATGCCATTATATCTTAACGGGCCATCTTTTATGTTTGAAACTGGGTCAAAATAAACTCAATTTATTAATTCCTTATAAATATCTTATCGTTGTCAATATTTGCAAGATTCTGTTTTATGTTCCAAAGTAGTTTACCTTTCTTTATTAGATATTTTTGTGCTGCAAATTCAGAACATTAGCACTTGCCACCGCACTAGCGGAGCGTCGTTTACCAGTGTCTTCCCATTTTGTAAAAAAAAGAAAATAGTGTTACTGGTATTTCTCAATGTGGAAAATTTTTGTATTATTAATAGATGCCCCTTCTCAACTCAAGGTATCGTACTAGACTTAGATGAACAGGAGAGGAAATTGATTTTTGCAGACCCATAACAGACCCGCCGCTTAGTCTCGTCAGTGTCAGACACTGTTAGCGACTAATCTAAAATTAAGTTATCGTGCACCAAAATGGTGTTAACACATATATATCCATACAGACCTCTTTTTTTTTCTAAAAATATGTATTTTGTCGTGTAGGAACTTTAAAACTTGGCAAACCCCCAACTTACATTTTTCGAAAATTCTCTATATAAGCCCGTTTATTTTATTAATATTATAAAATTATATCGGGAAATAAAAATACTTTCGCTGTCACAACCTCTCAACGAATTATCCAGTATACTTTACACTAGTGCCCAAAAAACCGCAATTTAATAAATCCCTTCCCGTGTTTTCTTGTCAAAAATACTTACCTGAATTTTAATCGAATTTGTACGAAACTTTATGTTATGAATTCGTTGTACGATAATTGATTTAACTGTAAGTTTGAAATAGATTATTAAAGTGTCATAAGACAAAATTTTGCCGCATACGTCTTTTTAAAATACGAACCACTTAGAAGCGAGCTTTTTAATGAATGCCTAAATGCGTTATGAAACGAGTGCTGTCTACACTTTTACCTGTTTAACCTTTATGTATTAATAAGGGCCCATTTATCTCATAATTTTTTTATCCGAAAAAAATTGAACATGAACTTAAATGTTAAGAAAATTATATATTTATTAAACCCGCTACTAAGAATGCTGAATGCGATTCGTTAGTCGGATTCGATAATTCATATAAGGCATCAATATTGTTTTAATAATTTGAATGTCAAAATTAAATGCAAAGAAGATATCAACAATATGCAATTTTTTGTAAAACGTTGCATCAAACCAACACATAGTGGGAAAGAATTTTCTAATTTCCAAAGTTTCTCTCTTATTGGGGTGTGTGAATTCTTGACACTATCCTTTCGTCAATAAGTTCTGCATTTTCCCAACTTCCACCCTTAAGACAGAAAATTTCTTTTTCACGACTTTGTGGGACATGGCTTTTCCCATACTATTTTCGGTGCGCTACGACATTTTTAGTGCGGGAAGAGTTCCCAAAGGTGAAATAACCACTGTGACGTCGAATAATTGTATTGTATATTCACCAAATTAGTTTTGGTTTCTATGATAAGTTTTTATTGACTATCAAAAATAATTTCAAAGTGTCAAATTGTGTCAAATAATAACATATAAAATATAGAACACGAAATTCCGCAAGATATGTTGCATTCTGCTAATGTAGCTACTTTAAAAATTTTACGCTTTTTAACCATTGATGTTACAAGAAAACCATAAATACATGGGACAGTGAAAAGGTAGCATACTTTACCCAACTTTCTGAGATGTTGAAGCCGTCTACAGTATGGTCCAAATATTCCATGCCGAAAACGATGATAAAGCTGAAGAGAAATATGGGCATCAGGTAATTGCCTTTACTAAACAAAAAAAATGTGGACTGTAAATCTAGGAAATCTAGAACATTGACGAAGGAAGATATCGCCAAATTTTTATCCGAAGCTCCGGACAACACATATTTACTTTATAAAATTGTGGCTAATTTTGGAATTGCTGGAGCTTGCCGTCGCCGAAAGCTAACAAATTTAACTCTGGATGATATCGAAGATAACAAAGACATCTTAGTGGTTAAAACACCAGACACAAAGATACATGTAACATGAACGTTTGTTATTTCCGATGAGACTTACATTTACTACTACAGAAAATATATAGAATTGCGTCCGTCAAACATTAGCTAGCGAAGATTTATCGTAAATTATCAAATTGATAAACGAACAGTGCAATACGTAGGAATAAATAAAATAGGGAAAATTCCTTCCGATATAGCCGAATTCCTTAGGTTTCAAAATCCGGAAGAGTTTTCTGGCCATTATTTTAGAAAGTCCTCCGCAACTTTATTGGCGAATTCTCCTGGAACGAACATTATAGATCTAAAACGACACGGAAGATGGAAATCTTCCTCGGTTGCGGAAAGTTATATAGAGGAATCAGTGGCATATAAATTGGAAATTGCTAAAATTTTAAAAGATAACGTTTCCATACCATACTTTCACTCGAGTCGGCACCATGTCTGCAATCTGTAGCAACAGCTACCACTTTCAACGGTATCATAAATTCTGCTGTGTCTAATGTATTGTCCTGCTCAAAATCTTTGTTTGAATTAAAATAGTTAGGAATCGTAGTTTTGATAACATTATTCATTATAAATACTGTTTTATACATTTTTAATTTCGCCTTCTGTACACTCGCATTTTATTTAATATATATTTTTTGTATCATCACCTTTTGTACCCTCGTATAAAAAAAAGTTTCTAACCCTTGCGGGAAGAAATTTCTCCGTGCTACCTAACCTCTTGCCGCATATTTTTCTTCCAGCACTTGCTAGGAAAATTGCTATTTACTTATTAAAGAATATCTTTTTAACTAGACGAATTATTTTGTCAGTGACTTTTAAAAATCAATTTCGACATTTTTTAATATTTTTTGGGATATGATCCTGGTACGGCCAGGTTCAAATCCTAGTGGGATCATATAGCCTTTGTTAAGTTTATGGCTAATATTAGTGGTGAAAATTCATATAGGGAAGAGTGTATTGAATTTCACCTATCATGCTACCATTAGCGGTAACCAGGCCAGGAGGAGTATGGAGGCAAATTCACTATCCGTGCCATCATATACCCTCTGTATGTTACTTCTAAATAGAGAAGTGTACCAATCGAAAGCTCGGAAAGTGTCACGTTGCCCGATTACAGCCGAGCATAAACGAATAAGTAACAATAGAATTGGTTAAATAAGTGCACTTAGGTTGCAAGCCCATAAAAATTGAACCAAATAACTATGTAAAAATTATAACTAAAAAATAATAATAAGTAGAGGTGTTCTGTAGTTCAAGTTAAGTGGCAGCTGCTGGCGAACACGGAGAAAAATCGTTTGTGTATTAAAGATTTTTTCACTTCAATTTAATGTTCATAATAACTGGTTATGTTATATATGCTTAACAGATAAATACTTCTTTGTATTATGGAATTATAATTTCCTTTCAGTTTATAAAGAAAATATCCATCAGGAACTGAGAGAACTCTTGAATATTTTAGTGGTTGTAAAAGCATGGTAAACATATTTCATACTCTTGAGAGACTTGCTTAAAGTTTCAGCTTCTAGATAAGGATATTATAGATAGTTTTGTATATTTGTGCATAGGTGCTGGTACTAGGAGATGTGGGGAAAATAGAAAATTGCGCTTTTACGAATTGGTAGCCGATTTATAAAGTTTAACACCGGAGGTTACATAGATATTGCCTGTAAATTATATCCATTTCCAACGTTAAACGGAATATACCGTACACGAGTTAAAAATGTATTGTATTTGCCTCATCAAAAGTATTATTCTTAAAATAAATCTATTTGTTCTTAACATATCTCAATAGCAAAATTAAATGCATTTTAAAAGGCTGTTAGCTCAAACACATTTTTTCCTTTCACAACATTTGGCATTAAATAATTTTTGTTATGGTATATTACATTATTGTTATGGCTGTAGGAGAGAAGTGAAAACAAAAAAGTGAAATATGGGTAATGAAAAACATAAGAAGACATAATCGAAAAATGCCCCTACCATAAAATTTTCTTTTCCTTTGAGTAGCACGAATTTTAAGCAGCTGCTCAATACATAAATAGCTATTTAAAATCATTAGTTGATATATCTAGGGAACATAACGTACCTCTAAACGTTCTAAGTTTACAGTGGTTTTTTGTGTTCCAAAAGACTTGCACTAACGTCAGACCGCAAAGACACATATATATACCTGTATATACAAATTTTTAAATTAATTTGTCATGTGGCAATGTTAGATTAGACAATATGACCCAGAATGAGAAACAAATACACTTAAACAAGCTTAAGAATAATTAAGTAACTACGTAATTTTTTGCTATAATTTTATCTTGAAGGAAAGTTTTTTTAACGGAACAAAATTCACTAAACACAATATTAATATGTTTCTCACAACAACTAGAACATTGATACACATAATGTGTTTGTACATTAAAACCCAAAAAATGTGTCTAATGAATTAGACCGTGTCAAATTGGAATCACTTTCTGATGTTTCGCCATCCATGGCACGAAGCATCTTCAGGGAACTTTACTGCAGGAAATGGGAACACTGATTAAGCTATTTATAGTCGACCTGTGTTTACCGAACCGTCACCAATGATCGGTTTTCACATACGATGTAGACCAGGATACGTATCTCTATAAAAATTGTTAGGATGCTTATAAATTTCAATAGATTCTCTAGTTTTCCGATTATAAAATCTCGAGACCGATGCAAGAACTTTGGTTTCTTTTACATTTATGACATATCGAGTGGAATATTAGTATTCAGATACAGCAGATTTATTTCTTTATAATACATTGTTCATGTTCCTTAAGCCTAGTCAGTATGGATCGTCCAGTTTCCCCAATATGGACATCATCACAGGAACAAGGAATTGCTTATACTCCTTCTGTTGGGAAAGTAATAATGTCAATTTTCTTATGTGTGTTGAATGTTCTATCTATCTTGGATCGGAGCAGTAACCTCGCAATCTTGTCTAGGGTTTCGTGTACAAATGCAAGAACTACACTTCCTATCGGTAGCTTTATATTAGCCTAATATTCTATATCATATTCTATTCTATTCATATTCTAATCGACCGTCTAATATCCTTAGTACAATATCCATTCTCTCTTATGGCAGTTTCTCTGTTTCCGATTATAAACAATTTTGGTCACAAATCGCTAGTGCTGTGTAAATCAAGGACTTAATAACTGATTTCTTTTAAGACGAATGATGATGTGAATTTGCATTTTGGTATCTGTTCGTATGAGTTAGTTTTCTATAAACAGAGTATCTTAAGGAACCATCCCCTTTCCTTTGTAAATTTTATATTAGAATGTTGCTGATTCAGATGATCAGAGAGCACGCGGCTGTATTAGAAAAGTGTCGCCTACATCAACTGTGATTAAGGTTTTAATGGAGACGACTCTAAAGCTTCTTTCTCAAATGATTCCATGAAGATGTTTGCTACTACTGGTGACAGCGGAGATCCCATGGCTGCTCCTAAAGTTTATTCATAAAAAGCTCCTCGACAAACAAAATAATGTAATGCAAGGTAATAACATGCTTTAACCAGATCTAAACATATATATTTGAAATCGCAAAATATCAACCTTGTAACTTCATTCCTAACCGACTTGTGACTGTTTATTTATCCGTAAAAGCATTATTTAAACAATAACGAATGTAGATAGAGACCTCCACGAGACCTTATTTTGTTGATCATGCACTTCAATATACAATAATTTATTCGAAATTTGCAAAACAAAGCGTCAATAATGACCTCAAAAACCTTTTTTTTTTTTATAATCTCAATGACAAATAACTTTTAAACACAAATATGTATAACGTCTTTATATATATATATATATATATATATGTATATATACACTGTGTCCGAGATAAGGAGGGCCACTATGGGGATTTTGGAAACGGTAAGAGATACAACTTTGGTTAAATGGGAGAAAAGTTGCGTAATCAAGGGTCTAAGAAAATGGCGTTTTCAAATTCCTGAAACATTTTTCGGATTTTGAGATATTTTGAAAAAATTGGATTTTTTGATTTTACGAACTATTTTTTTCTGGCGTTATTATTTGCCCTAGAGCGAAACCAATAACACTTCTCCACAGCAACTTTTAATGCTCTTTAGGACGACGTTATTAGTTTCTTAATCTGACGTTTCGTTTTTGTGGGACCATCATCAACTTCATTTTTTTAAATACGGCCCTGATATTCTGATATCAGATTCTGAAAGCCCTTTCTATTTCGAATTCAACGATGTATAACATTTTATGGTTTAAATGCGTTTTAGTCTTTTTTTCTTGCCTTACACAAGAAAATTCCTATTACGGACCTGTACATAGTTTAGTTAAGTTCAGTTTAGTTTAATTTCAAAGAATAAACAATTAGCCATAACATATGACACTTTATGTCATTTAGGTGTTTAATAATAATCTAGTGGTTGAATTGATGCACTAATTTAATAGAATAAACAAAGATCAAATACAATTAATTTAGCAGAAGATCTAAAAATTAAAAAGCAACAAGGGAATACGAACAAAACAACTAAATTTATATTAAATGTTCAAAAAGATTACCGTCGTTTTCTAGGCATAGATAGCACCTTCTAACCGTTGATTCTAACACCCTAGCCAAAATTTGTGGAGTAATATTAGCAAAGGCTTCCAAAACTAACCCCCTCAGTTCTTGTTCTGTAGCAAAATTTCGCTGATAAACATGATTCTTAACGAACCCCCATACGAAAAAATCAAGCGGGGTTATATCGGGTGAACGCGCTGGCCAGGGTGTTTCCGAATGCGTGCTAATCACCTTCTCTGGAAATCTCATGGATAGATATGCTCGAACGGCTCTGGAATTATGTGCAGGTGCACCATCTTGCTGCATCCAACAGTTGCGAACTGTCGCCAGAGGCATATTATCGAGAGCATCCTCTAAATCATTTTGCAGCAAATGTAGGTAACGCTCTGATGTCAGGTTGTGGTTGTAAATAAATGGTCCTACAATCCTTGTGCCAATAATACCAGCCCACATATTAAAACCAAAGCGGTGTTGGTGCCTCGACGTTTTGTTTAAACGTGGATTGGTTTCAGACCAATAATGAACATTTCGTCTATTGAAAATACCGTTATTCGTAACCATACTTTCATCAGACCATATTATGTAATATGGAAAATACATATTCTCCTGGCATTTTCTTGTGTACCATTCACAGAATGAGCGACGTCGCTCTAAATCGCCTGGTCGAAGTCCATGACAAATTCTGTACTTATACGGATGGAACTTTTGTTTTTGTAAAATACAATGCGTCGTTGATTTTGGTATACCAACATTTCGTTCGACCAATCGGACTGATGTACAGGGATTTTCAGTGACCGCTAACAAAACATTATGTACTGTTTCTTCATTGCTCTTCTTTTGTCGCGAAACTACAGGTTTTTTGAAAGAACCATATGCTTTAAGGTTTGCCACTAATTTGCTAAAGGTCCTTTGATTTGGCTGTCTTCTTTCGGGATATTTTTGCAAATACAAACGCTCCGCAACAGAACAATTTCTGTTGGATGAAATGAAACACGCCACCATGTCAAACTTTTCTTCGTTAGAAAACATAATTAATAGAAGAAATGACTAATTATTGCGCACTAAATTACACAGTAAGCTAATGTGTCAAACAATCAACGTTAGCTGACAATTCAAATGTATAAGAGGCCATCAACACATTCATTTGTTTTCCGGAGCCTGCTTTTCTTTAATAATTGTCAGTAACGTTGATTTTTTGACACATTTGCTTACTGTGTAATTTAGTGCGCAATAATTAGTCATGTCTACTATTAATTAATTTTTGCGTATGTATGTATTTGGAAAATTATCGTCGTTCATACTGCGAATGGTACACGAGAAAATATCTGCAGAATTTGAATTTTTCATATGACTGTATGATTACGAATAAAATGATGTTTTTATATTAGATGAAATGTCCATTATTGGCCTAAAACTAATCTACATTAAAAAAAAAATCAAGTCGTCAATACTATTTCGGTTTTCATATGTGTATTGGTGTGTACAGGTCCGTAATAGGAATTTTCTTGTGTAAGGCAAGAAAAAAAGACTAAAACGCAATTAAACCATAAAGTGTTATACATCGTTGAATTCGAAATAGAAAGGGCTTTCAGAATCTGATATCAGAATATCAGGGC
Organism: Kuschelorhynchus macadamiae; assembly: GCA_030620095.1. Lineage (NCBI taxonomy): Eukaryota > Metazoa > Arthropoda > Insecta > Coleoptera > Curculionidae > Kuschelorhynchus > Kuschelorhynchus macadamiae. Next base: position 101,099 of record JAUTXW010002804.1, read on the forward strand.
CGTATTTAAAAAAATGAAGTTGATGATGGTCCCACAAAAACGAAACGTCAGATTAAGAAACTAATAACGTCGTCCTAAAGAGCATTAAAAGTTGCTGTGGAGAATTGTTATTGGTTTCGCTCTAGGGCAAATAATAACGCCAGAAAAAAATAGTTCGTAAAATCAAAAAATCCAATTTTTTCAAAATATCTCAAAATCCGAAAAATGTTTCAGGAATTTGAAAACGCCATTTTCTTAGACCCTTGATTACGCAACTTTTCTCCCATTTAACCAAAGTTGTATCTCTTACCGTTTCCAAAATCCCCATAGTGGCCCTCCTTATCTCGGACACAGTATATATATATATATATATATATATATATATATATATATATATATATATATATATATATATATATATATATATATATATATATATAAACGTCAGCAAAACTGTTCTTTTCAGAACGACAGTAGTGAACGGATGTACACCCGGAATGAAAACACATATATTATTTATTTATATATATATATATATATATATATATATATATATATATATATATATATATAAATTTCGCCGCACGAATCTGGGGTTATGAAAAGAATGTGAATAACTATGAAAATACTGCGTTTTATCCACAAATTCTTGTTATTTCCTTTTACAAATTAAGGTTTGTATGTATTTCCATTTTTAAGCCGATTTTAAGGACGCTGCTGACAGTTGTGACGGTATATTTATGAATTCCAAATTAAATAATTCCAAGAATCATACAAAAATTACTGCACCAAAATATATTTTCTGTATAATCTGGAATGTTAGTTAGGAGAGACTATTTTCACATTTCGCGGATAGAAAACTCCAACTATATATATATATATATATATATATATATATATATATATATATATATATATATATATATATATATATATAGGAGAAATCGACCTGCAGATTCATCGGAAGTTTTGAAATATCTACAAATTTACAAAAAAAAAAACATTTTATATAGCCTACCCATTTTAATTTAGAAGGAGAAAAATAAATTTCAGTATTTTAGGCAACTGTTTTTGTATTTCCCCAATTATTTTTTGGATATATTTTTGGAAAATAACATTATTAAGATACACTTAAACAATTTTCATCATGGGTGTTCATTTCAAAATCCTATTATATAGACAACCTTCCTAACCTATTGGTACTTGATGTGCAGTTCTAACAGGAAAATGAACAGTGTTTCCCAACATATGCGCTTGAAATTCCTGTAACAAACTCACTAAAGCTTCAATTCCGAAAAAGCTGAAGGGAATATATTATAGTTGACATTATATAATACCCAAGAAATCCTCTGTTGTTTGACAAATAAGAAACATATTCTTTGTTATTAAAGTCTTTGCACAGAATGTAGTTTCTGTTGAGATTTTAGAAAACTGTATGGCTTTTGTAGTTTGATTCAAATCACAAAATTGGGTGCATTTATATATATATATATATATATATATATATATATATATATATATATATATATATATACCAATTAAAACTTGCTACATGAGCTGTACTATTCATATTTAACAGTGGATTTTACCTACAATGCAGATAATGTGATGGCTATCATACGTTTTAAAGTTATGAAAGCCAAAGGAACCTAATTTAAAAGTTTAATAACTCAATTTAAATTGTGCTTTAGTTTCATCTAGTAGGTACCTCTATATTTTAGTTCCCTAAAATAAACAACAACTATATTTTATTGGTAGTAGAGTTTAAACTGTACTTCTTTAGGCACAGTGGAAATGCAAACGATTTATTTGAGAAGACGAAAAATCCCAGCTATTCAAGACGAATAGAGAACGACGTACTCGGAAAAACTTTAATAGTGCATTTCGTTTTTGATATAATATACAGAGTATTCCGATACCAATGTCCAGCAGCAATATCTTTAGAACCATTAATCACACAGCTCTGGAAATATATTTATGGTAAAAGTTGCCAGAAAAAGCGCTGAAAAGTATTTTTATGTTTTTAAGTAGACCAATTAAGGCGATTTCGTTGTTGACTAATAGATTCGCAGAATAGCTGTAATTTATTGGTTTGACCGGTTTTGATCGTCTTGATTTCTTTGAAAAGAGCTAATTGAGCTTTTAATATTGATATGAGATATGGTTTTAGGTATTGGATGTAAATATAGCCCAACCATATTTTTCTTTAATATTTTTAAAAAATATTGATTGTTTTGACTTTTTTATTCTTAAAACACTTTAATAACACTACCATATATATTTTTTGCTCTTTATCTAAAAACTAAAAAGATGGAACACTGTTTTTCCGACAAACATAAAAGGGAAAAGAAAACCGTAACTTTAACAAGATTTGTGAACAATATTTGGTGCTTAGAGTATTCCATTTTTTTAATTTTGGACAAAAAAAAAAGAAAATAAGAAATAAAGTTTATTTTAAAAGTTTCATACAGAAATAATTAACTCTATTTAAAAATAATTGACGAAAATATAATAAGAAACATTAGACTGACCTGAATTTTCAGGGTGTGTAACTCAAATACGAAGAGGGGCCGAAAAACTAATCAAGACCCTAAAATCTCTTGGTATTTTAAAAATCATTATAACCGACCAAGGGAAGTGTTTGTTAAAATTTTATTAAATTCTTAAGTCTAAGTCTACGTTCTAGTATAATTTATAAAAATAGATTCACCGATAAAATCCGAAAATTTGGACAAAGTTTGAAGTTTTACGTCTTTTTTACTTTCAGATTATTACGATTTTTTACCTGTTGTTTAACTGATTCATTGAGATTGCATTGTATTTTTTTCTTAATTTAATTTGCCTCGTTTATTTTATGCCATGGTCAAAAAAAATTTTGTGTTATTCTGTTAGTATCACTTCGTGAAAAAAAAAAGTTACTTGATTTTATGTTGAAGCCGAATGCCTCACAATGCTTAGTTTTTTACGCACTTATTTAACCTTATTTCATTTAAGGAGTATCAATTTTTACTTTTCTTATAAAAGGATTGTAATCGTGAAAAATCACCCTCCGAGATTTTTTCGGATCCTTACCTGAATCGTAAGGTTCTTAGATGCCGAAAACATGTTTTCTCAATTCCGTCGGTCTGTCTGTCCGTTAGCAGCATAGCTAAAAAATGACTTAACCGATTGACATATGGGGATGACCTGGTAATATTTTGGTAAGAATCTAATATGTCGAAAAAAAATGTCGCCCTAATTAAATGTTAAAAAAATTATTACAAAAGATCCACTTATTCAATTTCCCACAAAAATTACTTACTATTCTAACAGGAAAATGAACAGTGTTTCCCAACATATGCGCTTGAAATTCCTGTAACAAACTCACTAAAGCTTCAATTCCGAAAAAGCTGAAGGGAATATGTTATAGTTGACATTATATAATACCCAAGAAATCCTCTGTTGTTTGACAAATAAGAAACATATTCTTTTTTATTAAAGTCTTTGCACAGAATGTAGTTTCTGTTGAGATTTTATAAAACTGTATGGCTTTTGTAGTTTGATTTAAATCACAAAATTGGGTGCAATTTTATATATATATATATATATATATATATATATATATATATATATATATATATATTAAAACTTGCTACATGAGCTGTACTATTCATATTTAACAGTGGATTTTAACTACAATGCAGATAATGTGATGGCTATCATACGTTTTAAAGTTATGAAAGCCAAAGGAACCTAATTTAAGAGTTTAATAACTCAATTTAAATTGTGCTTTAGTTTCATCTAGTAGATACCTCTATATTTTAGTTCCCTAAAATAAACAACAACTATATTTTATTGGTAGTAGAGTTTAAACTGAACTTCTTTAGGCACAGTGGAAATGCAAACGATTTATTTGAGAAGACGAAAAATCCCAGCTATTCAAAACGAATAGAGAACGACGTACTCGGAAAAACTTTAATAGTGCATTTCGTTTTTGCAAAGCTGAAAGGATATAATATACAGAGTATTCCGATACCAATGTCCAGCAGCAATATCTTTAGAACCATTAATCACACAGCTCTGGAAATATATTTATGGTAAAAGTTGCCAGAAAAAGCGCTGAAAAGTATTTTTATGTTTTTAAGTAGACCAATTAAGGCGATTTCGTTGTTGACTAATAGATTCGAAGAATAGCTGTAATTTATTGGTTTGAGCGGTTTTGATCGTCTCGATTTCTTTGAAAAGAGCTAATTGAGCTTTTAATATTGATACGATATATGGTTTTAGGTATTGGATGTAAATATAGCCCAACCCATATTTTTCTTTAATATTTTTAAAAAATATTGATTGTTTTGACTAAGATTCTTAAAACACTTTAATAACACTACCATATATATTTTTTGCTCTTTATCTAAAAACTAAAAAGATGGAACACTGTTTTTCCGACAAACATAAAAGGGAAAAGAAAACCGTAACTTTACCAAGATTTGTGAACAATATTTGGTGCTTAGAGTATCTCATTTTTTTAATTTTGGACAAAAAAAAAGAAAATAAGAAATAAAGTTTATTTTAAAAGTTTCATACAGAAATAATTAACTCTATTTAAAAATAATTGACGAAAATATAATAAGAAACATTAGACTGACCTGAATTTTCAGGGTGTGTAACTCAAATACAAAGAGGGGCCGAAAAACTAATCAAGACCCTAAAATCTCTTGGTATTTTAAAAATCATTATAACCGACCAAGGGAAGTGTTTGTTAAAATTTTATTAAATTCTTAAGTCTAAGTCTACGTTCTAGTATAATTTATAAAAATAGATTCACCGATAAAATCCGAAAATTTGGACAAAGTTTGAAGTTTTACGTCTTTTTTACTTTCAGATTATTACGATTTTTTACCTGTTGTTTAACTGATTCATTGGGATTGCATTGTATTTTTTTCTTAATTTAATTTGCCTCGTTTATTTTATACCATGGTCAAAAAAAATTTTGTGTTATTCTGTTAGTATCACTTCGTAAAAAAAAAATGTTACTTGATTTTATGTTGAAGCCGAATGCCTCACAATGCTTAGTTTTTTACGCACTTATTTAACCTTATTTCATTTAAGGAGTATCAATTTTTACTTTCCTTATAAAAGGATTGTAATCGTGAAAAATCACCCTCCGAGATTTTTTCGGATCCTTACCTGAATCGTAAGGTTCTTAGATGCCGAAAACATGTTTTCTCAATTCCGTCGGTCTGTCTGTCCGTTAGCAGCATAGCTAAAAAATGACTTAACCGATTGACATATGGGGATGATCTGGTAATATTTTGGTAAGAATCTAATATGTCGAAAAAAAATGTCGGCCTAATTAAATGTTAAAAAAATTATTACAAAAGATCCACTTATTCAATTTCCCACAAAAATTAATTACTATGTAGGAACGGACTGGTAACATTTTGGTATGAATCCAAGATGGCAAAACAAAATGGCGGTTTAATAAAATATTAAAAATTATAAATAATAAAACTCTACCTAATAAAACTACTTAATGGATTGGTTTCAAATTTTTTGCAATAATCAATTGTAGTATAGAGATGAACATGTATAATTCAGGTACGAATTCAAGATAGCGGGCAAATAAAATGTTTCTTATCATGAAAAAATCACCCTCTTACATATCTTCATATTTTGGCGTTCCTAAATGGCATAAAAACTACTTTCACGATCGAAATTTTGGTCAAAATTATTATGACCTGATAATATTTTGGAAAAATCCAATACGACGCAACAAGATGGCGACCTAATAAAACGTTAAAAAATTATTACTGAAAAAACTCATTATCCAATTTGCCTCAAAGTTTGCATAAAATTCAAGTATTATATAGGAATGGACTGGTAACATTTTGGTATGAATCTAATATGGCGAAACAACATAGCGGCCTAATAAAATATTTAAAAAAATCAGCCTAAAAAACTACTTAGTAGCTTAACTTCAAATGTTGTACAAGCATTCAGTGTGATATAGAAATAGACTGATAAATTTGTGGTACGAATTCAAGATGCCGAAACAAAATGGTGACCATATGAAATGTTTAAAAAAACAACGCTAAAAATCTTATTCAATCGATTTTAAGTTTTGCAGAAAAATTAAATGTGATATAGAGATAAACTGGTACGAATTTAAAACGACAGAACAAAATGGCGATGTGTCTCTGTAAAAACTAGTTATTCAAGTTATTTTAAATTATGCCCATCAAGAGTGACTTAGGTAGAAACTTATAAATTTTTTGTAGGAATCCAAAAAAGTGGAACAAAATGGCGTTTAATAAAAAAATATGTGGTACTAAATTACTATGTACCGAACTAAATTGGGTCATACTTCTCTATTTTTAAAAAAGAAAAGATTCATAAGGACGGAAGTTCCGGGTAAAGGAAATTTACCGATTTTTATAAATAACACCACTTTTCTAATACAACTCTTAAATTGCTTTTAATGACAACCGACTTCACCTTGGAGAATTACATCAATAACATTAAAATACTGCTTGAAAATGCTTGAAAAAAAAAACATTAAACATTTAAAATTAAGTAATTTTTAATAGCGCCTGTCCACCTAGAGTTGCAGTAATAGCTAGGGGTCTTCGCAGCATAGAATAAATAACATTGATAGTTTCTTCTTAAGGAATACTATGATATTCATCGATTTATGTTATCCTTAGTTATGATAAAGTTCTTTGTCCTACATGACGGTCTCGTTGGGATTTATTTGGTTCATTCCAAAAGTAATAAATGGGGCTTAAATCTAGGCTATAGGCAGGTCATTTAAATCTTTGAATCCCCACCCCTTCAAGGCGCTCCGTCTCTACCTGCGATTATGTAGTGGAGCATTATTATGCGTTAGTATGTATTGTTCCTCATTTGAAATAACGAATGGAATTACAGTTTCATAAAACATATCTTCAATGTGTTCTATGAGCAGTTCCATTTTTAACAAATAACAAATTAATTCGCACTTTGCTATAAAACCATAAAATAAAGTCGTCCAAATATGATGCAGTTTGCAAACCGTTTATTGCGTCCTGTGTAAACCCGCGAGTAAAGTGCGGTTTTTGACCCTTCTTTGGATGATTTTTTAGTAACATTTGTTCCACGTTCTACTTGTAGATTACGTTTCAGTTACAGAATACTAGATCTTCGATCTCTCAAGGAGCTTAAGAAGTCAAGCAATCACAATGGTTGATCTTTCTCCCAGATAACTATTCCAAGAATCTTGCACCGTGTGCCGCGGAAATCCTAAAATACAGGTCACATAATTTTTATTACATAAATCTTCTATTAGGGCAACGATTTTACTCACGTCTTCAGTGGTATTAAATAATAAATATGGTTTTATTTAAAAATGTGTAGTTAAATGAGACAAGATAACCAAATGAATAAAAAATCTAATTGTTTTTCATAGAATTTTACGCAAATCTAGACGAGATTTTTTAACTCTTTTTTGGTTACTCACTACTACTACTACTACTACTACTACTAAAGTTATGATACGAGCGTGGATCGAATCCGCACCTCTGGATCTCTAGCCCAATGATCTACCCAACAGCGCTATCATACCACTAATAAACAATTCGTTAGAAATTAGGGCGTGGCGTCTGGACGTCCAATCTGACATGCGTATTAGATCCCGTTCATATTAGTAAATATATAATTTTAACGTTATGCAGGTATAAGTAAAATTTTTTATTAGTTTTTTAAGTTGTGATTTTTTTTTAGAAATATTTGATCTACAGTAAAATGTATGGTACGAGCTAGGATCGAACCCGCACCTCTGGATCTCTAGCCCACTGCAGTTTAGAAAACTGATAAAATACTTCTATTTAAATTTTATTCTATTTTTGCAGCAGTGAAAATAAGAATTATAAAAAATATCAGGTTTGTTTTCCTTAAGGTAATTTTCGGTACAAATAAAAATATGTAAATTGTGGATTTCAGTTTACAATGTTTTAGTTTCTTACTTTTACGATAAAAGGTTGTTGCGAAACTAGATACATACAAATTGCATTTATGTTTATTTTACAATGAAAATAACATATTTATTGTAAAATTACCGAATGTGCTGTTAAATTGCTAGAGGCATTTAAAACTTTGTCGAATATGTGGAAAATACTTTTTACTAAGCATAATCATGTTAATTAACAAAAATATACAAAAGAGCTGACGTTATCTGAAAATTAGAAATTCATCTGAAAGTTCCTCCAATAATAATGCTATGTTTTGATATTAGGTTTTATTTTGCAATAAAGTAATTATTTAGGATAAGTTTTTCACAAAAAATTACCAGTAGTTAGATACTAGTCGAAAGTACCATATTATAAAGCACTCTGCTGCCGGAAATGATTTGTTGTTAAAAAAATAACCAATTTTAGGCATAAAAGTGAAGGACTTGTGCTCAATAACTACCTCAGCTCTGGTAGGGTTCTTGACTCTTTATCGCCTTCTTGATTGACTATACCACAATTATTTAGTAGTTTTCTCAGGCCGAATTGTAAAATAATTTATTAAGCCGCCATTTTGTTTGACCATTTTGAATTCGTAACAAAATTTTACCATTTGATCCCTACGTAATACTTTATGTTTGAAATTTGACGTTACGACAGACTGACAGAATTGAGAAAAGATGTTTTGGTATCTAGAACCCTGAAACGTAAAGACCTGTGGGAAAGTAAATGTGTTCTCTCTTTTCTTTTCCCAGACCCCTGAAGAAGATAATAAGAATATTGAAACGTCTACAATTTAAGAAGCGGTCTAATTTATTTTTCTCCTATCCAAAGATGCACACATAACTTACTAGAAGACTAATAATAATGTTGAAAATCTTCATAGGTATTTGAATTCATCTGACGGCTTATTTTTTTATCCGAATAAATCAATATGCCTGAAACACAAATATATCAAATTAATTTTACAGCTTTTCGTGTTTGTGGCACCAAATACAAATTTGAAGCTTCAACGTCAATAGCGTATTATTTGAATATGTTTGAAACATAAATGAGGATTTTAACATGCTTTTATAGGATTATGAAAACGGAACAATGAATTTACAGGTGTTATTAATAGTAGAACTGTTTACGAAGTGCGGAATATTCAACAAATAATAATTCCATAGCCGCAATACGTGCTCCGCCAGAGTTTCGGAGAATTTGAATTTAAGTATAATCTTAGAGAAATATCAAGTCAAACACAGACGAGAATAATAAGTTTAAAGTGGTTAATTCCTATTAACTAGATTGGATTGGAAGTTTTGAGACGTTCTATTAAAAAATAGCTAACATTATGATTATAAACATTTTGCTCACTGTCAGGTGACATACTAGCTTATCTTGGAACTTGTCAAAAACCAAAAAATACAAAAACTGATTTAATTTAAGATTTTGAATTACACAATTCGGGTAAACCAGCAGACAGAGTATTAGATGTATCAGAATGAAAATATGGCCACTTCCGGTTTCACTGAAAATGGCTTCGGTTTCGAATTTTTCAATGGACAATTCTGGATTAGAATGTGAATGTGAGTTTTTACGCCCACTTGTTTTTTTAGAGATACTTTTAATATTGCGCCTAGGTGGCTATGATCATATGCAAAATAACCTAAAGACCTCAGATAAAGTCAGAAAAATACAATCGTTTTAGTTTTAGTGATTATGACGATAAATAGGAATAAAAAAAGTTGCCAAAATCACATTTTTGTCACTATTTTTTTTTAATGACGACTCCTTTAGACAAGAACTTTTTCATGACCAATTTTTCTTGAAGAAACAGTTTTGTCAACCGATTTCCTCCTCTAAAACGATTTTCAAGATCGGAAAATACTGATGGGCTGGATGTTGATGGTTGGGATATCTCTGAGCATACGTACAGCTCATTTATCAAGTTTTTCACAGAAAACTTGATAAAAAACACACACACACACAACAACAAAATAATATGTTACATGGTTTTCCATGGCACACTTGACGAAAGCAAGTATATAATAAATTTAACTCATGGCCACTCACAAAAATCAAGGAATCCGAAATGTAAAAATATACAGGAGGTTTCATCTAAAATTTTGAAACCAGACCTATATTTGGTGAAAACGAACGAAGATTTATATAGTGGTGGAGGGAAGAAGGTGCAAGAAATGAAGTGTTTGTGGACTCAGTGGACTCATGTTTGTATGATATTATATTTAAGGAATATAGATCAAATTTACTCTAATTCGCAATTTCAGACGCGAAATCTATTTGCTGCGAAAATCATTGTTTTTAGCCGAAAAATATAAAAAAGAAAGCCATCGTTGCAAGTCTAATATTCGAGATGGGGTCTTGTTTCGTTAACGAACCCACGCATTTCTCGTTTTTCTCTTTTTTTTAACTTTATTGATAGCCTATTGATGTATAGAGTAGATTAAAAGTAAAAACTCGAAACATTTCCCACATTTTTCCTGAAAAAAAATTAAAAAAGTTCCCAAATTTCACTACTTTCCCGTGCAAAAACTCTCTATTATGATGATTTAGACAAAATGAAGAATCAAAGTTATGTGCGGTATTGTCAAACTCACTGCTTTTCAGGAGATATATATATATATATATATATATATATATATATATATATATATATATATATATATATATATATATATATATATATATATATATATATATATATGAATAAGAATCTAAGGTCAGCATCTCAATAAAAAAATCGATACTTTTTTTCCAAAATTTCAAAGATCCGACACGTTTTTTTTGCACCTTGGTTCGCACGCCTATGAGCGATGTTAAAGTTGAGTGTGTCAAAATAATCAGATTTTAAATCTAAACATAACACTAAAATTTTAAACCCATCTGGTCACTAACTCCGGAGATACAGCGGTGTACTTATGAAAAGCAGATCACACTGTATATAGTCTTGAAAATATACCAAGGCAAATTTTCTCTTTCTCTAATCATATTTAATTAGATGAGACAAAAAATACTAGAAAACTGAATGTTGGTACTTCAAAATAATAAGTTGCAATTTAAATCGTCAAATAATTCAAATTAATCAATAAATCAAAAATTTATTTATTTCCCATTTTTACAATACATAATTATATTAGGCAATCAGAGGCAATTTGCATCCTGAAAGTTTTATAGGGACAGAAAACAGAGCCCAGGATGCACTTGCTATTCTAGTATATGTAAATAACAAACCAGTGAAATTATTAATTATTAACTAGCTGAGATATAAAACATTTTAGGCTGTTTAGAGTAATAGAAATAGTATGAATTATAATAGGATATCCAAAAATACAATAGTCTATATACATTCCGCAATATCAGAGGATATGATTATATTTTTAATTTTTTTCTTCAAGCAATTTAGACTAATATTATCTTGGACGAAGATACTTCGTACACTGGCAGGTAATTTGTTAAAAATTTTTAGTCCCCGAATGTAGGAAGATTTTTGAATACTTCTTTTTTCAGTAAACTCGACTTTCTGGGTTAGTTCTTGCCCAAATCTGGTAGAATTTTGATTATTAGATCTCAGATTTAATATATGTTTACGTTTGAAAATAAACAACGGTATTGTCGAAGAATACTGCTTTCGAAGTGACAAAATGTTCAACTGGCGAAAGAGCTCCTCAGAGGGATGCTGTCTAGGTACATGGTTGATTGCCCTTAAAAACATCTTCTGCAGTTTAATTAACGGTAATAGATTTGTCTCATAAGTGCCACCCCATATACATATTCCATACGTTAAAATGGAGCGCGCTAAAGCGTTGTAAAGGAGTTATAAGGCATGTTTGGGTAGAAGACGTGAAGCGTATCTTATTTTCGCAAGGACATACAATAATTTTTTCCTAGTGTTTTCTATGTATAGTTTTCAGGACATGTTCAAAATGGACACCAAGATAACGTATATCAGAGCACTGTTCAATAACATTACAATCACATGCTTCCATATTCCCACAGTTTAACCCATGATACTTTACTGCATGCTCGAAAGGTGAAATTTTGAAATATTATAAATAAACCATTTCTTTAGGAGCCTGAGGTCTTCAGTCACATCTAAATGTCCATCATTTGCAGAATTACCAGTGTATAACAGCGCTGTGTCGTCAGTAAAGGTGAAGATTTCCGCTTTTAAGTTTGATTTGCAAAGATCATTTACATATATGATGAAGAGAATAGGTACTCCGGTATCCACATTTCGGTAAATGTTATTATTAAGCAAGAACTTTTGAAAGCTAAAAATAACACCGCAAATGACGTTCTTCGGATATGGCGCTAAATGAAATGACGAATGAGCAATGGAATAATTACGTACATCATACCGAAAAGATTATATTTTCTGAGAGAGAGACAGAAAAATATATAGATGCTTCAGATATTCAACTTTTCATAATATCAGAGGAAACAGATATATCTGATGAAGAGTCGATACGGTTCAGCGAAAATAATTTTATACGATTTCTTTTATATTGTTTATAGTTTTATATTAAATTTATACAACTAAAATTCTTCGTTTGAAATTAAAATTATTATATATTAATTATGAGTAAGAAAAAACTTTTTTTGATTTTTAGTGAGTTTTAGGTTTCTATGGGATTTAATATTAAAAAAACTATTTTTTTGTTAGTTACTGGTAATAATTCTCCATGGTTTGTGATCCCATTCCTATAATAAGCCTGTTAATTTTTAATTAATTTAATTTCCCCTGAACAATATTTTAAAGTGGGGTGTTCTATGCTTCTAAAGAACCGAATTTGGGTCTATAATTACTGCTAGCTTCTCCCCCTCTCTTCAAAAAAAGGGTTATTTTGAGCACTAAAATATTAATACTTTTTATTGCCAATAAAGTTAATTATTTTGCCAGATTTCCTAAACGAAACAAATGGGGTTCTTAAAATTGTAATAAATTGAATTGTTACTTGTATGTATATGTATCTCTATAGGAAATACAAGTTGATGTAAAATTTGCCCGCAGATTTCAGATTATATCGTCCATTCCATGTTAATAGAAGGTTTTTATATTAAAAAGAAATACGACGCCCATTTTTATCTAAATAGTTAATTTGCACTATTCAGATTTATTTTCTGAACATCCTACATACAGGTATAATGGTAGTAACACTCTGAAATAAGAATACACGTGCAAATTGTAACTAGAAAAGTTCTAGTCACTTGTTTTTTAACTTGTGTATTCCAATGACTCTAAACAGTAGAACTGTCGCAAATAATGATAATGGTAGCCGCAATGCGTGCTGTTGCCGTTCTTTGTGAAAGTTTCGTAGAATTTCAGTTTATGTATAATCTTAGAGAAATATCAGGACAAACACAGACGGGACTAGGTTTAGAGAATAATATTTCCGGTGTATTCATTTTCGTTTTTCTAAACAAGAAAGTTTCAGACCTTTGGAACCAAATTTATTTTGAAATTAACTAACATCATAATAAATAAAGTTTAAAGCAAATTTGCTGAAGGCTATTTGTTGTTCAAGAGCGAAATTTCGTTAACTTCAAAAAGTTCTGAACTTTGTTAATTAAAAACCAAATAGAAAGTATTAAATTTATGCTTTGTAGCAATATGCAGGTTGCAAAGTGAAAATAAAAATCTACATAAAAGCATACCAAAAGCAAATAAGTTCAGGAAACAACTCTTAAAATTACTACTAACAACACGTTAATTTTCAGCGTGTTCCCTGTTAGTTTCTATATAGCTTATGATTTATAGGTGTCGTAACAGATTCCTTATAAATCCTGTTAATATTTTGTATTTCATCCCTAATTTTCTATTTCAAAATGGCAATATCTCCCGCACTAATATACTTTATTTGTTAAAAATCCCCACAAAACCTATCTCGTGGGTAGATCGCAAGTCATATATTTCCACGTCTGCCAGCCCACATGTCAGGTTTGTTGTTTAAAAGTTAACTTTGTGAGGTGCCTGAAATTCTCTTTTAAATTTTAATTATATATAATTGGTTCGATTGTTATGTTACGCAACATCCCGCATCCCGACTTCCTTGGATTTTTACTTCATGCCTCTTGTGTGGGTTACTAGTTGCCCAGAAACGTTTATTCCCCCTATTATATATTTCGCTATCGTGAAGGTGGCTTCAACCTTTGATATTAATGAATACCTGTTAGGTCCTGCACTTGTTTGAATCAGTAAGGGTGGTATATATAATGGCGTAGAACTCGACTAACCTTTGACTACAACAAAGCTCAAATGTTTGCAGTATTCCTAGTAACACATTCAGGTTGTTCTACAACCGAAAAAAAAGTAATACAAAATCAGATTTCGACCTTCAGAAAACAATAAAACTGCAAGATCCGTTTTTTCGTTCCTTACTACAATTATCTGTTTTCATTTTGGGTGTCTCCTTTGCTCAAATTTATTTTCAATATTTTTTAGGATACCTATTTAATTATAGGTTTAGTTCTATCAGGATATAATTGACGGTATTCACGTATATTTTTAATTTTCACCTTTTTGGATTCACTGTAGGGCTTAGCTCGAAATAAACACATTTCAAAACATAATTTGCAGGTGAATCACTTTTTTTGCGAAAATAAGCATAACAAATAGTTAATAACTTTGTAGGGCCCTACGTGGTTATACTTAAACGTCTACTGTTACTTTAGTTATGTTAAAATTCCATGCAGAATAGATAATTAAAATATATTATTATATAATATCCTAGTTTTTATATACATTTTTAAAGAAATGTTGCAAGTGTGTCAACAAAATATGTTGATATTATTCAAATAAAAAATTCTTAAACAGAAAATTAACTGACATTTGATATTTCATGATTAATCGTCCATTTCCTCGTATTCAAGAAGCAATACTGCCAAATTTAATTTCAGCGAAGAAGAGCTGCTATTAATCATAAGCTATTAGAAACTATTCAAATTTGTTTTCGTAGTAACGGTCCCTCGTTGAAAATTAACATATTCTTATCAGTAGTACTGAGAGTTGTTTCCAGACCTTATTTGCTTATTTTGCTTGTGGTGTGCTTGTTTTACTGTATAAAGTATTTATTAAATGTTGGTATAGTGTATTTAAAGTCAATTGAGACCGTGGAAAATTTGGGGTACGCTCAATTTACTACACCACTTATATCAAATAAATCTATTTTTATTCAGTTGACAGGTCCCCGTACAAACAGCGAACCTTCGCGACACAGTCAACGTGGACTTATTATAAAATTTGTGGGCGGAGTATTAGAGTTAAGCACTTTGATTGGTTATATCCGTAATTCATTTGGTTAGATTTTTGTAGACGTTGATTTAACAAAAAATGCACAAAAAAGATATATTTTAAAATATTCGCGTCGCCTTCACTTGCTCAGAGATCTCGAGTCAGTGTCAGTGCCGTAGAATAAAAATTTCTTTTTATTCTATTCAATGTTTTTACTTACCTTGTAAAAGGGAAGTATTGTAACCGTGAAAAAATTACCCTTCGAGATTTTTTCTGATCTTTAGGTTTCAGGGTCCCTACATACACATTTTTTGTCAATTGCGTCGGTCTGTCTGTCGAACTGTCTGTTCGCGACATAGCTAAAAAACTACTTAACCGATTGACTTCAAATTTTAATAAAAAATTAAGGCAAAACAAAATGGCTGCGTAGTGAAATGTTAAAAAAATTATTACTAAAAAACTACTTACCCAATTTGCTTAAAATTTGCACAGAAACCAAGTATTATATAGAAAAGAACTGATAAAATTTTGGTATGAATCCTAGATGGCGGAACAAAATGGCGGCTTAATAAACTACTTAAAAATTCAGCATGAAGAAAATACTTAATTTCATTTTCAAATTGTCTACCATGACTAATTGTGGTATAGAGAAGAACTACTAAAATTGTGATACTAATTCAAAATAGCGGAACAAAATGGTAGCCAAATAAAATATTTGTAATCGTGAAAAAAATCAATTTCTCAGGGTTTAGATACTTTCAGGTTTTAGCGCCTCTAGATGCCCAAAAATATGTTTTATCAATTCCGTTAGTTCATCTGTCGGTTTGTCTTGCTGTCTGACAGTTCGCGACATTGCTTAGAAACTACTCATCAGGTTGACTTGAGATTTTAGTCAAAAATTAAGGTTCACATGGGGATGACCTGGTAATATTTTGGTAAAAATCCAATGTCAAAACAAAATGGCGGCATGGTGAATTATTACTAAAAAACCACTTATCCGTCTTATCTCAAATTTTGTATAAAAATCAAGTAGTATTATGTAGAAATCAACTGGTAAAGTTTTGGTACGAATCTAAGATAGTGGAACGAATTGGCGGGTTAATAAAATATTTAAAAATTCAGCCTGAAAAACAACTTAATTTCAAATTGTGTGCCATAACTAATTGTGATATAAATATGAACTAGTAAAACTGTGGTTCGAATTCAAGATGGCGGAACAAAATAGCGGCCAAATAAAATATTTGTAACCGTGAAAAAATCAGTCTCAGGTGTTACATATTTTAAGGTTTTAGTTTTCCTAGATGCCAAAAAGTATGTTTTATCAATTCCGTCGATCCGTCTGCCTGTCTGTCAATTCGCGGCATAGCTTAAAAATTGCTCATCAGAGTGATTTGAAATTTGAAATATGCAATATACAAATTCAAAAACCTCTCTGAACGATTCAGTTCTTTACGAAGTATTTAACTTTTAGCCACTATTTACCTCAACCTCTCAAAATCAAATAAGTTTTATATATATATATATATATATATATATATATATATATATATATATATATATATATATATATATATATATATACCCGATACCCTCCAAAATGACATATTACCTTCTCGATCTTTAAGGAAGGTTTCAATTTTTATCCTCCTTTTCCCCTCTGTGTAATTGCAAAATAAATATATTATCAGGTAGGTTACCATTGGAATAATCTCTATACCCATAAAAATACATTTTATGCGATTTATTTACGGAGAATATATTTCTTTCCATTTAACCCAGCTATTTTCCCCATCCCCTGACCAGATCAAATAAAAAACTAATTGAAAAAAAACTGTTAAATGCGAATAAACAATAAAAAGAAAGTACTAATAATTGATCGGTTTTACAAAATAAGTTTAAATTTCTATCACGCCGCCCATGCTCCACAATGAAATCCCAGACTGTTGACGGATATTTAGTTTTTAAGTTGTCTCAATTGACTTTAGATACATTTTAATAAAGTGGTTTTATTTTTTTTGAAAGAAAATAACAAAAAATAATAATTATAATTTAAAACATAAGAAAAATGTCTGTTATATATTCCCTTAATGTTTTTATTGTTGCAACGTAAATGTTTGGCAAACCGTAAAATATTTCCAAACTTAATATGGTGCCATAGAGAGAATTTTGCAAGGAATTCAAATATGCAGAAATATACAGTGTGTTCTGTTTAAAAAAATCAATTTTTTAACTGTTTGGCGATAGTCATTTGTTTTCTTTTATAGCGGTTTAAAAGAAGCACTAATACTTTTTTATTTACACTCTCTGTTAATAAATCCTTTATATAAGTGTCCATTTCAATGACTCATCCTGTATTTAGCTACTACTCCTATAATTAAAATTACAAAAACCGAATGAATAAAGGTTACTGTAAAAGTATAGAATGTGAGATGAAAAATATCAAGGCGCCCCATTAATATTGCTTTTTTTTTGCAAAAAAAAAGTCAAAACTGATAATTAACGAAATAATCAAAATTAGGAATTATCTTTAACGAGTTTAGTGATATATTTCAAGAGTTTAGTGATTTCTGCAGGTTGCATTGAAAAAGTCAGTAAAAGTTTTAATAATTATTTGTTTGCTTTTTTATATGACTCAAATAATTTTCATTTGGTTTATACAAATATTGTTTGTTTTAAAACAAGTATTTAAAATTTTATAATTTGTTTGGCTCCCTGAGGCTTTGATTCAAACAAAAAATAATAATCTGAAATATTTTGTATTATTCTATAACAAATATATTTGCTAAACAATTATTTATAAAAAAATTGGTATATTTTTACATACCAATAAAATATACCAATTTTTTATTTGAATATTGATTATAGACTGCCCGTTTTATTCTGCAGCACTAGAGTGGACACATTTTCACGTTACAGCCCGCAGTTTCGTTTTGACTGGCGTACTGGGAAGAATGTTGCTCGACTTGTTTTCAACAGTAAGTTGTAGAAGTGAAAAAGGTCTGGATAATTATACTCTGTTATTTATGGCATTCATTTGAAGATAGGTTTTTATCCACAATAATATACAATAGATTTAAGTAAATAACTGTTTTAACTATTTTAACTAATCTAGATGTGCATGCATACTTGGTTTTATGGTAGAAAACCCAAACCATTGTCAATCGAAAAAGGCCTAAACAGCTTTATTTAAATTTTTAAAAAAGTTCTCACACTATTTAAAATACACATGTAAAAATGTCGTCACATTGGCTTTCAAAAATGAGGCATGAATAGGGAATAAATATTTGATTTACTTAAACAAGCCGTTATTTAGGAAATTTTGGTGAAAATCTGATACATATATACAAACAATGGTTTGAGTTTACCATGGCCTCATGGTATTTGAGTTAAAGCACTTGACTACTACAATAATTTATTATATATCAATGTCGATAAAAATCTTTCTTACCTTCAAACAAATGCCAAAAAAATGGATGATATTTTATTTATCCAACCACTTTTGCACTTCCATGACTCACTCTTGGAAACTAGACTTTTAGCAACACTCTAAACAATTGCATATTTGTTTCTTAACCAAAGATCTAATATAATTAAATTTTATATCGGCTACATGACATGATGTTTTTGAATTAAATAATAATGTATATTTATGATTAAAAATATATATTAAAAGCAAGCAATTGTTTAAAATTTGTTAGTTACACGAAACAAAATTTTATTTTGGTCACATTTATTTGATTAACAGTATATTAATTTAAATGATAATACATTCAAACAATTTTTTGGTATTTCTTAAACAATTATAGGAAACAAATGTTTGTTTTAGTAAAATCCATTTTTAATTATTAGATAAAAACACTCGTTTTCGATTTTCACTTGTATATTGTCTAACATGACATATGTTTCGTTGGCACAGCAATTTTTTCAAATGTAAGAATTTTAAACTAATATTGTATTTATAATGGCCTATTGCCTGTGTCGAACAAATCTAAACATTACGGTTGAGCAATATAAAAATCTGGAAAATATAGCATTTACCAAAACAAACCATAAATAATAGATATAGGGCAATGTAAATATGGGAATTTGGAATTTACAAAACCGAATAATACATTAAATGGATGTGAACTTAATGGCCTAATATATCTAAGGAGTAAAATAAGTACTTATTATATTCGAGGGGTAAAAGAGGCGCTTCGCACGCAAATTTAATCTTGGAGAAAACCGATTCTATATTGTATATAATAAATTTAACTCTTTAATAATAACTATATGCTTCTTTTATTTGCCAGGCTTAATAGCAAAAGGTTCGATAGCAGCATTCCCGATAATTCTTTGCGTAATATAATTACGGATCAGTTTTTCATCAACATCAAAAAAAAATCTAATAGCATCTGCAGTTGTTGAGATAATTAAAGTTTAAAACTAATATATTGCGAGCTGAGCGTCTCTATTACTACGGTTCCCATCGGTGCAGTGTGTTCCCACGCTACTTTGGGCACTTTCCCGCGTCCGGTCGTTTCTGGTCATGTTTGGAAGCATTTTTCGCAGAATCTATCGCGAAATCAGAATACACGTTTAATTTTGTAGTATGATCCTTCTACTTTCCATATGATTTTACAGAATTCAAATCGGATCATCTACGACACACCCAAGCACGTTGAAAAATAATCCATTAAAATATTCAAATCACAATTGTGCAAAAACTTAGTAAGTAAGAAAATGGATTTACTTAAGAAATTGAAAAAAAATAGTGCAAGAGCCCCTCTCACCTGCCTAACCGACGTTTTAAATTCTGAGTCTCATTCCATTCTTATACATCATATTTTTGTTGCAGTTATATGTAAAAATATTTTATTTATTTCAGCGATTAATTTGGTAAGGCTTGGATCAAACAAACCAATATTTTAATGAAAATAATAA
Source organism: Kuschelorhynchus macadamiae (assembly GCA_030620095.1). Lineage (NCBI taxonomy): Eukaryota > Metazoa > Arthropoda > Insecta > Coleoptera > Curculionidae > Kuschelorhynchus > Kuschelorhynchus macadamiae. Next base: position 121,199 of record JAUTXW010002804.1, read on the forward strand.
AAGAAAGTGGGTTTCCCAATGGAACTGGACAGTTGTAATTCACAAGTTTAGGATTAATGTGCCTGACGCGTTGCTAGTTATCTGGTATTCGCATATGTTTTTATAATACAGATTTGATTTAGCGCCTTACTAACTAGTGAAAGAAGGGATATGGTCTGAAGTTAGAAGGCAAAGTATTCAACTCCTTTTTGCTGTACACAGTTACTTCGCATAGATGCATGCTTGCTGTTATCGCGTCAGGACTAAATGTCCCTTAGTGCTTTATAGAAGTAAAACTTGTCATATTTGGTTTTGGCCGTGAGTTTATGATGTCACTATAGGCTGACGCCCGTTAAAGATAATCCTTGTATGCAATACATAGTTCTTGCCCTATTCAACGAATTTAAGACTAGCGAAATTGCAACTATTGTTTTATAAATTTGATTAAAGACTTAATATCTTGATTTTGCATTTATTTAGTAAAAACGATGCTAAATCACAATATAACTAAAGCTAAATAAGAATTTTAACTACCGAGTACCCGCGACTTCGTTCGCGTATGGCGATAACGAAAGGGGTATAAAGAGGTACTTAAATCGCCTTATTTAAATACCTCTTTACATACAACGTTTTTTGTTGCCTTTTCTTTCAATTTATGTCAACAGGGGCATTATTATTTCCGATTTTTTTTTCAAAATAACGGTTTTTTAATAAAAAATATTGTCATATTTAAGGGAAGGTTTCATCCCCTTCAAATTTGGTTTTTCAAAAAATTTCCTTCTTATCGAACCTCCACATCTTACAATCAACCCTTATGCCAAAATTCTGCTTTTGACGTCAAGCGGTTTGAGCAGAATCGTGATTAAACAGTGGCCCGATTTTTTTTTGCAACACCCTGTATAAGTTAAAAAAAAAATTGAAAATATGTAAAATAATTAAACGAGTTTAAGCGTTTTTTTAACCAACCGTTGTTAAAATTAAAAATATTGTAATATTTAAAGGGTGGTTTCGCCTCCTTCAAATTTGAGTTTAGAAAACCCCTTTCTTATCGAACCTCTACATCCTACAATCAATCTTTATGTCAAAATTCAGTTTTTACGTCAAACGCTTTGAACAGAATCGTGATTAATCAGTGCCCGGATTTTTTAAAACACCCTGTACGAATTTTGAAGAAATTTTAAAATATGTAAAATAATCAAATAAAATACACGAGTTTGAGTGTTTTTCCAAAAAAACAACTGTTTTTTATAATATTTAAGGGGCGGTTTCACCCCCTTGACCTGAGTTTTGAAGAATCTCTTCCTATCGAACCTCTATAGTAGTTTGAGCTCTGATTAATCAGTGACCCGATTTTTTTTAAACACCCTGTATACATTTACAATACAAAAAAATAGTATTAAAATGTCTCAGTCACCAGAAGATCATTTTAAAAAAATCATATAACTCTCTCACGAACATTCTGAAAAATTTGGCTTAGTGTTTTAAATAGACATATATACCTAGATAACCAACCAGCCATTTTCGAGCGTCGCTCGCAAAACCACCAATTATTTTTTGGTCCACACGTGTCGTCACTACTAGAGCTAAAGCCACAACATAATGAGATTATTGTTAAAATGGGAATTTTGCGAATGTGTTTTGTTTGAATACAGACATTACACACAGTTTATTTAAATATTATTTTTTTGATCTAAGAAGAAATAAATTACCGTTACTTTAACAAGAAACATTTGGGTAGGCTGTGCTTTACAACCTTAATGAATGCTACGCTCCTGAATACGATTTAGAAACTAATGACCATTTGACAGTTGGTTGAATCATTTTACCTCTGTACAAATTATAGATGCTCATAAATCACTAATTTCTAATTGTAAATTATTATGAATTCTAAATAATGTTTAAAGTTTCATTGACGTTAATTAACTGAAATGTTTTAAACAGATCAAAAAGAGACATTGCCGAATTAACCAAATTACCCAATTTTCCTAAAATGTTCCCAGCAGTCGGTAAAATTGTAGTGGCTGAAATTTCCTCGAGAACGGAACGAACGGAAAAGGCTTTTAGGCCAATTCGATATTGCAGGATAATTGAATGCATTAGTATATCTGTCGAACCAATTGAGAGGCGATCTAAAATCTGTTAGAAAGGTTGAACTATGAAAGACTTATGCAGCATGAGTATAAGCAAATTTGCTTAATAAACTAAAAACAATTACTTTGAAAGTGATAGAAAATGTTTTATTATAAAAAGAACTTACTTGAAAGTATACGCCCTTATGCTTGTCGGACTGGCATTGTCTTTATTGTTAATTTTACACACTTCTAATAATATGCTTTTTTTAGTCGTTATCAAGCTCAAAATAAAATCTAATATTAAATATGCGTCCTTATATATGATGCGGGTGGCCCCGCCTTATAGTCACGGAGCTTGAACGAGTCACACAGGGTATTTCTATACTCTGCTTTCTGAAAATGCTCTTGGTATATTCAGTGATATTCTTCTTTAATTTTTTTATCAGTGTTGTTTTTTCTTTTTTTTACATTTCGGCTTCAGAATAAAAACAAATAAATTTTATTTAAATTAGCAGTATTAAAGATAAAGTACTTAGATTAAAAGTTAAATAGTTTTTTATCTATATATTTTAATGTATTTACACTAGGTTAGGTTAGGTTAGAAGTAAGTGGATCAACCCGACCCTCCACTTCGACTCTCTGGTCTATTGTGGCTCACATCTATATTTACTCTTCCCCAAGCAACTCTAAATCCTCAATGAGTCTTATCATTGCATTTGGGGAGATATTTTTCAAGTCCTCGGGCAGCAGAACATCTCTATCGAATATGGAGAACCTGATCCTGGCAGCTGTCGGGCATTCACACAGCACATAGCTGAAGAATTAACATTTGGCCATCGTCATCCTCCATACATAGGCGGCACTCGGATTCGTCTTGAAGCCCCATCCTGTGCATGTGATGTCTTAGACCACAATGATCAGTGTAGGCCTATTGCTGTTTTGAGCTTAATTCTGTTCATATTTAACAAACTTTTTGTTATCCTCTTCTTCATAGGAAGGGGGATAAATGCCTTTGCATGGGACAGACCTGGCAGTCCAAGCCAATAGAGATTAGCGTTTTCCTCAACCAGGTCCAAAATTGCGCCGTTTCGTGGGCTACTCCTAAAGCTGGTTCAGGTCTCACGAATCTTGTCTCTGCTCTTTTCTTTGCTAGAACGTCCGCAGACTTATTTCCTTCTAAACCCATGCGGTCCTAGCATCCAGATAAGGGCGATTTTGGATGTACAATGACTCGCTTCAAGTGCTTTAAGGGCTGCTTGACTATCCAAGAATATTTTTATCGTTTTATGTGTTATTTGTTAGATATTGCCCAGGCTTACTGACAGAGCAACTTTCGGCCTTACCTCATGGATTCCAGCTTCTATACTTTTATTGGTTTTTGGAGCCGTCTGTGAATAGGCACAGCTCTCCTTTCGGTAGGTCCGATTTATTCTGATCCCACTCTTCTCTCCCTGAGAAGATCACGGAGTAGGATTGTTGTGCACTAACAGTTTTTGGTAGCAGGTCTGATGACATTACCAACATGTAATGGTTTTTCACAACTTTAAGCATGTTGGATGATTCCATGTGACTCGTGCTATCCACCATGCTGCTGGTGACATGGTGAAGTCTGTATGTTGTTCTCATTGTTTCCCCTTCTACAAAAAGGTGAAGTGGTGGAAGTTTTAAAGGAGCTCCATGGCCGATGTCGGAGTGGAGCGAATCGCTCCTGTAATTGACAAGCAAGCCTGTCTCTGCAATCCACTCAGCTTGACTTGGGCAATACTTTATTGTCCCTTGCTCCGCCAGGCTATAGAACCATAGGCTATCAATGGTCTTATGACCCTTAGGTACAGCCAATAATAGCTGTTTTTCTCTCAGACCCCATAACCTCCCGCAGATTTTACGGCAGGTCCACAGGGATAGTTTAGCTTTCTGAATTATTTTATTCAGATGAGCATTCCAGTTCAGCGTTTTATCCAGGATAATTCCCAAATATGTCACTTCAGCTGAAAATGGTATCCCCTGTCCCGGTTAGGGAGGTGGTTGAAGTCTCTCCAGATTCTTTTTTTTTTGTGAAGGGGACTAAAACCATTTTATTAGGGTTGATAGACATCTCTTCCCTCTCACACCATGTTATTGTGGTGGTGGCGTTCAGTACTTCCTGAAGGGTTGCTGAGATTTCCTCTTCAGTCTTTCCTTTTATTATGATGACTAGATCATCGGCATATGGCTGCAGATCAACCTCCCACAGTCGAACTATAGCCAACAGGTTGTCCACCAATAGTGACCATCTTATCGCCCTTAGTCGATAAGACTCCTCCCTGTGGACACCCTCTAGCAGCTCTAAAGCTCACTGTCTCGTTCTGTAGAGATGTTGTTGTTTTTCTGTTTTCAAGCATTGCCTGTATCCATCCACATATAAGGGGTTCTACCCCTCTTTCAGTAATTGCATCATAGAGTGATCAAGAAAGGGCATTGTTAAATGTTCCCTCGATATCTAAGCGGCTGCAATCTCCTTGTTTTCCAGAGAGTTGTTTATGCTCTCAACAAGATTGTTGAGAGCCAGTTCTGTTGATTTGCGCGCATACTGATCCGTCTGGGGGTATTGACCACCCCCCGAACCCCAATCCGCGATCCGTTTTTTTCTATCTTGCTCCGTTGAGGACCTGTCAAAATGACAGCTGCCAAATTTTGACAGAAAAAAAATGTTTTTCGGTTTTCCGGAAGATTCTGCGTCCAAGTGGTAAGTTTGGTTTTCAATATATATCTGGTTTCGATGTAATTCGGATTTTGATCCTAACTCATTCCGCTCATTTCACCATTTTCTTTGTTTCCGATTGTAAAGAATTTTGGTCACAAATCGCCAGGGCTCTGTAAACTCAAGAATCAATTACTGGTTACTTTTGTGCGGATGATGATGGGAGTTTGAATTTAGAGATCTGTTCGTATGCGTTTTCTATATCTAAAGTGTCCTAATGAACCACCTCTTTTCGTTATACAAGAACATCTAGAAAGGTAATCGTGCCTGATTTCCATTGTAAATTTTATATTAAGATGTTGCTCATGCTCTTATAAAATTTACCATGGAAATTGAATCAGAATACATCGACAAAGTATATAGAAAACCAACACATACAAACAGATATCTAAATATTTATCATCATCCAGCACAAACGCAATTTGTTATAAATTGTTTGGTTTACACAGTCCTCGCGATTTGTGACCAGAGAAAGTGACTCAATCTTCGAGAATGAATGGATATTGCACTGAGGATATTAGACAGACAGACAGGTGAATTGAAAAATATAATAATCCTACTCCCCGAATTGAAACGAATTACCGATAGGAAGTGTAGTCCCTCCATTTATACACCGAACCACGGACAACATTGCAAGGTTATTTTACTGGTCCAATATACGTACAGTTTTCAACACACACAAGAAAATTGAACAATTTGCGATTCCCAAAAGACATTGTTTCTTTCCAAATGGAAGAAGTATATGCAGTTCTTTGTTCTTGTAGTAATGTCTATATTGCAGAAAGACTATCCATATCAACTAGGTTTAAGGAACATGAACGGAACGTACTAGAAAAAAACAAATTGTACAATTTGCTGTATCTGAAATCCAAGATTCCTCTGGACTTGTCATAAAGGTAAATGAAAGCAAAGTTCTTGCATGGGTCTTTTGATTCTATAAAAGAAAAATTAGAGAGTCTATTTATAGGTATAAGAGAATCTATTTATAAGCATCCGAACAATTTAAATAGAGATAGGAGCTTCAGTCTATATCATACGTGGGACCGATCGTACACTTGGTTACTGTACATTGAACATAGGTCGACTATAAATAGCCGGCCTAGGTCTCTATAAAGTCACTCAGAATTCCGATCTCTGAAGATGAATTATTAAATCGGAATATTCATTAGAATCATTTATTCAAACCAGCGGCGTAATAACTGCAAATAATAAAAAACGACAAACCAGTTTATTTCGTTTGTTGCTTTTAAGTTTAACGTTGTGAATAAATTAGCAATAAAGACCTAGTTCGACCACTTAGCTCGTCTTATAATCATACATTGTCTACCGCTTTCCAAAAAACCAAAAAGATTGATAAATTTGAATGAAACCATCCTACTAATAAACACCATCCTACTAATAAACACACAAATTACACATAAACACTCGTTGAATCCTAAACGGTAATAATATCGATATTCAGTTTATATTCCCTCTTGGCATGCGGATTTTAATCAATATAGAAAGAAATGTGATAAAACGAATGTGGTAAAATAAAACTGGAAGAAAGAAACCCGAAGCCAATAAAGTTATTCGCTTTGAGTTAAATGTATCGCGTTTTAAGTCTTCGTTAAAAAGCCTCAATTCAATTTCGGAAGAGAAATTCCCTCGAAAAGGCAGACGCGAGACATCGCCTCGTCAAATTCGATTCAAGAATTAACTGACTACATTAAATATAATTTGAGATCCAATAGCGACACAGGGGAATAAATTTCGTTAAGGAAAATGCATTTTCAATCTGTCCGCCTTAATGGAAACGCTTTTGAGTTTTTCGAGTGCCAGACGAATAAATTAATTAGTTGAACTTCGCTAAATTTTGTATCTGGACTTTACGAGATTTATCACATCATCAAAACAGGACAATAGAAACAATAAGGAAACTGATTAATTGCAAATCATTTTAACATCCAAATTTCTTTCTTCGAGATAGAGACAAGAACTTATTTTCCAAACAGCAGATCTCCTATACAGTGTACTTCAAAAAACGCGCGTCATAGCGGAAATTCCTCGGCATAGAATTAGACAAAAATATTTTATACACATAGGTTCAAAACGGCTTCATTTTTAAAATACATGGTGTTTAATTTTCTTGTGTATATTAAAACCGCATATACAAATGCTTTAGTAGAATTTCTTTTGCTATTGTTTATTTGAATATACATATATATATATATATATATATATATATATATATATATATATATATATAAATATATATACATATATATATATATATACAGGGTGTCCCAAAAGGTCCTTCCAATAATTTAGGAATACATAGATTTGATTAAAATATCGCGATTTTAAAGTTAATATTAAGAAAGATACAGGGTGATCAAGTTAAAATTTTATTTTCGATTTTTTGTAATAATATCCCTGGTTTTTGAGATATTAAAGTGAAAATGGGTGATAACGGATTGTTCATAGCCAGTAATAATAATACACCTTTAACTTTGATGTAACTTGCAGAGGGCGCTAGGAGCACTACTTTTTGAATTTAAAAATATTCTAAGTTTTGAATACAAAATTAGGAAGTTTTGTATAGAAAAAATATTTTCTATTACCTTTTCTTCACAAAAAAGCTATACCTAATAAATCTGCTTAAATTTTACCGTTTTCCAGAGAGTTGCCGTTTTATTACTTGAAACAGCCACGGTACTCACCATTTAGGATATTCGAGTTTTTTCATTTTTATAAAGTAGGCTTTTATCAAACAAGAATCAATTAACGAATTAACGCATCTATCGCAAAGAAACATATTAGTTTTATTTTTGAACGATTTATTAAAATTTATAAAAATGATAAAACTTGTAATATGCTAAATGGTAGCAAAAAAAGCAAAACAGCAAATATCTCGTAAATGGTCAACTTTAGATAGATTTATAAAATAGCTTTTTTTGGGAGAAAGGACAGTAGAACCTATTTTTTCTATACAAAGTTCTATAATTTTGTATATCAAAAGTTACAATATTTTTAAGAGCGAAAATTAGCGTAGCGCCCTCTACGTTATCACCAATTTTCACTTTAATATCTCAAAAACCAGGGATATTATTTTAAAAAATCGAAAATAAAATTTTAACTTAATCACCTTATATCTTTCTTAAGATTAACTTTTGGACTAAGGCAAGTGTGGATAAATCGCGATATTTTAATCAAATGTATGTATTCCTAAATTATTGGTAGGACCTTTTGGGACACCCAGTACATATATATATATATATATATATATATATATATATATATATATATATATATATATATATATATATATATATATATATATATATATATATATATATATATATATATATATATATATATATATATATATATATATATATATATATATATATATATATATATATATATATATATATATATATATATATATATATATATATATATATATATATATATATATATATATATATATATATATATATATATATATATATATATATATATATATATATATATATATATATATATATATATATATATATATATATATATATATATATATATATATATATATATATATATATATATATATATATATATATATATATATATATATATATATATATATATATATATATATATATATATATATATATATATATATATATATATATATATAAATAGAAAAGGTTGGCCTTGACGTTACAGTTAAACAACAAAAGAATTCACATTAATTATAAATTAAATTTTAAATGTACTTACTGCTATGCTGCGAAATTGAGATAAATTCTTGCGGAAAACAAGCACATTTTGGACTGAGTTTATGTTATTATTAACTATAACAGACTGGCTGAAATTTTTCTTTTCTATACTATATTTATGCATCGGTAACGAAACAAATAGATTTTCATTTAGTTCTTTTAGCACTAGGTCAAGAAAGCTTTAGTCTGTTTCTTCAGCCTAATTGAGACTCATAGATTGGTATTTAGATTTGAAAACGCACAAAACAAAGCTTATAAGGATAGTTTTGGGACATCTAAATTATTATTATGTTTACTAAAATGGAGCAGATTTGTATAGATAGAGCTGAGATCTTCTATGTCGGTTTTTACATTCCTCGTAAAAGAGAAGTATTGTAATCGTAAAAAATACCCTCCGAGATTTTTTTTAGATCTTTACGTTTCAGGTTTCTTAGATGCCGAAAAACATGTTTTCTCAATTCCGTCGGTCTGTCTGTCTGTTCGCGACATATTTAAAAAACTACTTACCCGATTGACTTCAAATTTTAGCCAAAAATTAAAAGTTACATGGGGATGATCCGGTAAGATTTTGGTAAAAATCTAATATGGCAAAATGGCGGCCTAGTGAAATGTTAAAAAATTATTGTCAGATTTGTTTATAACATTTAAACTTAAATGACCAGGCCTAGGTTGTTCATTTTATACCCATACCTGTATAAGCAGTGTTAGCTGCATGTTGAGACTAAATAGAATACTTAGTTATTGTCTACCAAAAATTATATGTAAATAAATCTAACGTAGTTTAACTAATAAAAATGGTAAATTTTGAGTTAGTATAGTTTCCCCGATAAAAAATTATATAGCTCGGAGGCAACATCGAAATATTGTTGTAATTTAAGGACAAAAGGATAACTTTTGGCACATTATTGGAAACGTAATTTAACGAGAAATTAAAGGGATAAATAAAATATACAAGGTCCAATTTAAATTTTGGCAGAAAATTTACATTGAAAGTAATAAATTCAATTTTTTTTTCGAAAAGGCGTAATATTGTGAAAAAAACATAATAACATGCTTTCATGCTTTTTCTAACCTAAAAAGTTTTATTTTAATCAGGTCAGCTCAGAAGTTTGACACTGTTTTTTGTTTTATATGTTATATGGCGAATACAACCTTTTTCAATAAACTGGCTTTATGCCGCTCTTTTGGAAGAAGATATAACTTGTGATACATCATTGGAAAGGGAACTTTGCACAGAATACGACTATGAAAAGAAATATTCAGAGTTCCCTTTAATATATTGAAATTTAGGTCACTTCCGGTTAAAACGAAAGTGACACATAAGCCAATTATCTGTCAAAATATGGATTTTAATAAGTTACTAAACGTACCTAAGTTTCAAAGCCATATCTGAAAAGGTAAAAAAAAATATTGCGTGTATCCTATGTTCTGTGTCACCCGGTATATATTATTTCTTGTTTGAAATGTGAACCATGTAAGCACATAAAAGCTACTGTAGTTTAATCAAATTTCTATGATCTTTCAAAACCCAATAACCAATCAGGGCACTTATTCAATGATGAGTGAAACACAAATATTATGTAAGGAAGTCAATTCTAACAAGAAACTGTTTCTAGAAATAGTGGAAATATATTTAAGACATAATTCTTTAAAAAAAAAACGGCATAGAAGATCTCATCTTCATCTATGCAAATTTTCTCAATTTTAGTAATCATAATAATAGTAATACTAATTTAGATAGCCTAAACCTTTTTTATGTATTCCATCTGAAATTTAGTTCAGATGGAGAAGATAGTGGGAATAGTCAATAATTATGTAATATTTTTATATTTTGCATATTATTAGGGATTTTCACTATCGTATTGCTCATAAATTTAAATTAATTTAATCCCTTATATTATTGTATTGGTCATTCACCAATTGAACATAGCAACTACTGATGGTCATCTAAAAAAACTTTTATATACTTTTTTTTTATTGAAATGAATTTATAAATACGAACTTCAGTATCACTAAGTATCCCTGGAAAGAACCAATGCAGTTATATATCAAAAACAATACACTGCTGACGTTCCATTATAACATTCGAACAATGGATGTTAGTTACTAGCAAATGGCTAGAGAATAATGTGTGAGCACAACAATTAATAATTAGGTCGTCATTGTTTACTTGATAGTAATATTAATAGATTTATTAGTATCGCAGAGATGTATGGGCATATGGGGAAAGATTAATATGAATGATTTGAAGGTGACTTAATGTGATCTAGGAGGTCGTACAATAATTAATGTACTAAAGATTATCTACTAAGGCAATAATTACGATGTAACAAGACTACTAAAATTTTGAACATGATCTTGCTTGATTTACAGGATGCAGAATAGTCAATGCCACCCAATCCGAAAATTTATTCAAACATGTCATGTGGATGATTTACATCTTTTTAAATATGCGCATACAGAAAATCTGAATCCTGCATTCATTAATTTACTTGGCAATATGATTATTTTATATATAACTTTACTTCTCTATCAATCATTGATTTTTCACCAACTACAACGTAATGGATCATTTTGTAGTTTGTCATAAAATCGGACAACTTTTCATTTCCACTCTCTGCTCTGCAGCTGTCACCTACACATCTTTTTTAGTCAGATTTAAACTTACAATATCTTAAATTGGAATTTTTTTCTAACTACTTAATTAATTTCGTTGATGTATCTTAATTTTAACTTAGGCAGTGGAGCGTCCATTCTACATCTAATACATACATTTTTTCCAATGCATTGCGACCGATACATTATCAGGAATCCTGACCTTGACCAGAGCCGATCGCTGATTGTTTAGTCTGTTGATAGTTCCGTGGTGGCAGAAAACAAAGGTGGGTCCATGGTTGGAAGAAAACAAGGTGTGCTCGCCAGCCAGCGCATCTTCGTCAGACGTGAGGTAGCTTTCATAAAAAAATGTAGTATGCCCTGAAAATAAATGTCAATAAAAATTGTAGGTTAGGTTACTGGTTTGACAACAAATAACAACTTTTATTTTTTTTGTGCAAAATAAATTTTACCTCGAAAAAAAAAGAATTGTTGTTGTTAGAGTCACTTGTGTATTAAGAATCAAGAACAATATATCTTGTGACGTTACTGGTTGATTCAGCCACAATAAAACGAAGGACAAATGTAATATAAGGTCTCATAGATTTCCTAAAAACCCTAATTTCTACAGTACAGAGGGTTTATGCTTGCCACAAAAATGACAAAATTAATTTAAATAACCGTAAATATTTGGTTAAACATTTCTAAATCAAATGATTTTTAGGGGTTATATGCTAAGCTAAGCATTTTGAAAACAAAAAGAAAAATTAATGATGCTTTAGAGAGCAACCTGCTCCAGACTTGTTTAAAAACCAATAATTGAAAAGATAAAAGAAATATTACAGATGAGACTGATGATGTGATGGATTTTGTCAGGCTTACCTGAAAACAGAAAATTTAAGTGACTAAATCAGATAAAGATTCAGCTAAAATGTGTATAAATAGTATGTAGTAAAGATACATTTTTCTAAGGTGTTCAAATACTTGATATTCTCACATACTGTAACCAGATGTCCTCTTTTTAAGCATGTGTGTAGGCATCTAGTATATGTTTTTCAATCAATGTATCTGCATTGTTCCAATTTCGTTCATGAATATTACGTAAAAAATCATATAATTATTTTTTTTACATCCGAAATAAAAAGTTGGGACCTTTTCTTTTAGTCATTGGTTTAGATCAAAGTTATTAGTAATAAGATACAAAAGGGGTGATCTTTTGTTAGTCATTTTTTGGATCAGATTAAGGGAATTGTGTTATAGTAGATAATATTTTAAACACTTGTCTATTTAAAGTTATTAGAGTCTATTAAAAGAAATATATTTTAACATTCTGTTTTAGTTATAATCATTTTATTAAAATTTTCTTTCCTTTTTTTTTCATTTGATTATTTAAGCTGTATTTGTTTTTTGTGGGTCATGAGTTTGTTTTCATTCTTTCTTAGATATATATTGATATTTCTAAAAGGTAATTTAATTCAATTAATTAATGAATTAAAGATTCCTTTAAGTGTTGACATTTATGCCACTCCACCGTCAACCTTACTAGTGTATGCTACTGTATCTGCAATTTCATTTCAAAATGTCAGCTCGAAGGTATATCAGTATTTAAAAAGAAATAGCTATCCGTTACCAGCCTAAAATACCCTTCGAAAGTAGGCTTTAAACATTCAGCTGAATCCCGGGATTTTGACACATATTATTTAAGGTAATGAGACAAAAATCTGCAGCATTAACAGATTTGGAAAGGTTATGTTCATCATTATTTGGTAGGTAGGTGGGTAATTCTTAAGTTGACATGATTTTCACTTTTAATAAAATGTTTTCGACTCCTAGTTATATACTTCTTAAATTAGATATATTTTTGTACCGTGTAGTGTTAACTACTCAAAAATAATTTCAACTCCAGAAAATGCTTAACCTGAAATCAAATTCCATTAGTTAAACTGATAAGTACTGAGTGTAGGTTTCTTAAAGTGTTGGGTATTCCCAATCTCAGATCGTGACACAAATTAGAAATGTGATGTGTAACAAAAAAACATTGCTGTATGCAATTTATTTTTAATGTTTACTTTAATGAGGTAATTGTCATAGTTCCTATAAATCTAGTAAAAATAATACTTTAAATAATAAATTTAGGTTTGTCTAATAAAAAATGTTTTAGTCTTAAATCTAAAAGGTTAGAAAAACTAATCATTCTAATAAGATATCCTTAATCACTAAAATACAACACAGATACACCGTAGTAGTGGTTTTACAAACAGCATCTACTCTATCTCAATTCGGCTATATATCTATAAAATCTGACTTTAACACAGCAGAAGTAAACAAGTTTTTGGGTGACTTGAAAAATATCAGCAATAAAAAAAACTTCTTACACATCAGGGATCAAGTGTGTCCAATAATGATATTCTATCAGTTCACTATTAATTAAAAAATGTACACTTTTACTTAAAAAATTACAATTTTACTGCCCAAGTTAAATAAGTATATTCTACTGTGTAAATGTTTTCTACAAAATTTTGCATAGAACTGGAATAAAATTCAACTAAATGCTTATGGAAAGTATATTTTTTAAACCGCCCTATTTTTACACATTTTCTTTACCTATAATAGACTTAACGTGTGGTTTACAAACTTTCTAGAATGATATACATAGATGGAGGCCTTGAGGTAGGCTACAAATAGTAGAAACAAGAAAAAAAAAGCTGATACTGGAAAACTCCTATATTGTCAGATACACAACTAAAAACAAAATTTTCTTAATCTTAATTAATTAAATGCATACATGCAATGTAAACTAAATACAGTTTTAGTTAATACCACTTAACACACAATTGGCACAGACATAATATTGGTTTATTTCTACTATGACAATGCCAGTAATCTAATTTAGATTTAATATGTGGTTACAAGCAAATATCAACATTTTCACATTAGGTATATCTTCTTTAAACATAATTAGGTTTGTGCAGTCAGTGCTAAAATTTTATCAAGTTCTTCTATACTTACAGTAGCTAAACACTTCCTAGTTTAAAGAATACAAATTCACAAAGAAGACTTAAAGTAGGACTCTTAAATATACTTATTATGGTAATTTGAGGTTTTTTAGTTATATTTACTTCTGCCTAGAAGTTCCTTCTGAATAAGGGGTAGGCTCGAGGGTAGGTAACTGTTAAACATTTTCAGTTATATTTTCTTTCTTTTGGTAATTTCCAACATGAAATGTATGTTGTTTGTTATCCGTAGTGTATTCATTAGTCAGCATCCATATGTATCAACTAAAACAAAAATATCTAGTTAAGTACATATAAAAACTATTGGAACATAAATAATATGTATGCTTAAATAATATTATAATCTACATAATAGCAAAAAATGTGTTTTATTTACTATAAATTGTGTTATGTAAGGCCTCAGGGGTCTGGTTTCAGTGTTTGTCAAAGTAATTACTCAATATACTATAACATTTAAAACCAAACATATTTTTTAAAATACTTGAGTTTAAAATGTATAGCTTGAACTAGTCCAAATAAAAATATTTCTACAATCTATCTTGAATTCTTTTACATCAGTTTAATGACTATTTGTGTATTTACATACGTCATCTAGTTTTTTTGGTATGCTAATCCTAACGAACTAAATAATTTTCTCAATATATATGTATCACTAGAAAATTAAATAATACATAGCTGCACTTCAAACGATATATATTTATTCCAATAAACAACCTAACGATCTGCAACTATCATACGTCCAAAATTCGACGAAAACACACTAATACGTATGAAAAAAAATCAGAAATATATTTTAACATCTACTTGTCAAATTAACGTTCGCTCATAACTCCAAAAAACAAAACTGATAAGCAAAGTCGTGTGATTTTCTAATTAACAGCTCTTTAAGCGATAGACATATATCCGTCTCTGTTTTCGCCGTCATCATAAAAGAAGACAGAATTATGACCGATATATGAATTCCGTTAACAAAGTTTAGCAAAGGTGTACTGTAATTTTTTGAGGCCTTTACACAATAAAAACATGGCCAACCTGTCATTTTAATCGGCCCTGGTTGCGCCTCACAATATACGTCAGCAAAACTTGTTCGTAGGCACACCTCGTTTTCTTCCCACCATGGGTGGGTCTACGCGCAGGATTTGATGACGTCCAGTGTAAAGTGAACCAGGGCCGATAAAAATGACAGGCTAGCTTTGTTTTTATTTCGTAAAGGCCTCAAAAGATGACTGTAAACTTTTAATAATATTTGTTTTTGGTTTTCATGCACCGATCATATCTCTATGTTTTTTTTTATCACAACGGTGGAAACAGAGACGGAAATACGTCCATCGTTTAAAGTGCTAGTAAATATTAAATTATCCTTGACTTTGTTAATGAGTTTGGTTTTTGTATGTATGAGCGAACATCAACTTTGATAAGTAGATGGTAAAAATGTTTTTCGCATTTTGGTTTCATACATATTTGTGGTGTGTTTTTGTTAAATTCAATAGTATGATATTTGCAGATCGTTAACTTTATGTAATTATACTGGATTACCAATAACGACAAGCTATAATTACAATATTCTTCACGAGATTGTAAAGCTCTTGCTAGTCTACCATTAGATGATGTACATTAATACAAGAATAAGTATTAGACTGAAAACTAATACAGTATGTATGTAGGAATAATTTTATTTAATTTCTTGCAACACCTTTTAAACTCATGCATTACTTATTATGCATAATTATTTAAGTAATTACATTTTTATTCATAAAATAAAGTAATAAGTTAAACACGTAATTTTATTAAAAAAAGTGTTTTTAAAGTGAACCAATTTATGATTTTTTTATACATATAAGGCAGTGGCAGGAGTGACTTGCAGAATGAACTTGGAAAAATGATAAATGTAAAGCTTTCGTGGATATGTTACAGTACTACGACAATTTTTCTTTTAACTTTTAAGATAACCCGTAACAACATTAGATACATAATACTGCTATACATTTTTATTTATTGTGTTTAAATATTGGGAAATGTTAAAGAGGCTCACATTTTCTTAATGGATTTATCATTATCAAAAATTAATTAAAGTCCCTTCTATACTATACTATATATACTATACAATACAAAAATAAAAACATAAATAATGCACTTATTAAAGATCGCATCGATAAAGAAGAGAGGAAAAAACTTTTAACAGGTAGTGCTGTCTTTTCTAAAATTTATTTTCAATCTAAAATTTACAAAGCAAATATAAACTCAGACCGATAGTTTCATATCTGGGATTTTCATTGTATAAGTTAACAAACAAAGTTTTTGGAAGATATTATGTTTGTCAAGGATGAGAAACATGTCCGTAACTTTTTCGAATTCCTATCAGCTATAAAAATATTATTTTACCTACTGACTATTAAATAGTTTCAGTAGATGTCACATCGCTCTTTACTCACATTCCAACAGATATTCTTATTAATATAGTAAAAATATATTTCTCTCTCTCTCTCTCTCTCATTTTAAAGATTAGGCAATGATAGAAAGCGTGTTTCGACTCGTAAGAAATAGAAGAATTAAAATAAGAATTCAGTATTTAATAGTGATGCAAGCTACTTACATGTTATATTACGTGATGCGTAGGAGTCTAAGTAAATATTAAATTTTATATAATAAAAATTTAGTTATTGGGTTTGAGTGTAAACCTACAGTTTTTAGGTGCATTAATTTTGTACCCGGTAAAAATTTGCTTGTTTTAGGTACCAATTAATTTGGTAACCTTTCTTTATATATAGGTACATCTTGAGTTTTCTTTTGCATAAACCCTAGATGGTTTAATTAATTTTTATTTTAAAGGCAATCAGTAAAAGTTAATTGGAGTATTAACTTTTAATTTCTCAGTAAAGTTATAAGTCTGTTATTCATACATGATTATTACAATATATGTAATAGTGGATCTTCAAAGGAAGAAATAGTGTTGGTTGTTGGACTTTTGGACAAAGGTTGAAAGGTTCCTGATTCCAGCTTGTATTGCAGAGTTGCTAAAGTTAGCAGCAAGAATTCTTCAAACAGAGTAAGAACTTTTTATGACATTGGTTTTGAATGAAATGTTGTGTATTATAAACTGGTGAAAAATTGTAATGCATTAATATTGAAAAATATTTTATTTCTTTATTTTGTTTCTAATAATTACTTTTAAGTGTATGAATGATGATGAGTTGGTGCTTGAAATTTTAGTATTAAGAACATTGTTTTGTCACGTAAAAATTTAACTTTTGTTTAGATAATAGATTTTATTTATTTTTAGCTCAAAAAGCTATTCAATTTGATTTTAATAGGAATTCAAAAATTTGGATAGTAAAAATTAAAAATACATAGTTTACAAAAAATCATACTTTTAAAAGAATCAGTATAATTAAAACCTATGGTCAAACTGTAATTGCAGTAATTCTGGTCTTCTTATTTCTTTAGGAGACCGGTGGTCCCTCGAATCAAAAAATAAATTAAATAATTTGTTTTTTACTCTCTTTATAGATTGAAAATATAAATACTAAATTTAGTATCAGTCCAGTTAGATTAGGTTAGGTTAAATTTTGACAATGTAACTGTATTGGATATCCACATTAACTAAAAAGATATTAATTTCAGAAATGATACATATACAACAGAATAAAAAAACTGATGTCGAAAATCTTTGTACTGCGTGTTTCAATACAATAGATAAAATTAAATAATTGTATTATATATGCTAGAATTATTTACATACCATTTATAAAAATATACATGAAAAGGTAGAAATCGATACTCCCTTTTTTTCCAATAACACGGATAAATATTTGATATATTGCTATTCCCCAATGACCACTGAACGAGTTGGGTTGAACAGTAATTTTAATTATTTGTAGTGTCCTGTTCCATCCATGTATGTAATATTTTACTTTTTTACCTACGTGTTGTTCGTTTTTTTTGTATGACTATGAAAATTAAACCCTTAAAATATTTTTCAGACAAAAACAAAATATTTATTTATTTTTATCTATGAGCGTATGCTATTGCTAGGCACCGTGGTTGCTTTAAGTTAAGACAGTGAAAGTTTATCAATGCGGGATTTAAAACCTAGACAGATTAAGCACTACGCCTATCACTAATTTCAGTCCTAGAAATACGTTTTAAAAAAAAATTATATGAGCGGAGTGTTGTGCAGGAGGATTCGGGTAGTTACCAAAACTAAACTCTGTGGAACGCCTGATTCGGTGAAAGTTAGATGAATCGCCCTCAACCACTACTCCAAGTACAATGTGTTGGAGGAAGACCATCGGCAGAAGTGCGTCATGCTAGACTTGATCAAATACTGTGTATATGTCGAAAGCAATCTATCTAGATTTCTCCGTGGAATTCGATTGACTTATTCCAATTGTGGAATGAGAGAGATGGGTCTGTAGTTAGAGGGACGAGTTTTGGATACCTTTTTGGGAACCCTTAGAATAACCTGTTATGTATAGAGATCAGTTTAGATTACAGCCATGTCAAACATGCAGACCGCGGGCCGCATGCGGCCCAGTGAGCATTTTTCTGCGGCCCAAATCAGTTTTGAAAACAGCCAGATAATGCGGCCCGCGAACAAGTTGAAAACCATTTTTGAAAGAGCGGGCCGTTGCAACAACGATTGTTATAATAAAATGTACAATTGTACATAGTGCCATCTATGTATAGGAGGATGAACTATACATACTCAACCTAAAATCTAAAGACACACGTTATCTGGCTTTTTTCATGAAATTCTATCGCGCAAGAACACAGATGACGCAATCTGGACGTTCTGGAAAGAACTCGAGAAATCACAATTTGTATATAAGCCAGTGTTTAGTCAGTTGCGATAGAGTTTCAAGTTGAGTGCGCACTTATTGTTACAACACTTAGTAGTACTTATTATAATTTATTTCAAATACAGTTTTTAACATGTCTCTTTCAAAACCAAGTGGAAGTAAGAGGAAACTTGTAGATGAGCATCGTATCTTTCAAGAAAAGTGGGAATTAGAGTTTCTTTGCTGTGAAATGAAAGAAAAAATTATTTGTTTAATTTGTAATAGTACAGTCTGTGTCCCAAAATTATATAATATAAAACGTTACTATGATATTCATAAAACTATGTTTGACAAGTATACAGGCATGGTCAGAAACGAAAAGTTAAATAAGTTGAAATCACGGTTGAAAGCTCAGCAGCTTATGTTTACACGTCCAAAGCAAGAAAATGAATCTGTCCTTCAAGCGAGCTACGTACTATCTGAGTTGATCGCGAAACACTCAAAACCATTTGTTGAAGGTGAATTTATAAAAGAGTGCCTTGTAAAGGCCGCGGAAATTGTAAGTCCCGGGAGCGTGAAGGCATTTCAAAATATATCCTTGTCCCAAAATACTGTCGCTGAAAGAGTTACTCAGTTGGCTGCCAGTATAAGCGATCAGATAAAAAAATCAGACTCTTTCATTACATTTTCTATTGCCTGTAACGAAAGTACGGATGTGTGTGGTGTGGAGCAACTCGCTGTTTTTCTTCGTGCGGTTGATACAGATTTCAATATGTATCAAGAATTATTGGAATTAGTACCATTGCATGATACAACAACTGGGAAGGATATTTTTAATGCTGTTTATGGACTTCTGCAAAAGTACAATTTAGATTTGTCAAAATTGTGTTCCGTTGCAACAGACGGAGCTCCTTCAATGACTGGAATAAAAAATGGTTTCGTTAAAATATTACAGACAAAGATCAGAGAAACGGTCAGTGACAAACCAGATTTTCATCATGTTCATGGTATAGTCCACCAAGAAGTTTTATGCTTAAAAGTGATCAAGTTGGAAAGTGTTTTAAATTCAGTGAAAATAGTTAAATAAGGTCACGAGGTCTTAATCAGCGACAGCTTCCTGCATTTTTACGTGATTTAGAAAGTGAGTACACTGGTTTACCATGTTATGCAGAGGTGCGATGGCTTTCGTGTTCTATGCAGGTACTCGACCGGTTTTGGAAACTCAAAGAAGAAATACGCGTTTTCATGGAAACAAAAGGAGAAAATGTCAGCTTATTATGCGATGTACCTTTTTTACAAAATCTTTCATTTATGGCAGATATCACAAAACACTTGTCATACTTAAATACGAAATTGCAAGTACCACGTCAAGTTATTACAGATATGCATGATCATGTGAAAGCTTTCAAGTGTAAGATGATGTTGTGGGAAAAACAGTTAGCAGTGGATAATCTGTCGCATTTTCTGACTTGTAAGGTATATCAGGAAAGCACAAGTGTCCCAATATCATACAGAATATATTCAGAGAAAATGAGAAGCCTTCTGGCAGAATTTGAGAAGCGTTTTCAGGATTTTAAGACTCCAGAAAACAATTTTTCTCTATTTACTGGTCTTTTCACTATCGATATTGATAAAGTTCCCCCTCACTTGCAAATGGAAGTAATTCAGATTCAGTGTCAGACCCATTTAAAACAAAAACTTGATAGTGTTGGTACATTCGAATTTTATAAGTACTTGCCTGTTGAATACCCAGAAATGAGAAAATTTGCTTGTAAAATCCTGTCTATGTTTGGAAGTACCTATAAGTGTGAACAACTATTTTCTTTGATGAAAGGAAACAAATCTCCCGCATGATCGCGATTGCCGGACGCACACTTGGACGCAGTTTTAAAGGTTATTTCCGCCGATAAATTCGCGCCACAAATAGACAACTTAATTAAAGACAAAAGATGTCAAATATCTGGCAAAAGAATTTAATGTTTGTAGTTTTTTGTAATGTCCTTTTTATTGGAAATTTAATAAACAGACTTGTCCTATAATAGTACTTTTTCTCAAGATTTTCATTTGTTTGTCTTCTTTAAGATAAAGTTTTGCGGCCCACCTAGTCGATGGTCTTCATGCTTTTGGCCCAGCAGTGACTTTGAGTTTGACATGGCTGGTTTAGAAGCCTATTTTGCGACTATGGTTGGAATACTATCAAGGCCAGAGGACTTTTTAGTATTAAGTGCTTTGAGAATACGTCATATCTTTTACCCCTGAAGGTAATTTCGTGCATATTGTACGGTACAAAGGTGCTATTGATGGAAGGGGGAAGTAAACAGGAGGGATTAAAGTTGAATTTACTGCGAATGGTTTTTCAAAAAGCTCAGCTTTTGTTTTAGAACTGGAGACAATTGTATCACCAGAAGTTAGGGGTAGAAAGGAGTTTATTAAGAAGTTTTGATTAACGTTTTTGGCAAGCGACCAAAAGAATTCGCTCCCATTTTAGCAAGAAAGAACTTCGTGCCTCGTTTTTAGCCTGTAGAGTAGTAGCATTCTGGCATTATCGCAGGATTTTGCAAACCAAGATTTTTTGTTGGGAGACTTTAAAGTCTTAATAGAATGTGGTTTAAAAGTATTTATACCTAATTGGATAACATCCGAGATTTATGAACAAATTTCGGAAGAATCGTTCGTAGAGAAACAAATATCTTTCCAAGGGAAGAAAAGATGGGAAACCCTCAATGAGAGGAATTATAGAGGCAAATAGTACGAGGTGACATGGATTCTATAACTTCCTGTTGAATGGGACAGGAAACATTAATTATACCTTGATCAGAAGAATCCAGAGGAGCCAAAATGGGAGACTGATAAGGCTCTGGGTGAGCGGTGAGAAAGAAGTCCTTTTTGGTTTTGTGTGATGGTAGAAAATGGGTATGACTGATGAGGTTTGTAAGAGATTGGGTAGACCCTTAACCATTCATTATTATGAACGTCACAGTCTCCAAGGATAATGATTTTAGAGGAAGATAATTCAGAGATTAAGAAATCCACTTTAGTACAAAAAAAGTCGATGAGCTCGTTGAAGTGATTGTCTGAGGAAGAGTGATAAATACTGAAATATTTTACTTGAGGAACATCCTTTATAATTTTTTTTGTAACATTGTTTGGCTTGGGTAAAATAATGAAGGAAAAAAACAAAATTATTTATTTTTTATGTATGTGTTGCTGCATGTAATAATATTCGAAAATACTTCACCATTTCATGTTAAATTTTCAAACCAGTGTGGCTATTTCTTTTTATAGTACTATTATAATAAGTTTATGTCTTGTAAAGCTATATTTTTATGTCTCTTTTTTAGCGTCCTGAAGATGCAACAATAATTTGCTTAGTAGACTTTTTTGAATATTTGACATCTTTTGGATCCCTACCTCAAATTGACATTCTTTCTATTGATTTGGGAATTTAATTTCTAGCTTTTCTTGTTGCTTCTTAATTAATACTCCTCCATAAACTTCCCGTAGTGTCAACCTAAACCTTTGATACCTCTTGTTTTATTTTCCTCTTTCTATTTCGAATTCGGCATTTTCTTATAATTAGTAAAAAAATTTTTGGGACAAGTTCTCTTGTATCATATTTCATCGAGCGAGAAGTTTTTGTTAATAAATTTGTTAATTATATAGGCCTGTCGAACAGCATTTGACTTCAAAAATACTTAGTAAAAAATGAATCCTCAGCAAAGGGAACCCTTATAAGAGAATTGGGTCAAAATTAGATGAACAACAGAACACAATATAATTGGGTGTAGGCAGTGTGAAATGCATACATAGATTGTAGAATAGCAGATGATTTACTAATTTAAATGAAATAAAAATAATAGTAATTGACAATGATATTATGACCCTATGAATAAAAAGCCTTCAGGCACTTGGAAGGTATTTTGGTACATTAATCTAATTATTCAATTCTTCTCAATTTTATCTCAGTCTCATGTCCAACGCTGTTATATATTCATGCATTTTCCTATTATTTCTGATCAATTTACTGTTTTATTTAAAAAGCGTACGCAGATAAGAACATATTCCGTTTCAAGTGGGTTTTATTGTTGGTCTGTATAAAAATAAGCATGACAAAATTTTAAATTAAATTGTGGTCGGTTGCAAAAATACGAGATGCAACCAACGAATATTTATGCAAATATTCCCCCTGGGAAAACAAGACATGTTGCAAATCAGAAATGTCGGCGTTTTATTAACCGAAATGCAAAAGTCAGTAGTATATATATTAACCGAAACTAGCTCGGGCATTCTCTTCATGTAATAAACCGAGTGTCACCCTAGAAATATGAAGTTATGAAATTTCATGTAAGGAAAAAATGAGAATTCTCGACCCAGATTTCCTATTTTGTTTGAGCACTTGTATGCTGAATAAACTTGTACAGGGGTGTCAGTTATAGTTTGTCATCTTTTTACCACTTTAACTACAACAGATTGGAAGAGACTTTAAACTCACTAAAAATCATTAAAAAGATAAGAACAACCTATATATTTTGAAATGGAATATTATATTATCGCTTTATTAATGGACCTCTTCTTGCTGATGGTGTATAAATGTTCGGTTCTTCTTTTAAACCTTTAGATATATATTTAACTACGCTCTTTACTGTAAATTTGAAATTTCAAAAATAAAATTATTTTTTAAATACAAACCTCCCTGTTTAAAGCTCCTAATTGGTGCAGTCGATAGGATAGTGCGGTAATGAGTTAGAGATTTGACGAGAAAACAGTGACATTAGTAGTGGTTTCAAACATTATTTAGGAAACCTACAAAAACTCTAATACGGTGAGTAATAGAAGAGGTTTGGAAAGGGACAAGAAAATACAATTGTGTTTTTGCTTTTCCTCGTTGCTCCTCATAAACTCTTTGTTTAAAGATTTGAATAGGGATAGTTTAGGAACAATTTTAGTGTGCATATTAGCATTAAATGTCCAACGCATATTTGAAAGTAAAGGAAATTAACTGATAGTCATACTATGACGTTACAAATTTAGTAACTGTCGGTAGTCTAATATTACATGCGGATGACATGACTCCCCTTTAATCAATAGAAAGCGACCAAAATCTTCAAGCTATGGCCTTGACAGTATTTTACAGACTTTATACTACTATTTCTATAATAATCTAGTTCTAAATTTATCAAAAACCATTATGATGTTTGTTCATGTTCTCAAGAAGCTAGCTATTATCTCATTTGTAATGTGGAGATTAAGGACAATTGTTAATAGGAAAATAAATGTATCTTATTATTATGCTTATGTATACTCAGTATTGTCCTATGCGATATTTGCATAGGGAAGTTGCATGAGAATGAATGAGATGCTAATAGCTTAAAACAGAATTGTCCTAACTATTCTATTTCAAAATTCCAGGCGGTCATGTATTCTACTGTTTAAAAGTGTAGGTTTATTGACGGTAACCTCAATTTATATTCTTCATTTTGTGTTGTAAATAGGGAAACATATCACTAAATTTACTTCAACCAGGGATATGCCTAACATCTATGACTTAAGAGACACTACTGACAGTCTTAGATTGCCAGCTCACGGATTTTGTATAGCTGTTAGTAGTTTCTATATTGTTCCGGATTGGCTGGTAGACAAAACGTAGTTTCTGAATGCATTCCTTTTATTCAAAACACAGGTTACAGGTATCACAGGTAAACAATGGTTATACCTAACAATCGTAACTAACGTAACTTTAAACTTTTCAATGTCGGCTTGTTAACACTTCGAAATCTCAAATACAACTGAATCAAAATGTGTTCGGGGTCCTCTTCGATTCTTATGTCAGCCGAATGGCTATTACATCTCTTCATTCCTCGGGAAAACAATCAAATTGTAAGGATAGGGGAAAAAGTCATAGGAGGGGGGCTCCCAGTTGGGGAGGGGGGGACAGTTTAAATTCTAGGTAAAAGACAGTCAGTAGGGAGCAATCAAAATGTGGCCTCGCGGCGCGCTTATATAGCCTTTAGAGAAGGATGGAATGATCTAGAAAATTCTAGAATAATCTAAATACTACAGAGTGAAGAGAATTAAGCCTAACAGAACATTCGAGAACGATTTTTGACAGTACCATAGTCGTTACATGGATAAAAATTAGGGTAAGTCTACTTCATTAAAAAACAAATAATAAATAAATTCATCTAAAACTTCACAAATCTATAATTAGGGCTAAATTCACAACAATATTTTACCTATAAAGATTTACAATTATCTACTACTTCATGTTAGAACAATTCAACGTCCTAAGCAGTTCAAGAGGGTAGTTGTTGCATTGCTGTTGAAATATTCTATTTGTGACTTAAATTTAAACGAATTCTTCTCTTGAGACTTAAATTAGTGTATTTATACTTGTCTAAGTTTTTATCATTGTACCTATTGTTTAGTTTTCAGTAAAGTTAACCAACGCCGATTTTTATAATTTTTGGCGTATTTGTCAATTTTGGGGTGCTAATCCCGAATCTGAAGTCAGATTTTTGTCGGCAACGTTTCGTTTATGAGTTATCCATTATCAAAGTGCACACTTCAACTTTACAAAGTTCAACGTCGAAAATACACCATATTTGTTACCAGAATCTATGGATTTTTGTTGAATAGATGGACATTTTAGTACAATCCAATGGTTCAGAGCTAACTGTTCATATTTTTACATGTCATTTATATATGTCAAATTATTATGTTTGAATATTTTATAACTATCAATGACATAAAAAAACTATTCTATACTTAGTTCCTAAATAATTCACTGAAAACTAACACAATAATACTAAAATGATAAATAGTAAACATCTTATTAGGGTTTTATATATTTAAAACACATTTAGAAATTTAAAAAGTTCAATTTCAGTTTTTGTTGGTTACATGGATATTTTTGCATAATTGAATGGCTTAACGCCAATTATCCACGAGCGAAGCAGTAACCCCATAACCTCCACTTTAGAGGACGCGCGTATTTCAAATCTGATTTTCGATAATTTGAGGTTAGTTTATCATATTTCAAGACCTTAAAACTCAAGTGAAACCCGCCAATTACAACACAGGTTGTTCAATGTGTTTGCTGTGTGTTTGGATCGTCGTTTACTTCCGCGGAGTATGAACAAGTTTCGTTGAATTTTCAGTGTGAGTCTCCTCGCTCATTGGTAGGGGTTCTCGACTTTCATATGTGTTTTCGAGACCTGGTTCAGGCGATTATTTTTTTTAGATATCTTTTAACAAAACTTATAATTTTGTAAGTCGTATTTTAAAAATCGAACTTCATTTGGTTTAGCCCTGGTTAGGCTGTTTTTTTTTGGGTAGATGTAAAAAAGTTGATATATATTAAAATAAGGATTTTTTTAAACAAAACCTATACTGTTAGGTAGATCTGTCCCGTTAGCGCATTAGGTTAGCCCAGGTTCGTCGATAAAACTACCATCAAAGCCATAAAATTACATGCTGAGCTTAAATATAAAAAAGAGTCGTGTTTACTATTTATTATTGTCGTATTCTTTTGTTAGTTCTCTGTGAATTGTTGCAAAAAATTGTATAAAATTTACGCTGAAAATAGTGAAAAGGTGAAATGTG
Source organism: Kuschelorhynchus macadamiae (assembly GCA_030620095.1). NCBI lineage: Eukaryota > Metazoa > Arthropoda > Insecta > Coleoptera > Curculionidae > Kuschelorhynchus > Kuschelorhynchus macadamiae. The sequence continues at coordinate 147,740 of JAUTXW010002804.1, forward strand.
CATTTTGAAGTGAATAACTCAAAAACGAAACATTGCCGACAAAATCTAACTTTAAATTCGTAGTCAGCAGCCCACAGATTGACGGATATACCAAAAATCATAAAAATCGGCCGTGGTTAGCTTAATCCAAAAATTACCCATTTTTCTAACCGTAGATCGAGGTATTCAAAAATGGGGACATTTACTTTAAGGTCCCATATCTTTTTTATTTGTTGGCGGATTTTGCTGCCTAATGACTTAATTAAAACATAAAAAAAAATTTGAAAATATAACATATACATAAAATACATTATGGTGGAATGTTAAATTCTAAAAACTGAATGTAATACAAAAAAGAAATAATATAATAATAAATTAATTATGCCGTACAATAGTTACGTCAAAAAAAAAGTAATGGATGGTAAATGTCACTAAATAAAAAATTAGTGGGGAGCCAACACCTTCAAAAAATATTTTAGCATAGAGTTAAAAATACACGAAATCGTGTGTATATAGGTGATGTTAAATCTCTCGACTGCATTTTCGAGAATGTGTTTCTCTATACTGGCGAAATGCTTGTTTCTCGCCACAGCGGCTTCTTCGCTGAGAAACCAAAAATGATTAATAATTTCAGCTCCTGGAACAATATCTTATGTATCGGGGCTAGCGTGTAATACCATCCGTGCAAATCTATACAAATATTTTCAGTTTATTTTCCATATTTGTCAAATTTTTGTGTTTTGATTTTTTTTGTCAGAGGACAAAACTTGAAGTAAAATATATAAACTTTTTATTAGGGCTTTTATATAATTCTGTGATAGCTGAAGACTTCTCAAAGTTTTGGAAAAATCTTCTGGATGTAATTCTATCATTTGACTTTTCATGTCCCTGCTTAACAAATTCTATATTTAGTCCTAGTTACTCCTTGAGCTTTAAAAAAACAATTTGTATTACTAAAGATATTTTTAAAAATGGATCGTATTTAAGTTGTTAAAAATGGTGTTTATTAAGGAGTTTAAGTATGTAAACGCATTCATTTCTTTAGTGTGTATAAAAATAAGATAACTTCTAATCTAATTTAATTAAAATTAAAATGAAATATTTCAATATGTATTCATAATATTTGTTGTATTTATTTTAGTTATACTTTTTATTAGATATCCTTATTTTACCATTTTTGAATCTGCCTTTCCTTTTGTTCCTTAATTATTTTTCTTGTGCACTTCTTGCAGAGCAGACCATTATTTAAAGCTTATGTTGTGAGATAAATGTAATATATATTCCATACATCTCATTCTAGAGTTCAAACTAGAAATTCCAAAGATTTAATGTTCACTGGTACGTTTTCAAAGTTTTATACACCTGTAGTATAATATATAATAAATTAAGAATTTAAACATAATTAGTTATATTGAAGAATACTATATGTGTATAACTTACTGTATATAGATTTATTAAGCATGTTACATAGTCAGCGTTAGTACCAGGGTTCAAGCGGTTCATTTAACTATTATGAAAGTGTTGTATGTATAGTGTGGAAAAAAGTATGGACAACCCTTAATAATTTGGTAGTCTGTAGGTTTTGTGGAAAATGCTCGAACACGTTAATTTATTATTTTAGTTTGTCACATTCTGATAACATTCATTTGCTTTTTTATCGATATCTGTCAAAAATATGACGTAATCGATATTTTTTTTAAATGGTAACATATGGCATGTGATACATCATTTAAAAGCTCTTGTTTCACTCAGTATGTTCCTAAATTTTAGTGCGATTCTATTGTGCTATTTCAAAATGGCGACCGTTCAGTTGTGCGTGGAACAAAGTATGGACTACCCCTAATAATTTGATAGTATTCAGATTTTTTGGAATATGCTCGAACATGGTAATTTAGTTTTTTAATTTCTCACATTCTGATAAAATTTATTAGTTTTTTTTATTGACATCTGCCAAAAATATCACGTAATCCACATTTTTTTAATTGCAATATATGGCGTGTGACGCATCATTTGAAAGCTCTGGTTTCAGTCAGTATGTTCCTAGATTTTAGGCCCACTCGGTTGTGCCGTTTAAAAATAGCGCTTGCTCAATCATTTGACATTTGTTATAATTTTGACAGATGTCAATAAAAAAACAAATACATTTTATCAGAATATGGGAAACTAAAAAATTAATTGTCGTATCCGAGCATATTCCATAAAACCTGATGTCTACCAAATTATTAGGTGTAGTCCATACTTTTTTTCCACGCACAATTGAACGGTCGCCATTTTGAAATTGCACAACAGAATCGCATTAAAATCTAGGAAGATACTGAGCGAAACAGAAGTTTTTAAATGATGTATCACATGCCATATGTTGCTATTTAAAAAAAATGTCGATTACGTCATATTTTTGACAGATGTCAATAAAAAACAAATCAATTTTATCAGAACGTGGAAAACTAAAAAACTAAATTAACGGGTTCGAGCATTTTCCATAAAACCTACAGACTACCAAATTATTAGGGATAGTCCATACTTTTTTTCTACGCACAATTGAACGGTCGCCATTTTGAAATTGCACAACAGAATCGCATTAAAATCTAGGAAGATACTGAGCGAAACAGAAGTTTTTAAATGATGTATCACATGCCATATGTTGCTATTTAAAAAAAATATCGATTACGTCATATTTTTGACAGATGTCAATAAAAAACAAATCAATTTTATCAGAACGTGGGAAACTAAAAAACTAAATTAACGGGTTCGAGCATTTTCCATAAAACCTACAGACTACCAAATTATTAGGGATAGTCCATACTTTTATTCCACGCATAATTGAACGGTCGCCATTTTGAAATGGCACAACAGAATCGCACTAAAATCTAGAAGCATACTGAGTGAAACAGGAGCTTTCAAATGCTGTATCACATGCCATATTTTTGACAGATGTCAATAAAAAAGCAAATAAATGTTATCATAATATGACAAACTAAAATACTAAATTAACGTGTTCGAGCATTTTCCATAAAACCTACAGACTACCAAATTATTAGGGGTAGTCCATACTTTTTTTCCACACTGTATATTATTTTACTGACGCAGATAAACAATTTCGTTAATTATTGCAACATATTTTAAAATGGAGTAGAGAGATTTCTAGTTGTATTGGTGAAAGGAAGGTGTTTTATTTTTATCCTATGGCAAGTTATCACACTCCATTCATTAATAGTGTTACAAAAGTATAGGTACATTTTTTACAAAATATATGCAACGAAATAAATTAAAATTCATACTTCTCGCAAGGGGGCAAGTTGAGACAGAAAATGTTGATACTATTAAATAGAGCAATGTTTCTACTTTTTATGTCAATTGTTTTCAACCCATGCGGTTTTATTTTTTTTTTAAAGTCAACAAATATGTTCTTGATAAATAACATTACTGTAAATTCTTAAATAATACAATAACATATCAATGTAGCTATGCAGTAGATCGTACAAGTCACAGGCGAAAAGCCTACATCCATCCGAGAAATTAAAGTGCAATGTTGCCAAGTGTCTTGAGGAAGCCGGCAGACGAGAGTAGTGACCGCAGACTCTTGCCAAAGATAATTTACGACTATCCCCCGATGTATAAATTTTTCTATGCCGCCTATATTAACCTCTGGAAATCGAAACTATTCAACCTAAAAAAAAGATCCTAATTACTCACGATAAAAAACTATTTGGCTATTTACATTGTTTCCGCCAAATTTTGTTGATAATGAAAAACCCGCTTCTCTTATTTACGATGTGTTTAGTAAGAAGAAATTATTTAGCTTTTTTTTGATTACCTAATTTAAAAAGTAACAATTACTGTTTGACTTCTTTAAAAAACGTACAGGGTGAGTCACTATATTTTGACACCTACCTACCGAGTTTATTAACAAAGATAGAGAAAATGTGTAACTATAAAATCTTTAGGGTTTGTTTTAAACCGCCGTTAGGAAAAAAAAACACAACTAACGAATGCCTATCTATATGCCCTAAACAATGTAACGAAATATATGTTGTGAAATGGAACACCCTGTATTTTTATAATTTTTATAATTGTTCTTTTTTCCTGATTTCAAAAATATATAGTTTGACTACTTTGACGCAACCCATTTTTCAATTATTTTGGTTTAACTGTAACAAGTTTTGCATTATATTATACTATTATCTTAGACTTATATGGCAAGTAATGTTGCAGTTAAACTAAAATAATTAATAAACGCCTTGCGCCAAAATAATCAAATTTTATATTTTTAAAATCAGCAGAGAATGCCGCCTCATAAAATTAAACGATGTACAGGGTATTCCATTAAAAAAAAAACGTATTTCGTATCTTACACTCTTTGTATTTACACTTTTTTTCTATCTTTGTTAATAAATAACCCTGTAGATGGGTGTATATACTTGTATGGATTCAGTCCGTACATACAAGTATCTCTAAAAGCATTCCTGTATAAGTTAATAGGTTTAAAACTGCGTTTTGATTAAAATAATATTTAGCGTTGTTTCTTTAATTTAGTTTAGGAATTTTTCTTTTCTATTAAAACGTATGCTTACTCCTAGAAACTTTATTTTAAGCTAACCAGTATTAAATTTCAACCCCAAAATTATCAGCCGAAGTCAATATTCCTCTTTTAACTAAAAGATCTCTTCTAATAATTAGTTATTGGCAACGCAGCGTCTCGTTCCCGTTCGCGAGTCGAGGGTTACCGCTCGAAATAATATAGTTTTGGCGAGCATTGATGTCTCTGGACCGATTCAATGAGTCCCATTTAAATGAGTTATCTATAGCGTAAGCTATAATGCATCTTTGATACAATCCAGTTAAAGACCTATATTTTAAATTGGCTCAAATATTTTTATATTTTTTAATTGCTTTAAAACCCACGTTACTTTTGAATCATTAAATGTTACCCAAAAGTTTTCAGGGTGTTTTTCAGAGGCCTAGAGTGTTTGCGAAACAAACATTCTACTGAACTTTAAAAACTATTTATTTTGCAAAATACCCCAATGTCCCTTTATTCAATTGGCTCGAGCCGTGAACTTGTATTCATACCTTGCGCAAATGCTGCGGTTTATAAATTGTCTTTTTCTAATCGTACAAAACCGACCATTCCTTCTGTGATGTTCACTTCATTGAAACCCAAAAAATTAAAAAATAGGTAAGTATATATTTAAATATATAATCTAAACTGTATATAGTTATACACCGGAATTGGAATACGACAAGTCAAACCTGACTCCTCATCCACAAACTGCTACTGTATAACTGCATTATAGTATTTGGTATGGGTTTGACCCTTTGACTCATTTTATCTTAGTAAATACATATTTACTAGATGGATATCGTTTTATATGCGTCTAAGCCATAAAAGGCATGCGAATGTGAATAATAAAGAAGAGAAAAATAATGCCATCGGATAGCAGAAGATAATGCATGCTAATGTACTCCCGCACTTATCGATGTCGTCCGGAAGTGCCAAAATTATTTATGGCAATTTAGCAGGCTATTTATAATGTCGCTCCAAATGACTCTTTTCTTCTCGTGAATTATAGTTTATAGGTTGGAAAGAGTGCGCTGAAATTGAAGTTTTATCTATAGTGCTGCTTTTATTCCCTCTAAACGCTTTTATGTTAACAATCTACTGACTCAGGCCCGTACTTGAAGTATGGAGAGGCCTGGGGAATTTTTTTTCGACGCCTCATGTAAGGGTCATAATTTTTTTACTGTCGGCCAGAGAGGGGAGCTTTTGAGAAATTTTTTTCTTTACTCTAACATATATTTTTGATGTACTTTATCAGTACTCTTCTGTTTATTTTAAAGAAGCAGACATTTCTTAGTTTTCATTTACTCTTTTAAATATTCGGAGATCCAACACAGTAAAGTAGCAATAATAATAGTGAGTCAACTTTCGTTTAGCTGAAGCCAGTAAAAGTAATTTTTTTCGCCTTCTAGAAGCTTCTTCTAATACACAAAAATAAAACTTTTTCTGCCAAAATACGTCATTTCCATTAGAATACCTGGAACCAGTCACTTGGAACCTTTGTTTTGCTTTGCATTCTAAACATTTTTCTGAACATACAAATGCAAAAATATTCTTGCTGAAATATGTCATTTCCTTTTTCCGAGGATATTTCATATCCATCTTCCAGATTTTAGAATAGCTGAAACCAGTTATATTGAAACTTTGATTTGCTTTGCATTCTAAACATTTTTCTAAACATAAAAATGCTCCTGCAGAAATACGTCATTGTCATTTTCCGAGGAAAATTTGTAAACTTTAGAATAGCTGAAATGTGACATATTCATAAAATATCTTTTTTATCTGAAACTCTTATTTTTTAATTTAGTTTCTTATTTGCTTTTATTATACAATTGATTCATAATTAATCTGATTTTATGGTTTAAATGATGATTCATGGCTTTAATGATAGTTTTATCGACGAGCCTGGGCTAACCTAACGCCTAACGGGATAGACCCACCTAACAGTAAAGGTTTTATTCAAAAAAAATCCTTGTTTTAATATAGACTCGGAATTTTAAAGGCGCCCTACCGCGCACTTTCTTTACAACAAACCTAACCAATCCTAGCCTAACCTAGTCCGCATTTTTATTAATAATAATAAATAAATAAATAAAATTAAAATTAGGAGTTTTCGCATAAAAAATTTGTAATTACTACATTCAGGAGGCTTTATAGAAGCCAAAAAAATAATGTGTGAATATATCACATTTCAACTATTCCAAGGTTTAAAAAATTTCCTTGGAAAATGGAAATGACCTATTATCGCAAGAATATTTTTGAATTTTTTTTGTTCAAAAAATTATTTAAAAAGCAAAGCAAAACAAAGTTTCCATGTAAATGGTTTTAGCTATTCTAAAGTCTGAAAAATAGAAATGAAATTTGCTTGGAAAATGGAAAAGAGGTATTTCCGCAAGAATCTTTTTGCATTTTTATATTAAAAAAAAAATGTTTAGAATGCAAAGCAAAACAAAGTTTCCAAGTTAACTGGTTTTAGCTATTTAAAGACTGGAAAATAGAATTGATATATCCTCGGAAAATGGAAATGCATATTACCGCAGGAACATTTTTAATTGCATTTTTATGTTCAAAAATATGCTCGCAAAGCAAAATAAAGTTTTCATTTAACTGGTTTCAGTTATTCAAAGTCTAGAAAATAGAAATGAAATTTCCTCTGAAAATTGAAATGACGTATTTTCGCAGAAACATTGTTGCATTTTTTGTTTCTTGTTTTGTTGGAAAAAGTAGGATGTTAAAAGAACCAACATTAAGAAGAAATATTCAGACAACATTTGCAAAAATTTTTTAGAATATGAATCCTAACACTGGAACCTGTGGTGAGTTCTAACCACACTACAGCACAACTTGTTACGTTCTGGACGCGCGTTTCGCTAACCAAGTTAGCATCATCAACAGATGATATAAACTAAAGTAACTTATCCTAACCGAGACTATTTATAGATAAATGTAGTCACACTTGGTTGCACCCGACTCCACTGTTGTCAAGTAAACAATAGAGGGGACTATAGGGAATAGGCCCTCTGTCGTTATTTAGTGCTTTCTTACCACGTTTAACTATTTCTATACTCTCAAATGCATCCAGTAATCTATTATTAGAAACATTTTTAATCAACTTAAGATTATTTATTCCTATTTGGTGATTGTTTTCCAAAGCATGTTGGGCAACGCTTGGACGCGACTTTTCTGTTCTTCCTTATCTTAAATGTTCCATGTGTTCTTTAAAACGAATGGTTATGGAGCGTTTAGTTTGTCCAACATATTTTAGATCGCAGTCATTACAGCTAATTTCATAGGCGCCACTTCTCTCCTTCAAGTCGACTTTGTCTTTAGGGTTTCCAAGGAGATTTTTCAAACTCCGTTTTGTAGGCTATTCTAAAACCTACATTTTTAAATACTTTTTCTAGACCTCTCGTATATCTGGGATCATATGGGATTCCTTTGAACTTATTGCGAGCCTCAGGTGCTTGAAGAGTAGTGGCATCTTTTAACATTTTCTTATGCTTATATCTATTTACTAATTTATGTACAAAATTATCATTATATCCATTACTTTTAGCTATATTCTTAATCTGATTCACTTTATTGTTAAAACGTTCTTTACTTAATGGAAAATTGACTAACCTGTGAGTTAAGAAATGAAATGCTGCCATTTTGTGTTGACGGAAATAAAATAAGTCGGATGTTATATACCTATCAGTATTAATAAATTTCCTATAAATATCAAATTCTAATTTATCGTTATTTCTAATAACTAACGTGTCGAGAAAAGGTAATTGCCCATTGTTCTCCTTTTCGTACGTAAAATTAATAGAAGGATATTTATTGTTTAATGTTTTCTAATAAACATTCGTTTTAAAGAACACATGGCACATTTAAGATATGGAAGAACAGAAAAGTCAAGCGTTGCCCAACATGCTTTGGAAAACAATCACCAAATAGGAATAATCTTAAGTTGATTAAAAATGCATCTAATAATAGATTATTGGATGCATTTGAGAGTATAGAAATAGTTAAATGTGATAAGAAAACACTAAATAAAGACAGAGGGCCTATTCTCTATGGTCCCCTCTATTGTTTACTTGACAACGGATAAGGATAAGTTACTTTAGTTTATATCATCTGCTGATGATGCTAACTTGGTTAGCGAAACGCGCGTCCAGAACGTAACAAGTTGTAGTGTAGTGTGGTTAGAACTCTTGTATTTTGATAGAATATGAATATTTAAAGATTATGTTACTCAATCATCTGGAAATATGAAGCAATAAAAAGTGGGGAGCCAAGCACGTTTGATTCAAAGACGAAACTGCCCAGAAGATTGATTCTTAAGAAAAAAGTTGATAAAAATAAGTTTATAAGAAATAAAATTCTCTACAAACGATCTTAAATGTTTAACCATTTGTTGTTAAATCTAAATCCATGTACGAGTTAAAATTACTTAAAAGTTCTCGTTTAAATTAGGTGCTATAATTATACTTCGGGGTATAAAATTGTTAAAATACAAACTTTTTGAGGCATTATCTGAACCGCCAGGATTTACTAACAAAATAAGTAAATAATTAAACAAATGACACCTTTTATAATATAGTTTCATTTAAATATGTCTCTTCTTGCTGGTTTTAACTAGGTATACTAGGTTTTTTAAGAGGTAATGTACACCTACGCGCTTTACATTTTTGTGTTAGGAGTTTCTAACACACTGCAGTTATTTTATTGGTTCTTTATTGGTTCTTTTTAAAAGTAATTATTGTACGTTCCAAATGTCATTTGTTTGTATCTTTAGCAAATCTTAGTGATTCATATAAAGGCTTAAGATGTTGTTATTTAACATTTTTGTTGCCTCTTAAAATAATCCCTTAACATTAAAAAATCTGCTAATTGTCAAAAGTTTAAATTATATTAAACTAACAACTCTATACAACATTCACATTGTTTTTCTTTGTTTTAATTCCAGTTTTTTAATTTTTTACGTTAATTTCAGTCGTTGGCGTCGTAAATATGTATAAACAGCCTAAATAACTTTATGGTTTAAATGATGATTTATGGCTTTAATGATAGTTTTATCGACGAGCCTGGGCTAACTTAACGCCTAACGGGATAGACCCACCTAAGAGTAAAGGTTTTATTAAAAAAAATTATTGTTTTAATATAGACTCGGAACTTTATTGATGCCCTACCGCGCACTTTCTTTACCACAAACACAAAAATCCTAACCGAGTCAGCATTTTTATTAATAATAATAAATAAATAAACAAATAAAATGAAAATTGGGGGTTTTCGTATAAAAAATTTGTAATTACTGCAATCAGGAGGCTTTATAGAAGCTTAAAAAATAATGTGTGAATATATCACATTTCAGTTATTCTAAGGTTTAAAAAACTTCCTTGGAAAATGGAAATGACTTATTTTCGCAAGAACATTTTTGAAATTTTTTTGTTCAAAAAAGTGTTTGGAAAGCAAAGCAAAACAAAATTTCCATGTAACTGGTTTTACCTATTCTAAAGTCTGGAAAATAGAAATGAAATTTCCTTGGAAAATGGAAAGGACGTATTTCCGCAAGAACCTTTTTGCTTTTTTATATTAAAAAAAAATGTTTAGAATGCAAAGCAAAACAAAGTTTCGAAGTTAACTGGTTTTAGCTATTTAAAGTCTGGAAAATAGAAATGATATATCCTCGGAAAATGGAAATGCATTTTACCGCAGGAACATCGCAAAGCAAAATAAAGTTTCCATATAACTGGATTTAGTTATTCAAAGTCTAGAAAATAGAAATGAAATTTCCTCTGAAAATGGAAATGACGTATTTTCGCAGAAAGATTTTTGCATTTTTGTTTTCTCTTTTAATAGGATGTTCAAATAACCAACATTAAGAATATTTAAAGATTATGTTACTTGGAAATATGAAACAATAAAAAGTGGGGAGCCAAGCACGTTTGATTCAAAGACGAAGCTGCCCAGAAGATTGATTTTTAAGAAAAAAGTTGATAAAAATAAGTTTATAAGAAATAAAATTCTCTACAAACGATCTTAAATGTTTAACCATTTGTTGTTAAATCTATTTGAGGCATTATCTGAACCGCCGGGATTTACTAACAAAACAAGTAAATAATTAAGCAAATGACACCTTTTATAATATAGTTTCATTTAAATATGTCTCTTCTTGCTGGTTTTAACTAGGTATACTAGATTTTATAAGAGGTAGTATACACCTAAGCGCTTCACATTTTTGTGTTAGGAGTTTCTAACACAATGCAGTTATTTTATTGGTTCTTTTTAAAAATAATTATTGTACATTCCAAATGTCGTTTGTTTGTATCTTTAAATCTATAAATCCTAGTGATTCATATAAAGGCTTAAGATCCTGTTATTTAACATTTTGTTGCCTCTTAAAATAATCCCTTAACATTAAAAAAATCTACTAATTGTTAAAAGTTTTCATATAGATTAAACTAACAACTCCATACAACGTTCACATTGTTTTTCCCTGCTTTAATTGAGGAGGAGGAGTTTCTTAATTTTTTGCGTAAATTTCAATCGTTGGCATCGTTAGTATGTATAAACAACTTAAATAACTTACAATAATTGCACAATTTTATAGCATTAAATTATTATTAAGCAAATACTGGATTTATCCCAAAATGTAGCTGTAGGCAGAATGTGGGTAATTAGCTAGTGAAACAAAAATTTGACTGAGAGCCAATAGTTTAAGAAGTATTCATATTCGTAATAGTATCTAGAAATAAAATTTAGCTCATATGTCCTCTATAATTACCTGGTTTGAATGGCAATTCAAAAAAAAATTAATTAGTATAAAATTTTAAATTTGAATACAAAGATAGCTAAAAGCTGAATTCATCGGAAATGGCAGTCCCAAAGTATAACTTTATTCCACCAGTTCTTCACTGGATTTGTAGGGAATATAATTTTCTATAATTGTTAATGTTACCTTATTTTTTTCACCCAACCATTTGGGCAGCGTTCTAGTCAAACTTGTTGGCTTCTCAGTTTTCAGTCTTTTTTACAATTTTCTTGGTCATTAAAGAAGATAATTGTTTAATATTCATATTCGCAACGTTTCTCTAGGGTGAATGTTATATTTTGAGTATCTGTGATTTTAATGGAATTTACATGTCGATTGTGTCTATACTGATTGGCCTAAATAATAATACAATAATTGTAAAAAAAAATCTTTTAAAAGAGAAAAGAAATAATACACATTTCTATTGGCGTAAATATGGTTTTGTATAAAAAATGTATTTTTCTTAATTGGACAGGGTTATAAACAAACAAAATTATACAATGAATGATCTTAAGATATATTTTTTGGTAATATCTTAATGAAATTCCGTCTCTAAAGTCCCAATATCAATAAATTTCTTCGTACGTAAAAATCAAATTACGCTAGATTAAATAGTTGTTTCGTTTGCATTTATCGACGAATCACTTATCTGTGGAGCTTACTTTATAAGCTACGATATAAGACAGAAAATTAAATTAAATTAACTGCGAAATTGGTAAATGGCCACAAATGGTTTTTAGCTGACCGATTTGTGGCCACGTAAATTTTTCCGGAACGTTTATTCAACTTTCGTTTTTTAACTGCACATATTAATATATAAGATTAAAAAAATATCGTAGAAAAAGGCACATTTAATAGTATTTTCCAAATAATAAAGCTTTACCTCCACGGCAATCCTTAACAATATGTTTAAGAATGAACCGACAAGAAAACACTTGTTCATTTATCGATGTTTAACTAGGAACGGGAAATGGGTAATTTTAGCAGTATATAATTTTAAGTAGATGGCGCTAGGCATATTGGTTCCAGAATTGATAAGTGAACATTTATATTTTATTATTTATTACTTTCCTGTTTAATGGCCACAAAGGGGTCAGAGGCCACAACTGGTGCTTCGCCCCTACTTTTATAAGTCACCTACCGGCCTTGTAACGTAAACTACTCTCGGTCTCACTAAGATAAATAATTATTAACATGACACGTGTTTCGCCCTTTCGAGCATCATCGGACCTACAAACAACAGAGAGAACCTTAGTAAATAATCACACTCACAAATCCTAAAACAATAACTTACAAATAGAATAAAACACACGAAAGTACAATAAAAGAAACAACTACTTAAACAAATTTAATTGACACTAAAATGAGGTTAAGTCTCACGTGAATAAACAAAATAAAATAATAAACAAAGGTTCATGTCTCTAGCTGCGATCGAACCCAGACTACCTGCGCCTGCACTCGACTGGTCAAAGAAACTAAACAAAGACTCTTACTTTATAAATTAGTGAATAAAATGAAGGTTGCTTACAATAATTAGTACTTTAAATTGTTAAATATTAGCGTTTATTTTTACGTACGAATTGTTAAAGATTAGGCTTGGTTCGAAATTAAAATTGGAAATAGCCAAAGCTATAAAAAAACCTATTCTCACTTGCGTTAACGAACCAATCATAATATTTATCACTTTAAAGTAATAACTATTATAGGCAACCTTCATGTCATTCACTAATTTATAGAGTGAGAGTTTTTGGTTAGTTTCTTTGACAAGTCGGGTGGTCTGTAGGTGCTTACTTTGGCCTCCCACTCAGGCAGTCCAGGTTCGATCTTTGCTAGAGACAACAATTTTTTAAAATATTTTATTTTGTTTTTTCACGTGAGACTTAACCTCATTTTAGAGTCGATCAAATATGTATTTGTTTTTTTTGTTGTACTTTAGTGTGTTTCATTCTATTTGTAAGTTATTGTTTTAGGATTTGTAAGTGTGATTATTTACTAAGATTCTCTCTATTGTTTAGAGGTTTGATAATGCGCGAAAGGGCGAAACACATGCCATGTTAATAATTATAATTTACTGAGACCGGGACTGCAGTATTTTCCTATGTTTGTTATTAGAAATATGAAGTACTAAATTTCGTTTTATTTCTATTATAACATGCTTCTACACACATCTTAAAGTGACTTCACTCATCCCCATTTCACGTTATTCGTGAATATATTTAACACAGTTATATTAAAAGGAAAAACCTACCACGCCTTTAATTTGGCAAATTTCAATAGCAACTTTTAGTGATCTCTTATTGAAATGTTTTCATTAATATTTGGGCTATAAATGCAGAACTTCATTATACTATAATTTCAAAGAAACAATTTTGTTTAAAATTAGGGAATAGAAAAGTACTATATTTGACCCCATCCGGGCAGAAAATAACATTTCAATTAATGGCGAATTAGGGTTGAAAATAACTTCCAAAGGAGTGCTGGATGTCCCTTTCTATTTTTTTTTATTCAAAATGGTATCCAGCCCCGCGCCATATTGAAATTTTAAAGTCATTCAGAAAAAACTTTCCTATGTCAAATTTAAAGCTATTACCTTTAAGTGTTCAAAGAATAAAAATGGTGGGATGGGGAATCGAGTTTTATTAAATTTATTGCAGAAAATTTTACATATTACCACCACATTCGTCGAAAATCGATTAATACGAATGTAAAAGTCATATTATTTGAACAGCAAAAAGCTATGTTTACATATTCAAATCATATTGCGTAGACGGGCACTAATATTAAATAATTACATCTGGCTTTTTTATTCAAATGGCGATATGTATAAGCGATGAATTAAAACAATATCATTCCAATAAATGTTCGCCTGCATTTAATAAATTCTGACAAATCATAATAGTAAATTCTATTTAAAACCAAAATGTATTTGTTTATTTATTTGCACTACCAAACTGGGCAATAGCCGCTATTATTGGGGAGGATACACACACAGGCATGTTAAGGTATGCAGAGAAAAAACTTGCCCAACAGAATCAATTATCAAATTGTCTAACACATAACTACAAATATTTAAAACAAATAGATTTACATTTTTACTTCCCTTTAAAAATGGAATTATTGTAATTGTGAAAAAATCACCTTCACGTTTAAAGTCCCTAGATGCCGAAAAACATTGTTTGGTCAATGTGATCGGTCTGTCAATCTGTCTGTTCACAATATATAAAATTATTTATCCGATGGACTTCATACTTTGGGACTTTTATAAAAAAAAGGGGTAATACGGGATTGACCAATATTTTGGTAAAGATCCAATATGGCTAAACAAAATTGCGGCATAGTGAAATGTTAAACAAATCCAAGATGGCGGAACAAGATGGAAACTTAATAAAATATTTAAAATATCAGTTTGGAAAACTACTTATTAGATTGATTTCAAATTTTTTGCAAGAATTACGTATGACAGAGATGAACTGGAAAAATTTTGATATCAATTCAAGATGGCGGAACAAAATTGGGGCCATATAAAATATCTGTAATCGTGAAAATATCACCCTCTTAGGTTTTTATAAAAATTACGTATTAGGGGTATGCGTGTCGGTTTGTTTGTCTAGCAGTTCGTGTTTTTTGGTTTCACTTGAACTATTAGAATCTATCAACGAAATAAAAAGAAAACAATTGCAAAGTAAAGACAACTAAAAAAATTGATAAAAATCCTGCTATAAGACTCAGGAAATTAATCCCTGTTGATCCTATTTGTTGTTGGTAGAGAAAGCTCTCTCTCTACCACACTGCTTTTTATGGCAGGGTTTTTGTCAATTTTCTCGAATGCGTTTAAATATAAAGGTATCAAACCTGGTATTTTTATAAAAACCCTGTCCCTATATATACAAAAATATTTTGTATGTAATGTTTTGTGAATATTCACTTTATGACTTCGTTTAAAAAAAAATAAAGGCAAAAGAAATATATTGAATTTTATACTACAGAATGTTGAAATATAAATACATAAATAATCTTTACGACTGCTAAGTTGGTAACTAATCCTAAATTAATTTTTCCACACCATGTATATTTTCTAAATATTGCAGACTCTGCAACTATAAAAAATTGAGCTTAAAGGCTCCCTATCAACAAAAATGTGTGTCAGAAAAATAACAAAAAGTTACAGTTTAACACGCAAGAAGAAAATCTAAATTGATATCTCAAAAAATATAAAAGAATCTTCGTACCGCTTGGCTAAAATATATTTTTCTCTAAGTCGGACAAATTCAAGGCATTGACATGAGTTACGTCATGAGCCAGTCTTGCAATGTCAGCAAGATACTTCATAAAACCAGTAGTTGCAGACGCTCAGCTGAAGTAACTGAAGTCATCACAGTCGTTCTAAGTTCTAAGTAAATTCACATTAAATCTTTGTTAAGGTTTCTCTCTTTTTAATAAATAAAAGTGGTTTCAAAAAGAGTTTTGCTCGGTCAAGAACTTTAAATGGCGCAGTCGTGCGGATGTCCGGAGTTTATTGATTGACGATCAATAATCGGTCGTTTCAACGATTTATCGGATTTTCGAATTGTAAAACGTGTTATTTGATTGGAGATTGGTTTACAAATCATCTCAGTCTCGCATTATAGAGGAGTTAAGGAAGAAAGAAAGAAGAAATGAGAAGAATCACTTTACTTCTAATATAATTACAACTTAAATATCCATTGAATTTATAACTGATATTTTAAATCAATTACAAATCACCTCAGCTGACTCACCCTCAAATTTTGAATCTCAAATAAATAATTCTCATGACACAAATTTAAATAATAATCAAATACTTTTTGAAATGCCTAATGCAGAATTTAAATCTGAATATTTAAACTGTGTTCCTAGTTTCGACGGGAACCCAAACGATCTAAATCGATATCTCGCAACATGCGATGGTTTAATGAAAGAATTGTATGATGTAACCAATCCTGAAAAATTTGAAAATATTTATTTAATTAATTGTTTAATAGGAAAACTTGTCGGAACAGCTAAAGTCGTTGTGAAAATTCAAAATGTAAATACATGGAATGATTTTAAAAAAACATTACAAAGAAATTTTGCTGATCAACGAGACGAATCTTGTCTCAATCGTGATAAACTAATGTTAATCCAAAGTCACAACGAAAAACCAAACCAGTTTCATGACAACGTATTACACGTATTAAATTTAGTTTGTTTTTTTGTTGACAATCATGAAATAAATGATGCCTCAAAAGCTTAGCATTAAAAACATTTTTGTCAGGTCTAAAAGAAACTTTAGGTACTAATATAAGATACATGAGACCACAAACACTTACCGAAGCGTTACAATTTGTAAATCATGAATATAATAATCAGTTATTCCAAAATAATTTACAAAATATACGTACACAACCAATTCAAAATTTAAGACAAAATAATAACCTTAATCTGTTGCAAACAATTTATAAATAATCATAATTTCAATAATAATACACCGAATGACTATTTTAGAAGGCAAAATCATTTTTCTTATGCTAAACCAATAAATATTCAACCTAGAATTAATCCATCAGCGCAAAAAAAAAACAAAATAAAAATGTTTTCAGGCCTATTCAGTTTTACTCAAGCCTACTCCAATGAGTATCTCGACTAGACAAACTAGTAATAATTTTAGGAATTTACCAAATAATTCTCAAAATTATACTATGCATCCTAGTATAATAAAAGCAACTGACTTATATAAAGAACTTTTGAATATTAAACATGTACAAACATTAAATGGTAATTGTGTTTCATTAAAAGTAAATTTATAAAATACATTTTTATTTAATAAAAAACGAGATCAGCCCTCAAAAGTATATTTGTAAATGGTCAAACCTTCAAGAAAGTACGAACAAGAACCCTTGCGAAATCCAACTTCTAAACCGCAGAAATACCTCTACTTGCAGAAAAATTCATGTAATAATGTATTGGAGAAGCGAACCAAATTATAGGACTATTTTCATAAATGGAAAATGTTAAACTAAACTGCGAAAACAAAGAAGAAAACCTGAACTTGATAGGTTCCTTTACTTTCGATGCCCCGAGAAAACGTAAACTAACGACAACCCAGGGAATTTTTAGTATTGAAGAGTCAACTACCAATAGCCAATCAAATCTTTTCCCATATATCGAATTCAATCAACCTGATGAAAAATCGAACTTTGCAATCCAGTTAAATGACATTGAATTTGTCAATCTATCTATTAAGAATCCAAATTTTACAAAATGAGCCAAATAGATCCAATTGTCGAATTTCCAAATTTTTAAACTTTACTGATCTATTTATTTTTGATTAGAGCATCCTGTTATATTTGCTATAAGAAGTTTCTGTATACAAGAAGCCAAGGCAAGCTAAGTCAGCCACTGTCAATATACCACTACCACATGTTCAACTTCATCACAATCCTTAAAGTTGAATATTTTGGAGGAGGAGTTACGTCATGAGCCATCCTATGGTACACTGAAGAATCACGCTAAGTTCCAATCTTGCAGTGTCAGCAAGATACTTCAGTTGCAGACGCCATTGCCAGTCAGTCAGCTGAAGTAGTTGAAGTCATCACAGTCGTTCTAAATAAATTCACGTAAAATCTTTGTTAAAATTTCTCTCTCTTTAATAAATAAAATTGTTTCTGAAAAGAGATTTGCTCGTTCAACAACTTTAACTCATGTGTAGATTCCCTTTTAAATTTTTCTAGTTTGATCTGTAGGTATTTTCCTACAGCTGTCATTATGACTTTCGAGCTATGTTAAATAATATAGTTTTTTTTAACTTATTATCAGTTTGACGATAGGGAAAATATGATTGGTTTTCTATAAGACTGGAGCACCAAATAAATATTCCATCATTTGTGAAAGTTCGATTTATATTTTATAGAATAAAATTTACTCTGACGTTTGCGAATTGACATCGTGACGAGGGTTCACAGAGGATTCCATCTCGTTTTTAAATATTTATACCGAAAGCAGGGGTTGTTGGCATAAATAAGAAAAATGATCGAAAGTTTGGGAACTGGCAGAAGTGATTAAATGATAAATATTTTGAACTGAATTAGTCAAAATTCAAGACAGCCAACATATTGATAAAATATTATTATACCACTTTTTTAATGGGGGAAACTTTTTACAATGAAAGTGCAGGTCATTTTAGGCAAAAAAGATCTTATACAATCTGTTCCCAAGTGGACGTAACTATATCTGTAAACGTTACTATTTTGCACTTTAAGGCAAAAATTCATTCTTTATAAAAAGTTTTGCTTGCCTTAAATTAACGAAAAGCTCTATATCTTTCGGAATAACTTTTCTTTATAAAATGCTTCAGTAAGTATTAAAATTAGGGTATTTTACTTTTAAGTGATTTTAGAATCAAGGTATGCAAAACTCTTTATGAAGAAAACATTTTTCTCTTAAAATGCAGCATAATAACATTTTCAGGAATAGTTACGTCCATCCGGGGAGACACTCTATAAAAGTAACCATTTCTGAAAAAAAACAAGGGAAATATAAAACTTATTTTCTTGTAATTCAAGCGTATTATAAAATATTTTATTATTTAAATCCATTAGTTATGTTAATATTAATTCATTACTGAAGGTTTTGTTAAAATAGTCTAATGAATGGCTCTTATTTCAGAACACACAATCCGGTAATACGGAATGAATCTGACATGCCTCTGCAATTGTTTTTCTCTAAATTACTGACCTAATTTAGTTCAGTACATGGTCACAGTATATATGTGTTATATATACTCTCTTTTCAAACATTTTTATTGGGCGCCATTTTGTTCCATCATATTGGACTCCTACCAATAATTTACCAGCTTCTTTCTACCTTTGTCACAACTGACTTTTGGGTATAATTTAAAAAAATTCAATAAGTAGTTTTTACTTTGACAAATACCTCCATTTTGTTTCGTCATGTTGAATTCGTAGCAGTTTATCCCGTTTTCACATTTAATTTTTTTTTCTGCACTTTTTTCTCTTTTAAACTCAATTGAGTACGATTTTTTAAGTTGATTTAATGAAAATATTTGGTCAACATTTTGTTTTGCAGTTTATCTTTTTTATTTATTAACTAATGTTTTCAGGCTAATTCTTTACATATTTCATATCAAAATGTTACCATTTTATTCCTATGTAAAACTTGATTATTGTACAAAATTTGAAGTAAGTTGGATAATTAATCTTTTTAGTAAAAATCTTTTTAACATTGTTTCGCCATTTCGGATTTTTACCAAAATATTACTAGATCATCACCATATTTCTCTTAATTTTCTAATTTCTAAAATTTGAAGTCAATCTGGCAAGCAGTTTTTAAGCTACGCCGCGAACTGACAGACAGACCGATGGACCGACGGAACTGATAAAACATATTTTTCGGCACCTAGGGACGTTAAAATCTGAAGATATTTGAAATCTGAGAGAGTGATTTTTTCACGATTATGAACATTTTATATGGCTATCATTTTGCTTGTCCATTAGTGTGCATCGTAAAAATTAATTTTTGAATTGGAAAATATAACGGGTCTCCAAAGTTGGGATTTAGCGTTAGAAAAAAGACGACTTTTTTTTTTTTTTTGATCAGTGTATCCACCCCCGCAACCCCCTCAAGCAAAAAAAAAATTTTTTTTCAAAATTTTTAAACGCAATAAGTTTCTATGAGTAAAGTGCGTTAAAATAATATATTTTTTTATGTAACACTTTTGAGTAAACTATTTGGTTCTACCCCCGCAACCCCTTCGAAATAATAAAAAATATAAATGTTCACACTTTTAAACCTAATAAGGCTGATAAATTAAAATAGATTTAAATAAGAGTTTTTCGTGTTATAAATCTTTCCTGTTAAGTAAATTTTGCCCCCTTGGCAAGGCCTTAAAAAAGAAAATAATAATTACCATACACCAATAAACCAATAAATGTCGAGCGAGGTGCAATATAATATTACCCGCTGATGCCGCAAGCAAATTCTAAAGATATTCTAATAACTTATTTGTAAAAAGCGATGTGTCGCTGTTGGCCTTGAACGCATCGAGCGGAGTCCAGCTGTAAACTTAAGTAAACATCACAATTCAAAATCTGTTTTCAGTCTATTTTAACTAGTGTTGTCGTTCGTAAGTTTACCATGTCTAAGTGCGTAACGACTCGTGGCGTTGTTAAAACGTGTCCGATTTTTGGAAAACCAGAAGAACTATACCGATATGTGTGACCGACAATAGAAGAGTGTTTAAAGTACTTTTTGTTTGTTCAAAATAATTTAGTAAAACAAAAAGTGAATAATAATTGCATTAACTCTCAAGCATTTACCACTGTGGCAGAAGTAGTCGAAGATATTTGGAAACGTGCCTCAATTCCAATTGTTTCAAGAACAAGGATTAAGTTTTTGCTTAAACAATATCATAATCGAAGGTTAGCCTTGTTAAAATCATTTAAAAGAGATAACCGAAAGCAATCTTTTCAAACGTCATTTACGGATTTTATACAATCGACTAAATCTCTGTTTGACATTGCCGCCTGCAAATGCTCTGACTATAAAAATTGTCGCTGTGAAAAAATATTTAAGGTAAGTTTTTTATCCCCAAAATTTAAATTAAATTTGTTAAAATATTGCTTGTTTTCTAGATACCCCTTTTAGAACGCGATTTTATCAAAGACCAGAGATCATGCCGTAAAATGAAGATGGGACAAACCGATAAAAAAAACTTCCAAAAAATTAAAGCACGCAATCTAAAAGAGGTTCGCAATTGTCCTGCAACTGCATCTGGAAGCAGCCAGCATTCTACAGGAGAAGAAACCACTGAAATTCCCGAAGAAAATAATTTTGCTTGTACTCAGAATGATCTTGAATATTTACCTTACCGTGATACGGCTCCTCCACCTCCAGTAGAATCTAGAAACATGCTGCGGCTCATTAATCTACCCAGTGTACTCGATAGATATAAGATTTCTGACAGAGTTGGTGCTGCAATAGCTTCGGCGACTCTGCTAGATGTAGGTGTAATTAATAAATAAGATCAATCTAAAATCATAGACCAGGGCAAGGTAAGAAGAGTGAGAACAAAAAAAACAATCTGAAATGCCACTTATTCCAACAAGAGGGTTATATTTTGATGGGCGCAAGGACAGTACAATTTTACTTTCAGAAGATTCAAAACGTCGATTCACCAGAGTTGAAGAACATATTGTCCTAATCGAAGAACCGGGATCCAAATATATCGGTCATGTAACACCCGAATGGTCCAGTGCTTTGAATATTTTTAACAGTATTAAGGATTTTTTTGTGACCTCTTCAAAACCATTAAATAAAATAGTAGCTGTTGGTTGTGACGGCACCGTTACTAATACAGGGCACAGGAATGGTATAATTGTCCGTCTAGAACACGAGATTAATGCTCCTGTAAATTGGTTTATTTGTCAACTGCATGCCAACGAACTACCTCTGCGTCATTTGATTCAACACATAGATGGTAATACCAAAGGTCCGAATGTTTTGTCGGGAATAATAGGACAAGCACTTCAAGACTGTGAAAAACTTCCATTGGTTAATTTTAGACAGATAGGTGTAACACTGCCGGAGATTTCCAGGGAAAGCTTAAGCACAGATCAGGCTTATTTGATTGATATTTGCCATTTAGTTTCTACAGGATTGTGTGATCAGGGATTAATTAAAAAACAACCTGGAAAACTAGTACATTCCCGCTGGCTTACCACTGCCAATCGAATATTAAGGCTTTTTGTGTCAACCGAAAATCGATCAAGTAATCTTGAAAGTCTAGCAGAGTTTGTCATGAAGGTCTATGCTCCAATGTGGTTTAGAATAAAAACAAAACCATCGTGCATTTATGGGGCAAAACACTTCTTTGATACCATTAAACTTTCACGGTATTTACCACAGGTTCTAAAATATGTAATCGATCCTGTAATCCAAAGAAACGGCTACTTTGGACATCCGGAAAACATGTTACTAGCAATGCTAGCTGACAGTAATATAGCCATTAGGGAATTAGCGTTCAGGCGAATCATGAAAATCCGCACACATTCAGATCTTCAAACAGAAGTCCGTGCCTTTATTTTGCCAAAGTTTAACTTCGAAGCTGCCGATTACTGCAACCTTTTAGAAGACTGGCAAGGATGTAACGTCACTGAACCACCGCTTTTGAAAAATGTATCTGAAGACGATTTAAGAAAGATTGTGGAAAATCCATTTCAATCGCCTATTTTTAAGGAAATAGCGCAATTTCCATGCCACACGCAAGCTGTGGAACGGGCGGTCAAGCTTGTTACAGAGAGTTCCATGAAAGTAACAGATCCAAAGAAGCGAGACGGGGTTATTAGAAACACAATTCTTTCCAGGACTATTATGCCAAAATTTTTTGTCAAACAAGTAAAGGAGTTTAGAGTTTTATAATCTGTTTGTTTATCTATTTGTTTATTTTTTTTACAGTTAATGTTCCCATATTTTTATATAACCATTTGAGTTTTGTTTTGAATAAAGTGAAATTATTTTCATCAATATGGTTTTTTTATAATCATTATCATTGTAGAATATTTTATTTAGAAAAGGTTTTGGTTTCTAAAAAAAGTTTCATGGGGGTTGCGGGGGTGGAAAATGATACCTATATTACAAAAAAATTTATCTATAAAAAATGGTTGTTGTAATCTACTTTACGCTTTGAGCTTTATTGCATTTAAAAATAAGGATTAAAAAAAAATCATAGGGGTTGCGGGGGTGGAAAATGATATCTTACAAAAAAAAATTATCTATAAAAAATCTTTGTTATAACCTAATTAACACTTTGAGCCTTATTGCATTTAAGAATAAAAATTTTGAAAAAAAAAATTTTCAATGGGGTTGCGGGGGTGGAAAATGATATCTTACAAAAAAAAGTTATCTATAAAAAATCTTTGTTATAACCTAATTAACACCTTGAGCCTTATTGCATTTAAGAATAAAAATTTTGAAAAAAAAATTTTTTAATGGGGTTGCGGGGGTGGAAGGGATTTTTTTCCGCCAAAATAAAAAAAACTGGCGTTTTGTCTACGTAAATTCAAACTTTTCACAGGTATTGTGTACAATTTTTTTAAAAAAGTTGATATTCGGTGGTTAACGTTGCAACCTATTGTCCATTATGAATTAGTACCACGATTTTATTAGTTGATCCCCATTATATTACAATTACTTATGACTCACAATTTGAAATCAATCCATTAAGCAGGCTGAATTTTTAAATATTTTATTAAGCCGCCATTTTGTTCCACCATCTTGGATTCATAACAAAATCTTACCCGTTCGATTCCAACATAATACTTTACTAATATTTGAAGTCAATCGGATAAGTAATTTTTTAGCTATGCCGCGAACAAACAGACAAACCGACGGAATTAAGGAAACATGTTTTTCGGCATCTAGGGACCCTGAAACGTGAAGATCTGAAAAAATCTCGGAGGGTGATTTTTTCATGATTACAACACTTCCCTTTTACGAGGGAAGTAGAAACTATTATATTTGTACATACCTTTTAATGCAAGTATGTACAAAGTGTGTGGTTATATTTTAAACGGGCTCTAAACTTAACTTTTAGAGATATAAAAAATATAGTATGCAAAAGTTTTATGGTTTTCTTTGAACCGTTAGGATTTGGTTCAACCGAAAAATTTGACGAAAGCTCTGCCATAAGGACCAAAGGGTTAGAAAGAGAGATAATAGAAAGGAATACACTGCCCCTTACAGCATAGTTCTTGTCAATCTTCTCGGATGTTTTTAAAGATAAATGTATGAACCCTAGTAATAAAATAACATTTAAAAAGAATCGCCTTGTATAATATTATTTTAGTAAATGGGCATTTTCTTGCTGATTATAAAAATACTAGGGTTCATACATTTATCTTTAAAGACATCTGACAAGAACCATGCTGTAAGGGGCAGTATATTCCTTTCTATTAACACTGTCTCCCTTATGGGAGGGCTTTCGTCAAAGTTTTCAGTTGTGTTTAAACGTGAAAGTATCAAGCTGGTATTTTTATAAACAAAAAGATGCCCATACCGGGTGACAATGAAATTACTACCCAGGGCGCCATTTGACAACGGCTAGAGACAAAAATATGGAATTTGGTTGGGGGTTGAATATTGTGAACATTAGTAACATAAAAACAATTGAATATCGTTTCCGGTTTCCCGGGAAATGACCGCGACTTCGTTATTTTAAATCTAACACCCTGTGTATTTTATGTTTTTGAATTGTCTTAACAATTCTAAACAACTTTTGTATAACATAACCTTTGTCTTAAGTGTATAGTTATCCAAATATAACCACTTAAAAATGTGCAAAAGCGGAGTAGGTCAGGATAAAAACAATCACGGTTATTTACTCTTTATTCAAGCCTTCATCCAACAAAATGTCAAAAGAGAAAATGCTCTGAGATTTAAAAAAATGTGTTTTTCGCAAATCGATTTATCAAGTTTTGATCAGACCCTGTACCATAACGGGTCAACTGACTGGAACAAAACCTTCACTACCCAATTCAACTTTTTTATCCTTTATCCACATATGACAAATTCAACTTCCATAGACCGCTGCAAACTTTTCGATAGATACTCTATTTTCATGTTGTTAATGCTCATCCAAAGCGAAAATCAATATTACTAGCACTTATTTAATTATACCACCGGCAAAGTTGGCCATGGATTCAAAATAATGTACTGTTCAAAGGAATTCGCTTTTAATTCATTTAAATTTTAAAAAAGAAACGAATATGATAAGGTGAAAACAAATGAACTTTATTATACCTAGAGATGATTAATATTAATTAACAATAAAAGAAATAGAAAAAACAACGTACTTCATCATAATTAAGATTTTCAAAAACACGACCTTCTTTTCACATTTTTCAACAATTTTCCGTAATACATTTTCTTTTTGGGTTATACTAATATTATTAATAGCACTAATAATTCGATTTCCTAAAATGCCCAAATTTTCAGGTTGAGTTGTTGAAAGTAGAGGTTGGGAATTTTTGCAAGAGGTAAATTGTCCAAAAAATCGGTAACTGTTGTTTCTAGAAAGTTCAAATAAGTTTGTGCTGTAAGAGGCTCATTGAAAAATACTGGGCCCACAATTCTCGTTCCTAAATCACCTAGCCGCACATTAACACCAATGCGTTCTTGGAAAAATCGTTCTCTAAATATATGTTGATTTCCATTTGCCCAATATCTTACGTTGTTCGTGTTGAACATTCCCAGATTCGTGAAGCGAGAATTATCCGAAAATAATATTAATCTATTAAAGTTATTATTATGGTTAGGATTTTCCATAAACCATCGTCAATATTCAACTCGCCGAACAAAGCAATTAACACTCAGTTCTTCACTAATAATGAACTTTCCTCCATTTTCATTTTCTTTTTCATAGCAGGGTTGGTTTCTGTCGGAGTATCGCTCTGCGTAGAGTGTTTGAGGTTTGAGCCTGCGTTTTATTTTGCAAGCACTCGCGATAAACGAGAAGCATAGGTATCTATTTGTTCCGCCCTTGTAAAACTTTTAGAGAGATTACAAAGAACTTTTAGTCTACACCAATAGAGACACGAAATAAAGCACGAGAATTTACAAAAAGTGAAACAATCTGCCAAGCTCACAAGTGATAAAAGTCACTTGTCAAAATTCAATTGTTTTTAAAAACCATAGCAACCTCTGTAGAGGCTAATATGATTATTTTAATTTTAGGAAAACTTTGTTTATAGGTAGTTATTTTAACACACTAGGTTAAGTTATCATTAACGTAACTTTCATAAACGACTGCAAAATTGAAAATTAGGTACCCTATTTTTATGATGTTAATATTTATCCAAAGGGAAAAACAGTCAGTTGAGCCGTTATGGTACAGAGTCTGATCAAAACTTGAAAAATCGATTTGCGAAAAAACACTTTTTTAAACTCGGAACATTTTCTTTTTTGACGTTTTGTTGGATGAAGGCTTGAATAAAGAGCAAATAACCGTGATTTTTTTTGTCCTGGCCTACTCCGTTTTTCCATAAATACAATTAAGTGGGAATTTCGAAAACTATACATTTTAGCCATAGATTATGTTATACAAAAGTTCTTTAGAATTTAGAGAGTTCAAAAAACATAAAATATACAGGGTGTTCCATTTAAAATAACCAATTCGCGGTCATTTCCGGGGAAACGGGAAATGATATTCACCTGTTTTTACGTTACAAATGTTCACAATATTCAAACCTATCAACACACCAAATTCCATATTTTTATCTCTAGCCGTTTTCAAATGGCACACTGGGTAGTAGTTTCATTGGCACCCGGTATGTTGTAGTAAAATTATACAGGGTATTTTATCTATAATAACAAAGTCGAAGCTCATTTCTTAATTTGCCAATTGCCACTTTTTTATGTTTTAGCAAAATCTGACGTTTCAAAGAAAACCTTTTTGTATGCAGTATTTTTTGATATCTTTAAAGGTTAAGCTTGTAGACAATATATATATATATATATATATATATATATATATATATATATATATATATATCATTTACGAAAAAAATATTAAGAAAAATAAAAGAAACAACAAATATTAAAACTTCAGATTTTAGAATACATTTTTATCTATGAGCGGCTAAATTTAATTTCCCTTTCAGCACTTCCCTTTATATCAAAATCAACAACCGTATTAAATTACACCCGAAGAGTAAAATAAAAACAGGGTGGATATGTTTGACTTGATGGGAGATAATGGGGTCTGCGAATCTACTTCATTAAGAGTGACATGTTTGAAAACTGCTTGAAGCTATTATTATAAAAGGGGACATTAGCAGAGTAAAGCGTATTTCCGGTTTAAAATAAATAAAGGATACTTTGCGAAACAAATAATTATATTCCATTTTGATAAAATAATGGAGACCGAACTTAAAATACCTACGGAATATGTTTCAAATGAAATATCATGATTTTATTTTTCCAAGTACTTTTTACCATTTTTTATCAAGAACATTGGTCCTACAGAAGAAGCTACCTATTATATACCTTTACGAAACGATACAACTTGTAAGTCCAGTAAAAAGAACCTGGAGAGCAGCTTTTTAGATGAAACTAAAAAACTTTTGTACTAGTCGAAGTAAACATTACCAGACCTTTGCAAGTGGGAAAACTACATTTTCTGCAATATTTGCCAAAATTTTGCATATAAAGAGAAAATATTGTGTTCAAAATTAAGGCCAGATTGTTCGCTACACATAATATAATAGTTTTTCCGAAAAAAGTTACAAAAGATATACATTTTTTCACAAATATTGAGATCCTTAAAATAGTAGCATAACTTCCCAGCGGGAGGTATTTGCCTAGGTCCATATCAACTATGTACATTCTAACCCCGGCAAACGCTGTATTCTGTATCAGACTTGGGCATTTTCGAGTTGTTCTATTGGTCCTGCTGACAACTTTAGATGACTTATGTATTCTTCAACTTCCATCCACCTTGTTTTCCCTAGCAGGGAGAATGAAAATCTTCTTTGTCATAACCTTGATATGGATATCTTGCCTTCTCTCTGCTCATCATCCTCCTGCAGGTTATCATGACCCCTTTCTTGATCCACAGTGAGAGCCCTAATATCCCAGGAGGACATTCAGGGCTAACGTTGGAGTTGTTCTTATTACATCAGTTAGGAGTAGTACAGGAAAAATACAAGATTACCTCCGTTAACCTTAAGAATGTTTTTACGAGCGTTTAAAAGAAAGAAAAATCAGTATTTTTGGGTTTGATGATTTTTTCAAGTGGAAATGTGGTGGTCCTGAAGTTTTTATAAAAAAAATGTAAATAAACTATAAACAAACTGACAATTTAGAAAAGATCATTTTATTATAGCGACCGGTTTTCAAATGTACGAAAAAATGTTAATTCTCACGTTAAAAACATGCATCCTTTACCATAAACGGATATTTAATTAAGCATATTAGGCTGTTACCGAGACGCTATGAAACAAATATATTATTTTATAATATTAGATTGTGTGATATCAACATTTTGGGAAGAAACCGGTCATTTATAAAAACCCCTGCGTCCACCTCCTTTCCATTTGAAAAAATCAGGTAAACAAAACACTCATTTTGCTTGTTTTAAAGGTTGTTCTTAAGGTTAACCGAGGAAAGCTTGCATTTTTCCCGTAATACCCGTTTTAGGTGATTCATAGCATCCTAAATTAAAAATTAAAAATGATAATAAAAATTACTTGATCAAAACCTGACAAATGGGGAGTCATTGTACTCAAGGTTCCATTTTCTGTTGAAATAAACAGAAATATATAAGGCATACCATTTAAAAATCAAAAGCTGCAACGAATATTTCCAAAAATACAAATTTATATCTTATATTCGCATAGCGAATTTCAAAAAGTTTGTGGTGTACCCCTAAGAAACACCCTTATATTGATCTCTTACACGTGTATACTGACGCTCGGTTGCGTCGGAGACCACAAGTTGTCCGGCTTTACATTTTGGACATGTGGAGAGCGGGGTCATTCGGTCCTATTTCTCAAGATATCAAAATGATTTAAAAAACAAGTTATATGGCTAGTTTCCGATTTTTTTTGTAACATTTGATATATATAAAAAAGTGTCAATTGTCAAACATATAACTATAACTGGAATTTTTTTAAATAATTTCATTTTCAATAGATAGGCCAGATAGGCCTCTTTTTCCTGATTCTAAATATTCCGAGTTTGATATCTTGATAAGACCAACTTCTATGACAAAGATTCTCTTTTTCTCTTCACCACATTTCTCTTATAATGAAGTTTTTATTATCGTTTATGTGTATGTGAATAACTTATTTAAAAAAAAAAGAAAAATAATATTCATATATTTGACAATTGTCAACATTCTATATATTTTTTAATATTGTATAAAATTTGATAGTTTTTGGATCATTATGATATGTTTAAAAATAAGAGAGTTATAGTAGATTAAAATGTGGATAACTTAAAATAACCATACTGTATAGCAACATGAAAAATTTTAAAAATGACACGAAATTACTATTGAAAACCAAAGACCAATGCTGCGTCTTCCTATAAAGAGTATAAACGTAGAGATCTTAAAAAGAAAGCTAACGGGAACGCGGCAACTACCATAGCGCTGGATTTTAGTAACTTAATAAGACTGTCTATCATTTTGACAAATAAACTTTCCCTTTTATTTATGTGTTTAAAACATTTTTGCATCGAAAATTATGCGATTCTAATGATTTCGTGCTTCGTTTTTAGCCTGTTTATTTTCTGAAGTTAATTTCTTAAGAAAACTGCTATGCGTACTGATTTTCTCTAGTCTGGGATTATCACAGAATTTTGAAAACAAAGGTTTATTGTAGAAAAGTTTTGAAGTCTTAATAGGATGTGGAATAATGGTTTCTATACTAATTGGATTACCTTCGACAGTCATCATTCTAAAGGAAGGAAGAGTAGAAATCACGCAACCCATCCCAATAAGCGGACTTATATTACGAAGTGGCATGGATTCTACAACTTCCTGTTGTATTGGACAAGAAAAAGTAATTACATCGTAGTCAGAGGAACTCAGGTGAGCGAAAATGGAAAACTGATAAGCCTCTGGGTGGAAAAGAAAACAGCTGATCCCCTGTTCTACCTCTCATGTAGCTTGGGCGACAAGGTAAATAGTATCAATAATACTTCATAAAATTATTGGCTCAGCAAAACTGATACAAATGAGAAATGTATTTTTTATGTTTTTATATTCGCTACATGTGTAATGAAGAAGATCTCCATATTCACTCTTAAACAGAGAAGCTGAATATAAAGGATCGAGCAATAATAGCATTCCACGAAAAATACTATGTATATAGGAAATTTTTATTATTATTAAAATAAATCTCGCCTGCGGTCATAAACTCAAAAACTCCTAAGGCAATAAGGTGGCTGTCAAGCCTGATAAATGGAATCATAAAAATTTAGATGCGCTCTAAACCGGATACTCGAAAAGGAATTGGCTTTTGTATCTTTCTGTTAATATTCAGGAAGAGCGTGGATTGTACGGGCCAAACAGAGAAAATAATTTATTTGCAATTTGGAATAGAATCCGTCAATTGCAATGTCTTTGGATATCTATAATACCTCTCTTGCAAATGATTGGCAATGCAACTAAAACACGCTCAGATTTAGTCATAATTATCATAAGTCATAAGTACAAGGACTTATTTGAATAACTTTAATATTCACTGCTTAAGAAAACAACTATAAATATAAGTTAAAGTCTATTTATTTTCAACATAATTTTAAATTCAAATTATATTACTTAATTGGTCCTCCGTTATTTCCTTATTTCTCTTGTTTGGCTGCCATTTTGTTCCGCTATCATGAATTCATAACACAAATTTGCCAGCGTATCTCTATATAACACTTAATGCTTGCACAAAATTTGAAATTAATCTAATAAGTAGTTTTTTTCTGGTATTATTATTATACCAAAATGTTACTAGTTGATTTCTACTTAATACTTGATTTTTGTTCAAAATTTGAGATAAATTGGATAATTAGTATTTTAAGTAATAATGTCTTTAACGTTTCACTAGACCGCCATGTTGTTCTGGCATATTGGATTTTAACCAAATTATTACCAGGTCATCCTTAGATGAGCCCTAATTTTTCACTAAAATTTTAAGTCAATCTGATGACGAGTAATTTTTAAGATATACCGCAAACTGACAACCAGACAGACGAACCGACAGACGCACAGAAGGCAAAAATCCAAAATTAGAAAATAAAAAGTCAAATATTGAACATTACGTTTTTTGTCCTTCAAATGCATCATTGAATGCTTAATATGTCCCTACAAACATATTTGTTTGTTTTGAATTTTTCGGGTAACTTATTTTATAGTAGGCTCTGGAAAAATAGTAAGTATATTAAACGTCAAATAGTTTCTATTATTTGTTGATAATTAACGTCAAAATCAGGTTCTTGTTTTGTGAGCTTAGAAAGTAATTTAGTTTTTGCAACAATAGTATGGTAAATATGCAAGGTAAATACATTTTATTATCTAGTATTTTTTATATAACCAAACGTTTGTTATATATTTTACTTCCACATCCCTTCAGGATGGGAAGTATAGTATTTTTGTTATATGTTTAAGTTGGTAAAGCATATTATTGTCAAATTACACTCAATTACAGTTAAATCGACCGGTATACTGTTGAGATATATTCGGTTAATCAAATCACACTAAAATCAGCTGCAACAAATTGCAATAAATGCTGTTTTTATAACCTTTTATTTAACTTGACAATGTTGACGTATATGCTTTGGACAAATTTTAATTAACATTTGACCAACTTTTACGTACTTACCCGATTACCTTTAAATGTGGTATGTGGCATGATACAATAAATACAAGGTATGTCAGCTGCTTACGTCACGCGTGTGACACGGCAGGCAAGGGCATCTTGATTATTTTATTCATAAAGCTTTTAAGGTAACTTTAAATGTTTTAAATATTATTTTAACCATCTGTAGACTTTATAAAGCTTAAAATACAGATATTTATAAAATTACGACAATAAAATAAGTTTAAACTCAATATTCAATCGTGTTTTCCATTTAAATACATAACAAAAGGCAAACGCTTGCAACCTTAGACAAGGAATTCCTTGTCTAAGCTTGCAACACACGTGACGTCACAAGCGGAATCCAACCTCGCGTTGCGTGGTAGATATAGTTTTGGGACAACAATATTATGATGTCATGAAGTTGACAACTCCCCCTCTAAGTGGGTGGAGAGGGGTAACATATAAACACGAGTATAGACATGTTCGTTCAAAATTGGTACAAATGCGTATTTAGGAGCGCACATTACGAATTTTAAAAAATGTGGTTTTTGCAAAGTTTTATAAAACTGACCGATAATAAAACTGTCCGCAAATAGTTCGTTTCCAAAATACAGGGTCAATGGTAAAGTTTTGAAAAAAAATATTTTTTTATCTTGCATATTTACCATACTATTGTTGCAAAAACTAAATTACTTTCTAAGCGCACAAAACAAGAACCTGATTTTGACGTTAATTATCAACAAATAATAGAAACTATTTGACGTTTAATATACTTACTATTTTTCCAGAGCCTACTATAAAATAAGTTACCCGAAAAATTCAAAACAAACAAATATGTTTGTAGGGACATATTAAGCATTCAATGATGCATTTGAAGGACAAAAAACGTAATGTTCAATATTTGACTTTTTATTTTCTAATTTTGGATTTTTGCCTTCTGTGAGACGGACCGACGGACTTGATAAAACATATTTTTGGCATCTAGGGACGACAAAACGCGAAGATATGTAACACCTGAGAGGGTGATTTTTACAAATTACAAAAATTTTATTTGGCCGATATTTTGTTCCGCCGTCTTGAATTAGTTCCACACTTTTACTAGTTCAACTCTATACTACAATTAGTTATGGCACACAATTTGAAATCAATTCCTTAAATAGTTTCTTCAGGTTGAATTTTTAAATATTTTATTAAGCCGCCAATTTTGTTCCGCCATCTTGGATTCGTACCAAAATTATTTTTATTTTAATTTTTTTTCTAAGCTTGATACATCGGAAAGATTCGCCATTTGCGAATGATTCTTTGCAATGATACGAATGTGAAAATAAAGGGTTATAAACGATGACTTGAAATGAAACAGTAAGGTGATTTTTAACATGAAAAAAGAAATATAGAGAGTATAGTCTGAGGGCACACCACAGAATGAGGGCAAGTTGCCTATCTTAGACTGGTGTGTACACAATGCTCAACCTAATTCAATCTAATCGGTAAAAATATATATACAGAGCAATATATATTGAAGAAGAAAGATAAGAACACCTTAAATGTATGACAGTTGCCCCTGTAATAGTTATAAATTAATTAATTATTAAAACAATAGCAAAGTAAAGCCAAGATAGAAATAATTTAGAGTAATAATAATAATAGTAAAATAATATTAATAATAGGGAATGTTATAAATTAGACATCAGGGTGGAGCGTCCAGACATTGAAATTTGATTCTATGTAATATTAAAAGATAAGTGTATATGATTGTAGGCTTATATGTATCATTTCTAAGAATGTGGGTTTATAGTCAGAGGAAGCCTTATCCAAAATCTCAGCGCGATTCCAGTTAAGAGAGTGGTTTTTGGTTTTCTTTAATGAAATGTTCGCTCAATGCACAGGATAGAACCCCTCTCTGACAGTCACTTTTATGTGAGATGAGTGTGCCTTTAAGGCTTCTAGAAGTTTGTCCTATATATCATGACTGTCACTCATTACATGGTATTTTATAAATTATATTGTAATTCTCTAGTAGTGACAAAAGCGTTTTAGTATTTGTGAGCTAGTGTCTTAATATATTAGTATTTATTAAACACTAATATATTTGAGTCAAAAAAAGTTTTCAAAAAAATCGAAGTCAAGACCACAAAATTGAAAGATGTGATCCCATTGGTTTCTAAGGCTATTTAATATAGCGTTTAGTGTAAGGTTAGTAAATAGCGAAACAACATCAAAATGGGTATTAGTTTAATTAGGTTATTGATAATTGTTGATAAAATTGCTGAAAGAAAAACAGTCTTTCAACATAATAATCATTCTTTGTATCATACGCACGTATGAGAAAATCAGTGATGTACGATGCTAATGCGCCATTAGGGCAGTTAATAGTTAGCACTATAGGTCTCATAGATAGTGTAGGTTTATGGATTTAGTAGAGTGTAAAATCTGAAAGCTACTGTATTATAAGTAGCCATTTTATTAGCAACTACACCACCTATAATACCCTTGTCTTTAAGCTGTTTAACTCATTTCGTTGCTTTCAGCTGCAGTGAATAGGTAGGGTTGTTGTTTAGTTTTTTATAATATTGTGTGTCATCTAATAATTGTTGGCTTTTAGTGAGATAATCTTCCCTATACATTGCAACAATGACATTTCCATTTTTCCCAATTCTCCAACAAAGGAGATATATAAAAGAAGAATTAATGAGTGATCAGTGATATAATATATTAGGAATTTGTGTCTGCATGTGAGAGTGTAATATATTATGTAGTGTGCTAGTGGAGATTTTGTTTATACATTTTTAAAGTTGTTAACCATTTATCTTAACAACCTCAATATAAACATGTACTGAAAGTATACTATTTTAAACGAATTATTTTACTCTATAAGTTGTTGACACAATGTCCACCTGGCGAATTCAAATAAATCAGTCAGGAAGGTGTTTGCTCCTTCAATGTAAGTCAAAGTAAGACAAAAAGATAAAAAGTATTTATTCAAATAAATAAATCTTTAAATATGGAGGTTTAATTATGAACTCTATCAATTTAATGGATTTTATTTTTGCTTTGCGCTATTTGAAGCTCATCCTGGCTTTGATCTACCTAACCTACTACTTTTAAGCATTTTTTCAGACAATAATAATTTTAGCATATTAACAGGTACGGAAAAAATTAGCAATAAAATAGGGAAATATCTTTAAAAAACAAGAGTATATGAATTAAAATGTGGTTCTTGTGAAAAAGTATATATTGGTCAAACATGTAGATGTTTTTATAAACGTATAAAAGGACACAAAACATCACATATTAAACAAAAACAGATTCTAATTCTAGTTATACAAAACACTTACTAGAAACAAATCACAATTTTAGCAATGAGTTACAAATGTTGCACTCTGACAATAAAAGTTACAAGTTAAATTACTTGGAAAGTCTAGAAATTAACAAGAGGCAAAACCGTAATATTTTATTGAACGATCATAGGGACTTAAACTGTTCCTCATGGTTGAACCTTTATACATGTCTGCGTGGGTTAAGTAGGTACCATCAAACGGGGTTACTTGGAATGCATCTCTTGTTTGAACACAATTCCCCAAAAAAACATTCCTGATTAGATTTCATCAGAAAATGTCAAAACGTTAGTCCCGGTGTCTTTATCGAGTTTCAATACGAATTTTAACAACAGTTTAATGGTTTCTAGTTTTTAATTTTTTTTCTTCTGTGTCCTATACTTTTACGTCTACATGCCAACTTAGGCCGCTAATATCCTAACATGGTTTTTTATATGTTCATATTACCCATTTATTTGGTAATATTTTGGTGGAATTTACGTAAATTAGGGAAAAGTAGGGATGTAGGAAAAAGTCTTTATTATAACATATTCTACATTTTTTAGGCCAGATAAAATTAAATAACGATACAAAAAAATATCTTTGACGCTCAAAGTTCTAGAAACAAGGAACCTGCAGTAAAACTCAACCTAATGAGGATTATAGAATTTTAAATAAAGAAGTAAACACTTAAACATTTAAACTAAATATTTAAAGAGTATTTCCCTCCATATATTTTTACTGGTTTAACTATCCTTAGTTATATTGTCAACGCTGAAAAATATATAGGCATCCGACACCTTAGAGGACTGTCTAATAAATTTCATTTTAAACCTGATGACAGATGACTAGCTAAATTATCCCCTATTAACAACTTTGGTGTATCTTTATCAAATTTGGAGAAATTGAGCAAGATAATAGTCTTGAACCAATCTTCAAAGATATCCATTGTAAACCAACCGCTCTTAGAGCTACTATAAGCAGCTCCTTTTGGTCCATTTTCACACCAGGTATTATAAAGGTGCTCTGCCTTATACAAAATATATGGCGGTAACAACTCTCGGGTTCCTGTGGCAGCAAGTTCCGAGGGCACATTAATTAGGCTTTGTGCAAGTTCATTGGCCCCGAACCGCTTTACGTTCTGATAAGGTCTCTGCGTTAAATTATTGTTATTTCTTTGTAGAAAATGGTTTAACCAATCACTTCCGGGAACATTATTGCGAAACCTTTCTTCTGTTGTCCTCTTTCTGTCGAAATATGATTTTACTATCAACTTAATGTCAATTTTTGTAAGGGGAAAACCCCAGTCTCCAACGATGGATATACATTTTGCCAATGCATCCTCTTCTTCGGGTGAAAATACCGTTGGTCGTCCATATTTTCCAGTTTGCTTTTCCCTTCTGTGCCGACATAAAGTGTTTCTTTTAATTCCATATTCTTCTGCTACGGCTCTTGGGGTCCTACCAGATCTTACTTGGTCAAGAACTCTTCTTAACTGATCTTCAGTGAAATCTCTGTATTTTCTTGCTCCAAGCTGCCTTTGATATTTTCGGGGCAAGACAGGAATAAAACAACAGAAAAGTTAATTGGTAACTGGGACATGTCTCATTGTACCCCAACCAGCGTATTTTGTCTTTTAAAAAATATCAATAAAAAAGTACATAACTAATGCTAAGAAGCCATTCAGAAAGGTACAATCTAACAATTTATTCAGAGTTTCTAGGTAAGAAGCGAAACATAACCTCTTGACTCTTAAAGTTTTACAACGGATTTTTACAACAAAATAAAGTAAACATTTCATAACACTGTAAATAATAATAATAAATAATAAACAGCAAAATCCCTTCAAATTCGGTTTAAAACTTCTAAACTAACGTAATCATTCGTTAAAGATTATATATCAGAAGTCAAATTTCTACGATTTTGCCAAATGTCCCATTTTTGCCCGTAGTCCCAAGTAACTCCGTTTGATCATACTTTACTATTTTGATTATTGTTAAAAATTCCAGTTTTAGTATCATCATCAGGTTTTTGGAAAAGACAGGGTGTCGAAACATCTGTCAGACGGAAATAAATTAGTGGAACTTACTAAACAAAAACAGTTTGGTTATTTATTATACTAGTGATAATGAATTTCCATCAAGTAACGGCTAACTCAATAAATTATTCAAAACAGAATAATTTTTAATTAATAAAAATAATAATATTTTGGTTAGCCTGAGATTATTTTCAGCCCCAATGTTTTCATGCTAGCGTCATAAAATCACTACTCCAGGTACTTAATGGTAGATTCTGAAGACAATATTAATTAGATAAAATAGAAAAATCATATTTTTAAATTTAAAAATTTACTTTTTTATATTTTGTGTCCAGAGAGAGAAATAGAGCGCGACTGATGGTACAAAAAATCAAAAGAAATCATGCTATCATTCCACTCAAACGAACATGTAAAGGGAACTTTTATTATTATTAAAATAAATCCGGTATGCGGTCATAAACTCAAAAATTTCTGAAGCAATAAGGTGCCTGTCAAGCGTGATAAATGAAACCATAAAAATTTAGATGAGCTCTAAGCTGGCTGCTAGAAAAGATATTGGCCTCTGTATGGTTCTGTTAATATTCAGGTGGTGGTTTCGCATTCGCAGACATTAATAATTTATACGCAACTTGGAGTCAAATCCTTCACTTCTAATGTCCTTGACTATATACAAATCTTCCAGTACAAATTATTAATAGCTTAGCCCAGAAAAATAGTTCACTACGTAATCGAAGAGAATATTTTAGATTTGGCGATGGAGTCGAATGGAGATTCTAGAGGCATTTTAACCCTTTAAATTTAAAAAATAGAAATCAGTACTAATGTACACAAATAATAAATACTATTTTAAAATATCAGATAAAAAAAAAATCTTTAATACAGGGTTAAAGAGAAATACCTACCGATATACAAAACAGGTAAAAGTACAGGGTATTCCAATTTCGTCACTTTTCCGGGGGTGTCATGTATGAAGCCATTTTGAAAAACCAGCTCAAAATTCGAGATTTTCTAAAATTTTCTTTTGTGTCCAATTTGTAGGTTGTTTATGGCTAAATTGTTTAAATTAAAATTAAAATCCATGAAATTAATTATTCTACTAAAGATGTGATACTTTCAAATTTAATTCAAAAGATCTTTTTTAATTCTCAACTCTTAATTTTTTATTACAGCATTTTAACTTAGTTATAAAAAAATTATTGAATTTTACTCAAAACAAAGCAATAATTACCTATCTTACTTAAATCTTAAGTTAGGAAAAACAAAAGAGTATCAAAAATTTTGAAAAAACAAAGATTTTTTAAAATAACGGCCATTTTCTCGTATGCAAAATTGACACATTTTCGTTATTCTTCTAATAGCGTTAAAAATAATTATAGGCCTAAAACCCCATAAACAAAATCTAAAATCGGAAGGTCTGGTGATCGAGAAGGCCTTCTTACAGCTCCGTGGGTAGCAATCCATCTTTGAGGAAAGTTATCGTCTAAAAATGCTTTTAAAAGTGCAAAGTTGTAGCTTGGGGTCTGTCTGGCTGAAGATAAACTGCATTATAATGCGCCAATGGAACATTTTCCCATCAGTTGTGGAATAACTTCCTTAAGAATTTCTAGGTACCGGCGCGCTGTGAGACCTACGTCAAAAATTCTATAGACTATGCGTCTTCCAAAAATGAAATACGAGACCCCAACCCAAAAGCATCCTGGTTGTGCCCTTTCAAAAATTAAATGGATATTTTCTGCAGCGTTTCTTGGATTATGGCGATTGACAATTTCCGCTTAATTATTAATTAATTAATTAATCGGACCAGATAACGGGTCTGCCAAAAGATTCCATCAGTAGGAATTTGTTGTAAATACCATTGGCAAAATAACATTCGGCACTCGGCATCGCCGGGTATAAATGTTGAACTATGTGGAATTTATAGGAGTGATACTTATATATCTGCAAAATTCTTTGAGCATCTGACTTAGATACACCAGTTACTTCCTCTCTTTGCTGGCAAGAAGATAAAGGCGTCGCGCATCGTTTCTACATAACCGAATACATTCATTTCTTTTCTCTCTCTATCTTGTTTGGTATATGCCTTAGGACGGGGCTGGATAAGTGATCCATGCCGTACTAACTTTGATTTTCGGCAGGCAAATATGTCTCGAAAAGGTTGCCTTCTCTCTGTATATCTAAAAAGAACAAAAAGGACTTTTAAGATATTAACTTAACCATACCCCTCAAAATACTTTATCTTTGCAAAAATAATGCCAAAGCTTCTTGAGGATTTTCATTAGACTGTATGAAACAAACCAACATTTACAAATCAAATTAAATATAGTATATAGTTGAATATAAACACGAAAAAAAAAATATTTCATTAATAATCAAAAACTGACAAAACCGCAAACTTTTTGACATTTTGCTTTTGTGCTTTTTGTTCTAAACAAATTAACCAGGTCTACTAACTATATATTGGATGCAAAAGAGAATTTTAGAAAAAATCGAATTTCGAGTTTGTTTTTGAAAGTAACATGCCTAAATATAAAGAATAAAATACAGGTTGTCCCATTCAAAAAACTAAAGTAGGGTCCGATAACTTGTTGACCTGTATACTTATTCTGAAAGCGGCAATGAATTCGACGGAAAAAGTCATATAAGGAACAGTTTTCGCCTTTTTGATAAGTTATCAGATAGCTGGGATACCCTGCCTGAAAATGCAACATTTTCAAAAACAACCTGTGTCTCAAAAAACAAAAGGGCTGTGAAAATTCAGCTGGTGCCATCTTTTTTTTTCAGAAAAAAGTAACATACTGTAGCGAAAACCGCAACTTTTTATCTTTAAAAATAATGGAGATACCCCGCAAAAGTGCCGAAAATGGGATATCCCGTACAGGTAACTTTCAGCAAAAAAACTCTTACATAACAGGGGGTCAAAATTCAAGGGCTTTGAGTTCTGCACGAATTCCCATATTGAGCGATCATTGCAAACGATTTAGAAATATGATTTTTTTTCTAAAACACGTATAAATAATATGTTATTGTTTTACCGGGCTTGAGTCTAATATCTTAAATTAAAAAAAAACAATGATTTGGGATAAATAAGACTTATTAATAAGAAACAGAATTTTAGAATATTACACCTTACACAACACACTAAAAAAACAATGAAGAAACCCAAAAAATACTTTTTCAACTACAATATATAAAAAAAAAATTATATACTTGATATCCTTAGTTGGAAGAGTGTATATCTTGAGTATGTAAACTGGTTGCCCCATACGGCGCAACTGTTGGGGTAAAAAAAATTAATTGGCGCCTGGCAATCCTTTTTTCGCGTCCGAAATATCGATATATGTTTTACCTTTTATTTACCTGCTTGCATTAATTTTTATGTACCCTGTATAATATATCTGGTTATTAAAAAAAATTAAAATTTTACGTTTTACGTTAAATATTTATTATAAATATTTTTGCTTTCATTCCAACTTGATCTATATGATATATATAAATATAATAAAATAAATCTCGAATTTAATTTTTACCATTCAATATTAACAATAAACATTTTAATTTTATTCTCGAGTCCATTAGAAAGGTAATTCAAGTCTCTTTCAAATACGGAATCACTCGACCCCCCTTTCCATTTAAAATTTTAAGGGTAAAAGCCACCCCTCGTAGGAGTTCGAGCAGGGGGGTGCAAATATCCAAAAAATATATCGACCTGAAAACTAAGGTTTACACCCAAGTAGCCCATCGGGTCATGAATACGTTATTGTTACAAGTATTTTTGTTGAAGTAACCGGAACTTGGTGTCGCCACGTTCTGTTAAGCAGAGACTACGTAGTCAATACCAAAATGGGGAACAATTTTAGGGTAACTATTTCATGAATAGCATCTAACTGTGACTTAGAATATTACGTAGATAGTAAGGAATTTTGTAGTTCCATTTAAGTAGCGGAATAGTAATAATTCACACTATTTGTTACTTCCTTATTTCTCTCTTTATTTAATCTGTTTTAAAAATATGTATGGTTCTTTTTAATATAAACAAAACAGTTATGGAGACTACAAACACTCAAATTGGGAATATGGTGTAGAGCGTATAGGATACGTTATTGGTTGTTGAGGCAGGATACATGCGTTTGACTTAGTTTTCCAGCAATTCTAAGGACCTAAAATGAAAATGCAGGCGATTTCTCTGGTAAATATGCTGATGATAGTCGTAAAAAATTACACGCCTCTAAAATTCCTTAATTTTTAATAAATTTTGGTCAAAAATATTGGCTAATTTAAGTCTCAAAATTGTGATTTTGGACTTTGGTTTAAATAGTAATTATTATTAAATATCTTATTATAAAGAGTGATTCTTTCTTTAATGTGGTGTTTAATTTGTATGTATTTTTAATCTTTATATTCACAAAATAAACATAACCAAATATTTATAGAGGAGATAAAAAAAAACAATGGCGTTCTATTGGACTATTACTTTTAAGTTAGCTGCACTTCTTTACTGAGAAATTTATTTAACATCAAGTGCCTACAACTGCCCCCATACGTTTTTATAGTTTTGGATTCTTTAAATACGCAACTGTCACTTATATCCAATTACTTTGAAGTCTTGAGCACTATGGTGGTACGAATAAAGTTATCTACAAAGTTCCCATTACGATTTGCCAACATTCCGCCGGTTCTTTAAAATTTAATGCGTTGTGCGCACAACATGCAAAGAGTTGCGGTACTTGAGTCACTACTATAATTCTGCGATCTTTGTTTCGTTTTTATTATTTGTTACAAGTAATATACCCCAGTTAGCGTAAGTTGTAAATGTAGGGTTGTGTTAATGTTTTACTTTAATAATCTATTCGAACTATCTAGTGCAAACTTACTTTTTCATTTAGATTTTTAACAAATAATAATATTTGTGCAAGCGATTAATGAGAGTTGTCTGCCAAGTGAATTTAGTAATGTAATATGTACTGAAGAAGGCCTACAACATAAAGTGTCTTTTATGCTAATCTTTGTGTAACAAATAAATACATAATACTTAAAAACGTGAAACCCAAAGTGTTTATTGATATACATATATATATATATATATATATATATATATATATATATATATATATATATATATATATATATATATATATATATATATATATATATATATATATATATATATATATATATATATATATATATATATATAGCGAAGAATTACGTTAGGAATAACAAACAAGTACTTTTATTGTCTTGAATTAACATTCTGAAATACATTTATTTAATGTACCTTCGTTATTCGGTTAAATGGTTTGGAAGTTAGGGTACAAAGTACGGCTTTAGCTGGTCCTATAATGTCCTGTTTACACGCAGTAATAGAAAGACACTTCTAGTGTATGTAATAATACGTACAGACATTTTGTTATCTTTCAAAAGTAAGGATTCATAATAAAAAAAGCATCTGGTAAAGTCAGTTTACCTAATTTTATTCGATTTAGAAAAAATCCCTAGGGTATTTTAAAAAGTTAACGTAATTTAATGTAAAGCGAAGAATTACGTTAGGAATAACAAACAAGTACTTTTATTGTCTTGAATTAACATTCTGAAACACATTTATTTAATGTGCCTTCGTTATTGTATATATATATATATATATATATATATATATATATATATATATATATATATATATATAGCAGCTGGGCATATCCATAACATATTTTCAATCATTCATTTACAAGAAAATAATCCTGGGTAAAAAGTTTTCGATGCGCCACTCTGTATATGTATACGTACAGACATTTTGTTAT
Organism: Kuschelorhynchus macadamiae; assembly: GCA_030620095.1. NCBI lineage: Eukaryota > Metazoa > Arthropoda > Insecta > Coleoptera > Curculionidae > Kuschelorhynchus > Kuschelorhynchus macadamiae. The sequence goes on from JAUTXW010002804.1 coordinate 190,586, forward strand.
CTTTCAAAAGTAAGGATTCATAATACAAAAAGCATCTGGTAAAGTCAGTTTACCTAATTTTATTCGATTTAGAAAAAATCCCTAGGGTATTTTAAAAAGTTAACGTAATTTAATGTAAAGCGAAGAATTACGTTAGGAATAACAAACAAGTACTTTTATTGTCTTGAATTAACATTCTGAAACACATTTATTTAATGTACCTTCGTTATTCGGTTAAATGGTTTGGAAGTTAGGGTACAAAGTACGGCTTTAGCTGGTCCTATAATGTCCTGTTTACACGCAGTAATAGAAAGACACTTCTAGTGCAGCGCTTGCAAAATTTAATTATCCTTTGTCTCATACATAACATGTTGCCGGTTCTCTATTGTGCACTTTCTATGTCTTTATTTACAACGAACTTGCATGCGTTTGTAATTAAAAGTTTAACGGAGCTATTCTGTTGGAGATAAATAGTGGCGAGTGACAGATATAATTATCGGTGAGTGGAAACAGTTTACATGGAACTATTGATTACCGTTTTTACTATTCCGGTCAAAGCTGAAATTATATATTTATTTTAATTTTACTTCAATCCTAAGAGGCAATCGTGAAAAAATCATGCTGCGAGACTGACAAATCTTTGCATTTTCGGGTTCTTGGACTCCGAAACACATGTTTTTCCATTTCCATCAGTCTGTCGTTTTGGCTATATGCGGCATAGCTCCTGATCCGTTTGGCTTCAAATTTTGGTCAAAAATCAAGAATCATATAAGGATTAAACGGTTTAATTCTGGTAAAAGTCCAATAGGGTGAAACGAAATGGCGGCCTTACAAAATGTAAAAAAATCATTATTAAGAAACTACCCTACAATCCATTATGGTTAAACAAAGATAGAGTATAATTTTTTTAGTCCGAATCCTAGGTGGCAAAAAAAATGGCGGCATAATAAAATGTTTATTTACAACCACCTATGTAATGCTGACGTTTCTGACATTTTAAAAGTTTGAAAGAAAGATATTTCTGACTTTGGCATTTATGGATTAAAAATAACATTTACTTGGATGGAAAGTGATCACTTTCCATCCAGGGTTAGACCTGGTTTTTCTTGGGTTAGAGTAAAAGGCGATTTTATACAAAAAAATACGATTTCGTTTTGGTTAGCACTGGTTAGGCCTTTTTTGGATTGACTTAAAAAAGTTAAATTATATAAAAGAAGTTATGAAATTACCTAGCCTTTAACCTTTCGTTTAATTATCTGTGCGAGGGGAAGTAAGAAGCAAAAATGCACGGGCTCTCTAGATTATTGTCCAAATTCGTATATCTATATATTAGGTATAGCTAAATATCATGGTTTTAGGGGGCCGTTCGGTGCGGCGTAAATAGATATACTGACTTATTGCTTATGAGAGGCGGTAAAAGAACTCATGCAAAAAATGACAAACTAGTTTTTATGGACCCTGTTCTTTTTATTTTGTTTATGATAATATAAGAAGTATTGTCGAATTTTAGTAACAAAATATGACGACTTACGGAATATGTATGTTATTATTTAACTATTTACGTAAACAATAAAAATGATAATAAAATATTTAATAGTGCACCTTAATGAAGGCAAATGTGCTAACATAAAAATTACTTTTACTATTTTTTTTTAAAGGGTAGATGTCACTTTCCAGCCGGGTAAATGTCACTTTCCACCCAGGTAAATGTCGATATTGATTGAATAACGAAAATGTTTCAATTTTATTTGTTTATTTTTTTTTCTCAAAAACAACTGGATCCTTCATACTTCATTTCGGACTTTAAAAGTTTTAGCGAATTCACTAAAATATACCAGCATAATAGTTTCAGAAATAGCTTTATGAACACCTTTTTGCGAACAACAATTCTTGGAAACATCATAAACTTTATCGTACCTTGCACGGCTCTTCTTCACTTTTTTGATGACTATTAAAAATTTAATTAATTTAAGTTAGTATGCTTGGCTTGTTTATTACCATAGTAACCATTGTCAAACTGTTAATTTGAGTCACAAAAAACGTCATTTGCATTTAAATGATTTGGTTGTAAATAAAACATTATACAAACCTCGGTAAAAAGATTTCATTCCTGTCACGAGAAATGGTTCACCGTCGGTACACCGTCCTTTTCTCTCGACAGGAATGAAATACTCTCCACCTTGTTATGTAATATACTATTAAATATTCGCTAAAATTTTATTTATTGGAATAAAACCTTTTTATAAAGGAAAATAATAAAGAACATAATTTGTTTTTTGGCAGACTACGTAATGTTATGAAAAATAAATAATAATAATAATAATAATTGAAACTAATTACAATTTCTATGATTTAAAGTTATTCGCAAATAATTATATTCCTATGTAGACTGTTAATTTTCCCCTCTAATAGAATTTTTTGAAAGATTAATTCTATAAGTTATGTGCAAGAGATGCACTTCGGCCCAAGAAGAACCAGGTCTAACCAAAACGACATCCGATTTTTAAAACTGAACTATGTACAAAATTATAAATTTGTTAAAAAAACTAACAAAAAATAATTGTCCGAACCGGGATTTGAACAGAGCAGCGTTGTATGGGCATCGGGCACTCTCCCACTGAGCTAGCAAACTTCATACCAAAAACAAGATGAAGTTTATTTATATTCGGTAACATATTAATCACACTAAATGATAAATTTATGCCATATTGTTAGGCAACCGTTTATACCTACGCGGGAGTAAAAGAGCAAAGAGCAAAAATTGTACTCATATCTTTGATAAGAAAGTATTTATGTAACCAGACACCATCAAAGATAGAACGTTGGTGTCAAACTGTGATAAGATTACCGACGAAACTGAGCTTTGTATGTAATTTTCATCTTTATATGTTTTAAGTTTTGGTTTGTTGCACTATTTTATAATAATAATGATAATTATAAACATTTTTATTTGCCAACTATGCCAATTACAACTTCATATACAGATATACATATATACATATACTTTTATCGAGACAGGAGTTGTATAAAACATCTTCAAAATTTCATGTACTAAATAACCCAGTGTTCCGCGTAGTGATTATATATTTTGGACGTAAGGGTATCCGAAACATACTTCGTACTGTGAGTTTTGTTTCACAACCATATAAACTTGTGATGAATGTTTTTATTTAACTTCTCTTGTTTGTTACTTATTTAGTTTTGTATGTATGTATGTATGTATGTTTGTGTCAAATCTTACAAGTAACTTTTGAGGCAGTTCCCGTGATCGGAATTGCCTGAAATTTGGTATACAAACATAAACCCGATGACAATATAATATTAAGGTGTCCAGTCCTGAATGTCTTATACAGGGTGCGTTAAAAAATGCTAAAAGTTACATAATAAAATAAACGGAAAAAAATAGTTTCCGTTATCGTACGTTAAAGTACCCACTTAAAGACACCCTGTACAAAACGCTTTCCGTTATTGGAATTAACTGAGATTTGGTATACGTACATAAACACGATGACACTATAATATTATGGTGTCCAGTTGTGAATGTCTTATACAGAGTGCGTAAAAATTAATGCTAAAATGCGCAGGGTGTCCCACTTTGGGTATTTTTGCGGGGTATATATATATAGATAGAAAGTTGCGGTTTTCGTGCTACTTTTTCAGAAAGGTAAAGATGCCGTTAACAAAATTATTATAGCTCTTTTAGTTTTTAAGATACAGGGCTAAAATGAAAATGTTGCATTTTCAGGCACCCCTCGTATCTCAGCTATCAGACAACGAATCGAAAATGTAAAAACGGTTTCTTATATAGCATTTCCCGTAGAACTGAATTCCGCCTTCGGAATTAGTATACAGGGTCAGGTCAAACAATTATCGGACCCCACTTTATTTTTTTAAACCCTGTATATTTATAGACTATAAAATTTGACTTTTTTTGCCTTTTCAAAAATATATAATGGCATGCACTTTTTCTCAGAAACACGCAAATAAATGACAATTTTCTGAAATCGAATGTATAATTTAATAGTAGGCCATGAATAATAAACAATTGAAAGTTACATATTGCTCACGAAGAATTGGATATTTTGCATATAGGTATCTTCTTATACAAAAATACCTATAGTTTTTTAATAAGAGCAAGTTTATATTTTTATTTTTTTATGTAACAGTTTTATAGCATAAAGTAACAATATAACAAACACAAAAAATAACGTAATTAAAAAAGAGAAAAAACAATTTTTGATTTTGAAAGGCCAAATGAATTGCCTCTGTTCTGCTATGTCATCATATCGTGTTTTAAATACTTCATTTTCTATATAGCCCCATAAAAAATCTAAAATTGAGATATCTGGTGATCGTGGAGGCCATCTAACAGGTCCGTTGATACCTATTCATCTTTGAGGAAAGTTATTAACGAGAAATTCTCTTAAGAGCCTAGAGTTGTGACTTAAGGCGCCATCTTGCTGTAGGTAAACAGCTTTATATTGGGCTAATAGAATATTTTCGAGCAGTTCTGGAATAACTTCCTCAAGGATTTCTAGGTATCTACGTGCTGTAAGACTTCGTTCAAAAATCCTATAAACTATATGTCTGCCCAAAATAAAACATGACATCTCAACTCCAAAGCTTCCTTGTTGTGCCCTTTTAAACATCAAGTGCTGATATTCACTATACCAGTTCCTGGTATTGTGACGATTAAAAATTCCCGCATTTGAAAAAAAGCATTCGTCTGCCAAATAAATCGCATCAATTTATTACAAATACTACTGGGAAAATAGTGCCCGGAGCTCGGTATCGCCAGGATGCAAATATTGTACTATATTAAATTTGAATGGGTGATACTTATATTTCTTCAAGATCCTCTGACCATCGTTTTTGGCACACCATCTCTTCTGTTTCCCTGTTCTCTTGTTGTCTGTTTTAGGATGCAGGTGAACAAATGATCCGTGCTCAACTAAATTTGCTTTTAAACGAGCAAATATCTCAAAAAACTTCTTCTTTCTGGATATTTAATAAGCAAAAATTTATAATTATAATACAGATTTTCATAGCCATAATAGTTTACTTACCTTTGGAAATATAATTCCGAGGCTTCTTCAGAATTTTCATTGCTCTGTATAAAAGGCACCAGCATATCATATTTTTAAATACTTTTCATACGCTGCCATTATTCGAAAAAATTGATAAATATCAGTTAAATAAAACTACCAAAAGAAATAAACTGCTTTATAAACGGATCGGTGAAGCTTCCCCCGCGAATCAAACTAATTTTAAAAATAGATACATTATCATTTTGCACATATTTTGCACAATTTTACACACAATAAAAAATTGTGCCCACTCACCCAAGTTAAACTAAAGCATTTTTTTAAACGGGGGGCAAACTTGACCGTTCTCCCCGTCTTTCAAAATGTCTAAATATTTTTATATCAATCGTCCCATCTAATTTTGCACACTAGTTATCAAATTTTGCACACCCTCCTAGAGAAAGTTAAGGAGGGTCAGAAATTTGCATCCCCCCCTTTGTCAAGAAATTGAAAAACTTCTATGCTACTTTATTCACCTAATTTTGCACAATTTTGCAGACCTATTTTCAAATTTTACACACTCTCCTAGAAAAAGTTAGGCGGCGTCAAAAATTTGTATTTTCCCCCCGTGCGTCAGTCACAAGATTGAAAAACTGTTGTGCTACTCGTTTTACCTAATTTTGCACAATTTTGCACACCTATTTTTAAATTTTACACTCTCTCCTGGAGAAAGTTATTGGGCGTAGAAAATTTGCATTTCGCCCCACGTCAGTTACAAAATCGAAAAACTGTTGTGCTACTCGTTTCACCTAATTTTGCACAATTTTGCACACATATTTTTAAATTTTGCACACTCTCCTAGAGAAAATTATTGCTCGTCGAAAATTTGTATTTTCCTCCCGTCAGTCAGAAAATTGAAAAACTATACTGCTACTCGTTTCACCTACCTTTTTTACAATTTTGCATACCTATTTTCTCATTTGGCACACTCTCTTGGAGAAAGTCATGGGGTTTCCATAATTTGCATTTCCACCCGTCTATCACGAAATTGAAATATTTTTATGGTACTCGTATCACCTAATTTTGCACACTTTTCTAGAGAAAGTTATGGGACACTTTTTACAGGGTTAGTAAAAAGAACCGGAACACTTAAATTTATTCAAAACCGCTTAAATTGTTGTTACAAGATTCGGCATTTGGGGGTTTCTGGGCATGCACAATAAAAAAATGGAATCGGCACTGTTACCAGATTTCCCAGGTTTACGCTACAGCCTTCTTCTTCCCCATTTATGGGTTATTACATTTAATGCATGCATTTATTTTTACTGCAATGAATTGGACATCTCAAATTTATAAGATCAACAATTCCCACAATTCTATCTGTACTAGTTGCTAAGAAAGCACAGCATTTGCAGAAAAAAGTACGCTTAAATATCTTGTCTTAAATGGAATGTCCCATTTATTTTTATCACATTGAATTTATCGTCTCAAATTTAGTAAGATCTCAAATTTGCGTCTTTAAAATCAGTATCCATTCTGTTAAGTTATTGTTGCTTTAGTTCGTTGACTTTTAATCTCTTTATTTTAGCGTTATTGGTGTTTGGTCGTTGTTGTTAAACTCGCTTTAAGTATCAATTACTGGTAGAAGTTAGACTAGTCTCAAGCCGGGATAAAGTGTGAAGGAAAGGCGTCAATATCAGTTCAACTTTGATAAATTAAAAGTCATTAATTTCAATAAAAATCAATGGGGCTTTCCATTTAAGATAAGAAAAGGACCACGTGTAGCATAAAACTAGGAAAATCTTACAACAGTACCGATACCATTTTTCAATTCCGCTTGCAGAAACACTTAAATATCGAATTTTGTAAGCACAACTTTAGCAGTTTTGAAAATATTCAAGCGTTCCCGTACTTTTTAGCGTAAATGCGAGTGCCATCTCTCAGAAACTATTACAGATAGAGTGTTGAAGATTTGAGATCTTACTAAATTTGCGACAGCTAATTGCAATAAAAATAATAGAATCATTCCATTTAAGAAAGATACGTAGAGCAAAACTGGAAAGTCTGGCAACAGTGCCGATATTTTTTTGAATTTCGCTTGCCGAAAAACCACCCAATGCTGAATTTCTAAGCATAACTTCAGCGGTTTTGAAGATATTTAAGCGTTCCGGTTCTTTTTACTAACCCTGTATACGTATTAGTATTACCACCATCAGCGTACGTCGCGGCGGTTTGGGTATGAAGACGAAGAGAAAAAAAGAGAAAAAAAAACAATAGGTCCTTCGATTTTGTTCCCTTGTAAATAAGTGTACTTATATTTAATTAAGAATACTGTAATATTTTTTACTAAATAGTAGAAAATAAACCAAGTACGTCTACGTCTGATTTATGCTGTCTATAACCGACACTTTGTAAATCGATATGAACGCCCGGCTCTGTTTGCTTTTAGAAAAAAAAAATTTTACTATATTGTTTTACTCAATTTCCTTTAAAATAAAATAAAACACAACCACTAAACGATCGCAGCTTGCTAGGAAATTAAAAGGTAGATGGAACCACTAATCACCAAATAATAATGAGGCGCCTTCAGATTTTGGCACGTCGTTTCAAGTCGCCCTGGTTGACCGCAAATCGAATATGTATTTCTATGAGATTTTGGATGTATATATTTCATTTTAGGTTATATTAATGTTGTTGTAAAATATACAGGTAGAGATAACAAGATGGGATCATTGCTTTTTAGGCAAACAACTGAAAATCTTAATTCGATATTTTGGATCAAAAAAACATAAAATTATACAAACATATTGAAAAATTAAAGATATCAGTCATAGAAAACAGATCAGGTTTAAACACTTCCTTGGCAGCCACCACCGTGAGGAGTATAACGAACTTTGAATTTTATGGTATAAAATCTTCAACATGCCACAATTTTTTCCAAAAAGAGTGCAAAACTTGAAAATAAGTGTCTAAAACTAAGTGATGCAGATTTTTGACTCCCCATAACTGTCACTAGCAGAGTGTATGCCAACGTTTAAAATAGGTATGACAAATTGAGAAAATTAGCCGAACCGAGAAAAATATTCAATTTCGTGACAGACGGGGAAGTGCGGGGGATGCAAATTTGGCAACGCCTATAACTTTCTTCAGGAGAGTGTGCAAAATGCGAAAATAGGTGCTCAAAATTATGTTAAACGAATAGCACAACAGTGTTTCAATTTCGTGACTAACGGGGGGAAAATACAAAATTTCGACGCCCCATAACTTTCTCTAGGAAAGTTTGCAAAATTTAAAAATATGTGTTTCAATTTTGTGACTGATGGGAGAGAACTTTCTCTAGGAGAGTGTGCAAAATTTAAAAATAGGTGTGCAAAATTAGGTGAGAGGAGTAGCACAACAGTTTTTCAATTTTGTGACTGACGGAGGAGAAAATACAAATTTTCGACGCCTCATAACTTTATCTAGGAAAGTGTGCAAATTTTAAAAATAAGTGTGCAAAATTGTGCAAAATTAGGTGAAACAAGTAGCACAACAGTTTTTGAATTTTGTGACTGACGTGGGAAAAAATACATTTTTCGACACCGCATAACTTTCTCTAAGAGAGTTAGCAAATTTTAAAAATAGTTGTGCAAAATTGTGCAAAATTAGGTGAATAAAGTAGCATAGAAGTTTTTCAATTTCGTGACAAACGGGGCGAAAATTCAAATTTTTGACCTCCCATAACTGTTTCTAGGAGGATGTGCAAAATTTGAAAATTAATGTGCAAAATTAGATGGTACAATTGATATAAAAATATTTAGATATTTTGAAAAACGGGGGGGAAGGGTCAAGTTTGCCCCTCGTTTAAAAAAATGCTTTAGTTTCTCTATGGTGAGTGTGCAAAATTGTATTTATTGTGTGCAAAATGATGGTGTATCTATTTTTGAAATTGGTTTGATTCGGGGGGGAAACTTGACCGCCCCTTTATAAACCAAAAGTCAATCCAAAAACCGAGGAGTTTTTGAAATTTATTTTTGTTTGTTGTTATAAACAATAGCCATAGACTACTATCAAATTATGCATTTAATTTTAGAAAATTGTCATCTATTTGCGTGTTTAGGTAAAAATAAAGACAAATTTTATAGTCTATAAATATTGCAATCCTTGCTCTGGTTTATAACCGTAGGGTGCAAGATTGCTACCCTCTTATTTTTTTTAAATAATAAAATAGGAAATATTTTTATTAATTTACTGAAATAAAAAGAAACTCGCAAAGGTAATTAAAAAAAAAGGCAAAAGTATCAAGAGACAAGCTCGTGGTCAACAGAGCGTGCAATATCAATGCTCTAAGCTCGTTTATCCCGGAGAGTGGGTGTGGGCAAAAAATAAAAAATTAAAAGTAAAAAAGGTGAGCGCCACCAATTTATTACGTCCTAAATTAAAAAGCCCCTAGATGTGTTCGGCACTTACTTGTTCCTGATACTTTCATAAAAAGAAAATTGTAATTTAAAATAAAGAAAGTTATTTAATTAAAAAATATCCTGAGAAAGGAGAGAAAGTGTGAGCTAAATAAAACACACTAAATAAAAAAACAATAAAATCTGTTTATTAAATGTTTTTTTTGGAAATGCCTGACAAAGAAATACAAAAAAAAACACTAGTATGAAATAAAAAAGGGTCACCAATTGATCAAGCGTCCCAGCGTGATACGACACTGCAACTGGTGGAAGGTGTACAAGTAGTTGTTGGGCGGAACGTTACTCGTTCATTTCAAAGGGAGCCTTAAAATATCGTACTAAGACCCTATTCAATAGGGTCTAGTTCGCCCCGGACAGGAAGACTTATTCACAACGTGACAGGAAAATGGCGGCCTGGTCCAACTTCAGCACCAAAAATCCTCTTTCAGAGAGATTACTTGGAGGTTACAAAATATTATAAAATTCACAAATACAAAACCCCAAGTAAATTATTACGAAGCTGAGGAGAAATCTCACTAACGGATTTCCAAGAAATTTGGATTTTATTTTCCCCATTTCGCGCTGAAGATCTTTCGATGTTACAGGAGACCAGTGAAGTGAAAAAGTAGTTCCTTCCTGGAACCAGCTCCGTTTTACTTTCTAGAATTTACTCAACTCGGATGCCGAACTATCATTGGTTAGATTGCCCCAGGTGACATCAGTGTTGTAAAGAGGAACTTGGAATGCTGTAAAATAGGGATTGCAGGGCAAGAAAAACGATTACTGATTAGTTTATAATTCAAACAGCAACCACCTGAGAATAAACTTGATAACAGTTGGGATTTTAGCATGCGCCCACTGAATGAGGGCATATCGGATGCAGCGAGTGACAGCGCAAAGGAATTGACACGTCCCATAACCCTAAATTATACTGTGAACTAGGCAAAACGAATAGTAAACAAACATCTATCTTCCAGCTTCCAAAACTCGGCAGTGGCGGCTCGTCAGTCGTCAGTATATTGAAGGGTGAGGCTACATGAGGTTAATTTTGTTTAAATGTGAATAAATTTCCACGTCACCCATGAGGTATTATTCTGCGACGCGTTGACCTTTTTTATTAATGGAGGTCATCGCCAATAGCCTTACTAAACCATTAAAATCTAAAAAAATAAACTCTAAAAAAAAGTGATTAAAAAGTAAACAAAACAAGTAAAATATGTACACCTATCACTAAAATATAGCGGTGATTGCGATAATAAAAACATAATTTAGTTTATTAAAACTTAAAATAAATAGTTGTATGAAATAAGATAAAAACTACTTTTTGTACATTAAATCTATACGTCTGTATTTTAAGGTTGCAAATTTATCTATAATTTGGTCGTAAAAGTTTTGGTCTTCACTAAGTTCTGACAGTAATTCCTGCTCTATTGACATCATTGCTAAACCCGAAAGCCGTTCTTGTGTCATTGTGTTTCTTAGGTAGGTTTTGATCCGTTTAAGACATGAAAAATTTCGTTCGGCCGAAAAACTTGTTGCGGGAATAGTTAAGACTAAATTAAAAAGCTTATATGCTTCCGCAAAAATTGCTTTAAAATCTTTAAATAACAAAGCTAGACTTTTTTCGACATCTAAATTTGAAAATTGTTCATCCCTATACAATACAGAAAGCTCATTCTTTAATCTATCTCTGTCAAAAATGTTTGGATAATTTTTTAATAAATTATTTAATAAGTCGTCTGGAAAGCATTTAACATATTCCGAATATTTTGTGCAATCGACTAAAGCAAAGAAATTTAAATTATTTAAATTTTCAAACCGCGTCCCTAATTGAAGAATTATATAATATATTCTTTCGAAATATAATATTTTATATTTAGTAAAAATATCAAAGTCCCTAGAACATTGCCCTCGACGTGTGTTAGTTGGCAGAATAGTGGCTTTTTTAGCAATATTGAAAAGTTCTTTGAAATGGTCCTCGTTTCTAAATTCAATAATTCGTTGCTTGGCAAGGTTTATTTGCGAAATGCAGTAATTTATATCTAAATGCTTTAACTGTAATATTTGAAACAGTACATCAGTGCAACTAAAAATTTGTTTATAAATATGCGTTAAAAGGCAAAATTCGAAATCATTAAAATGCTTTAGAAATCCTTTTGCACCATTAATAGATTCTGTTCCAGAACTTAAGTCATTAATAATAGTTTGAAATACTATAATTAAATTGTCCCATTCATTAACCACTAAGTTTAAAATTTTAGACCGTGTATACCATCGCGTTTCTACAGCTCGCGGAATTCTTTTACCTACTATCTGATTAAGCACAAAAGACCGTTTTGGTGATTGGTGGAAATAATTTGGTATTCCTAATAAAGTGGCAAAAAATATACGACTTTGGGTAATCAGTTTTGTTCCCTGTTGTAAAACTAGATTTAATCTGTGGGCGCAACAATGAGTAAACATAGCTAAAGGAGCAATAGATCTAACTTTTGTTTGAAGCCCATTTATTTCACCTGCCATAACACTAGCCCCATCGTAACACTGCGCGACCAATTTATTTTTAAAGTCATAAGGCTCTAAGCTGTTTTGTATTAAATGAAAAAGGCTCTCTGCTGTTCTATTATCGCTAACGTCAAAAAATCCTAAAAATCTTTCTTTAAAGATCCGTTGGTCACATACCTAACTGTTATCGAACACTGTGATTTTTCTGTTATATCAGTACTATCATCCGCAATTACGCCAAAAAAACAACAATCGGTGTCATTGATTTCTTTTTTTATATATTCTTGAATATAGTCATGTATGCAACCAATTAGTTCATTTTGTATAGTCTTAGATTGTCTCGTAAAAATATTACTAAATTTAGCACAATGTTCAGTAAGTTCGGCATTTCTTTTTATTAAGCATGCAAATATTTCCTTAAAATTGCCACGGTTAAAAGAATCTGTTGTTTCATTATGACCTCGAAATGCCAAGTCCTATTTACCCAAAGTAATAGTAACATCAATTAAATAATTTAATAATAAACGGTTTTTTCGAACATTTTCATTATAAACAATTTTATTAAGACTTGCATTTTCTTGTAGTGCATCCGCAATAGTCGCCCTATTTTGCTCCAGTCTTGTAAGTGCTACCGAATTTTTAATATGCTCTCTTGAACTTTCATGCGATTTTACTGCTCGTGAAAAATTTTTTAAATCCGAATATCCGCCTCCTGAACTCCAATTATTTTTGACGCAACCTAATAAAATACAAGGCCAACAATATAAGCTTTCTTTGTAAATACTTCCGCATAGCCACCTATAAGTTTCGTCCCAAGATATTTGAAAAGTTCTTGAATATTTTTTACCTTGCCTCTTATCGTTAAATATTGCTAAAATTTTCGGCGTCGGACGGCTACCTAATATCTGTTTCTTTTCAGTTTCGCTTCTTCTTAAAAAAGGCGTTTCAATTAATGAAGCAATAATGTCGTGAATAGGATTCATTTCAAAAGCAAAAAGCAAATACAAAAAATGGAACGGTCCAACTTACCAAATCAAAACAAAACAAAAACTTACTCACGCGTATTTATTCACCTTAAAAGACAGAACGCCCTCAATCAGCGATTATCGCAAATCTATTTCTTTCTCAGCCGCACGCACCACGTAAAAAAAGCCGTTGCGTTGGAATATTTCGCTAGTCATGTGATTTAAATAACCAATAAAAGCATATCCAAGCTACAGATTTATCGCCTCAAGAATGCAATAGAAAACGCGTGCATCGGCAATCGCCATCCCGCTCTGTCGTAATCAGGTGACTCGCCGGCATCGGCACCGGCCGTTGATAAATAGGTCAGAAGTCGAAACTTTCCAAGCTAAAATTATTTCGCCTCATTCGAGAGCACTTTCTTTAGGAATGGGTTTGCACGGATTGCACGGTCGGTTTTTTGATGTGGTCAGAATTTATTTTCTAAAATATTTATTATGGGATTATATTTTGTTTTTTTTTTAATGTTATTATGTTGTAAAACTGTTAAAAAGTATATTTCTAATTGGTAATATATAAAAAGTTATATAAAAAAATTATCTTTTCCTTTATTTTGGGGGTGAGGCGCGGCCTCAGAGGCCTACCCTGACGAGCCGCCACTGAAACTCGGATAATTAGAATAATAGTTGAAAAGGCTATCCCGAGAAATCAACTTGCAACTAAAACAGAAAACAAAGCTATGAGGAAGTGGAAAATCTTTGACAACAAAAAGGTACCTAGAATTAATTTAAATGAAATTTTCCAACAATACAATATAAATAAATTTGTTATTTTACCATTAAAAGAGACTTATTCATAACGAAATATTTTAGGCAATTTAGAGAAGACAAAAAATGGTCGAGTAATAATTCGGGACATAAAGGGTCTAAATACTCATGCAATCAGGAGAAAATGATTGAAAAAGGAAATATTTAAGGAAGTAATTTGGTTCTCCAAACAATACACAGAACCAATTTAGTTATACCAATATGCAACTGCTACCTAATCCAAAAAAAAAAAATCGAGAAATTTTGTGTTTATAGGCCAAAGTTAACTGAAAAAATGTGTACTAATATTGCCCTTATGTGTTAGAGAGCCAGGGCCAAAAGGATACAATTAAAATAGGGTACATTTAAAAAAGTAATAAGCATGTATTGGCCTAAAAACAATCTTATATATATCTAAAATAGAAATATTTATCAAAGTAACCGTGCTTCATAAACATAAATTCCTACATATGAGTATTAATACAAAATATCGACCTTATATGCAAAAAAAATTCGGTGCATTAATGCCAGTATTTATTATTTACAGCAACAGAAAAGCTATGTTTGGGACCCAAAAATAGAGGTTTGAAGTCCAAAATGCAGCATCCTGACTAGATTATCGAAAAGCCAAAACTTGCATAAAGGAGTTAAAACAGGTTTTCAAGATTGCTAAAATTAAATTCTTATTTACTCTTTAATTTTAAGAAATAAATATCTTTAGATGTTATTTGGGTTTTCGTTTTTTAAATAATTATAATTTTAATTGTATCCATGTAACAATGTCCGAACTTGCGGTAAAACGTTTCTTTAGAACGGGGTGGTGAACTACTTTAGTTTAAGAATACTGATAGTTGTTGATAATAGGTGGCTCTATACATACCGATTAATCATTATAACAAATGAAATCTTCCCTTGAAATATGGGTAATCTAACCAAAGTGTAAAACCAATATATAATTTAAATAAAGCGCATATATCAATTATTAAAAATTAACACTAAGAGAGTACATTATAAATGTTAAACTTAAAGATTAAATTATATAACAAAATTAGAGTGTTACAATATACAGGGTATTCCATCTAAAAAAATAAATTAGGGTCCGATAACTTTTTGACCTGACTTTATACACTAATTCCAAAGGCGGAATTGAGTTCTACGGGAAAAGTTCTATAATAAACAATTTTCACATTTTTGATAAGTTATGTGATAGTTGAGATACCTACAAGGGGTGCCTGAAAATGCAACATTTTAAATTTAGCCCTGTATCTTAAAAACCAAAAGGACTATGAAAATTTTGTTAACGGCATCTTTAGTTTTACGAAAAAGTAGCTTACTGTCACGAAAACCTCAACTTTCTATCTATAAAAATAACGAACACTTTCCGTTATTGGAATTAACTGAGAATTATTATACACACATAAACTCGATGACTATACAATATTATGGTATCCAATCGTGAATGTCTCATACAGAGTGGTTAAAAAATAGTGCCAAAAAGTACAAAATAAAATAAATGTAAAAAATATTAAAAAAAAAAATTTAATTTATAGACTATTGAACTGTGAAGTAAAAAATAATTAAACTCACATAGACACAGAGCTTTTAAAATCAGTACATTAGGAATTCGTGGTATATCCAAACATAAAAAAACGGAAATATGGAATTTTTAAGTGAACGATATTAGTAGTTGATGCAATATAAATGTACACTGGCATGAGGATTTTAAATTATATTTTTTGTAAATAGTACTGGAATTTTTAATTTAGTTTGGATTACATTTTTTATAGAAAAGTTTTTGAGTTATTGGACCCGTTAAAATTTAAAGAAAGAACAAACCAAAGACGGTGGAAAAGTTAACAAATGAGCGTCAACTTCGTTATTAGAAATCAGACACCCGGTATTTTATTACTTTGAAACTTTCTATTCAAAGTTTTTTATAATTGGTATAATAAACTCTTTAAGTACCGTTTAAAACATAATCAGACACTCTGTACCTGGAATAATATTGATATGTTAAAGAGCAGAATAAAATAACAATTCATCAATTGCAGCTTGTGAACTGTTCTCTTTTTTTGATCTTGTCACTAAATATTACAAAACTACTTTTAATATTAGTATATATTTTTCAAATAAATCAGACTGTAAAACTTATAATTAGAGAATCCTACAAGTGCTCCATATATAACCGCAGAACAGCTGCACAAGAGAAAACCCCAGCGAGTTATATATGAGACCCCGAATAAATTAATCCTAGAAGTGACTGTAACTCTTTGTAAAAGCTACGAGTAAATACGGGTTTTGGTTAGAAATTCAAAGCACTCCTACAGATGCACCTAAAATATTATTTGTATGTCTGTGTTCAAGCCATAATTTCAATTTTTAATCAAGAATTAATTTCTGCTATTTTTAATTTAAAATGTCCATTACGTAAAACTTATACACAAATTCTTTAAATTTAAATCTCTCAGATTATTCACAGAGTCACCGATTATAACTATATAGTTTGTTGAACTTCATACTTAATGCAACCCTGCCAAATAATTAAGATGTTAAGCAAAACAGGATTTTAGTTGCTTGCCTTCGCCTACACAACGATATCATGTATAAAATTAATTATCTAATGCTCGTAAGCTATGTGCTGCGGTGTGATTTTCTATTGTGTTATTCCTCTAACCTTGTAAATGGTGTACTTATGTTGCTCTTTAATTAAAAGTCACACAATTACTTTGCCCAAAGCGTACTACACTTTTACACTGACTTGATGAATGACGTTATATAGTTGTAGGTATCTTTGTACGAGTATAATGTATTTGAATTAATCCGCGGAAATTTTAAGTGATAATGAACCTATTTAGTAAAATCGAATGTTAATTATCCTTTGGTATTTGCTGCTCTCAAGGCTCTGACATGTCCGTCAACGGACAAGTGGGAATTGCTAAACGTCAAACGCAAGCAGCAACTTTTTAATTTCGCTATACGTAGTTTATATTTAAAGGTAACAACTATGAACAGGAAAAAAATGTCCAAACTAATTTTACTTGTTGATGAATATGAGCTCTACGTCATAGTAAATAAAAATTACATTAATCAAAACAAGGGAAATAATTTGGTGGGAAATTAGAAGACATGAAATAGATTTTTTTTATATTTACGTTCCAGGGACCCTAGATGCCGAAAAACATCTCAATTCCGTCGGTCTGTCGGTCGCGCATAGCTAAAAAACTACTTACGCGATTGACTTCAATTTTTGATCAAAAATTAAGGGTCACATAGGGATGACCTGGTAACATTTTGGTAAAAATCCAATTTGGCAAAACAAAATAGCGGCCTCGGGGAATGTTAGCAAAACTAAAAAAAAATCCAAGTATTGCATAAGGATCAACTGGTAAAATTTTGGTACGAATCCAGGATGGCGAAACAAAATGATGGCTTAATACAATATTTAAAAATTCATGCTGAAAAACTATTTAATGAATGGATTTCAAATTGTGCGCCATAATTTGTTGTAATGTAGAGAGGAACTAATAAAAATGTGGTACTAATTTAAGAAAGCGGAACAAAATAGCGGCCAAATAAAATGTTTGTAATTATAAAAAAAACACCCTTTCAGATTTTACACATCTTCACGTTTTAACAACAGCAATTCGGTCTGTCGGTTTGTCTGTCTGTCTGTCTGTCAGTTTGCGGCATAGCTTAAACACTACTTATCAAATTGAGTTCAAATTTTAGTCAAACATTAAAGGTCATATGGAGATGTACTTGGTAATATTTTGGTAAAAATCGAATATAGCAAAACAAGTGAAACATTTAAAAAAATACTAGTTAAGAAAAACTAATTATCCAATTTACTTCAAATTTTGCACAAAAATCAAGTGTTTCCTAAGATGTCTGGTAGAATTTTGGTATGAATATAAGATAGCAAAACAAAATGACGGCCTAATAAAATATTAATATTAAAAAGTTGCTAATTGAGTTTGCCTGAGTGATAGAGATTAACTGGTAAAGTTATGGTAGGAATTCAAAATGGCATATGTCAATGTAAAAACTACTTATTGAATTTATTTTATTTTATTAGATATTAATTAAACAATTAAATAATTAATTAAGCCATGTATTTGATATTTATTGCTTTCCTTTAGCATTTATACTTTTTAATAATAATATGGTCTAATACAAGTAATGCTTCTGTTTATTATTGTTTATTATTTTGACGCAGCCTTCAGTAAATTAAATTTAATACGAAGTTTAAAAAGTTATAATTTTTTAATTTTCAGTGCTTTTTACTTCCCTCGTAAAATGAAAGTATTATAATCGTGAAAAAATCTCAGTGAGAAAATCTGTGAATGGGTGATGCTCTTCCTTTCGCGCAGATGCAAAGTTGGACTCTTAATCTACACCCCAAAAAACGGCAAAAAACTGCTTAAAAACGTAAGAATGGCGCCATTTTTAAGGGCGGTGCTCCACCTTTCGTGCAGGTGCAAAGTTGGCCTCTTAATCTAGTCCTCCAAAATAATTTTTAAATTAATTTAAACAAACACAAAAAGAAATTTAAAAAATGTCTTAGAATTATTTTATTAGGGTTAAAATGTTTAAATGCGGTTAAACTAATTTTGTATTAAAATATGATCAGCATTTGTCTCGAAATATCTTTTGAGGTGTAGTTGAATTTGTAATAACCTGATGTTTTTTCCTCATATTATGATTTTTTTTTGAGTATGTACTGAAATCGTCGAATTATCGTGTAATTCAATAACATTCATTATAGCAATAATGAATAATACATATTGAAAACAGAATCTACCTTCCTTGAAGTGGACTTAAAGTGACAATAGATGACGTTTAATTTTTTTCCTACGACCGTTCGGAAAAGTTTGCGGAAAATGCCACTTTTTTTATTTTCCCGCACGATTTTTGAAATTATGACAGAATTTATATAAAATGTTTTAATTTGATACCCCTGATATATATATATATATATATATATATATATATATATATATATATATATATATATATTACAATAATTAGGTGCAGGTTCTGATTGAAATGTCAAATACACATCACCTCATTCTGGAGCAGGTGATAAATATTGTTGTATGCCTCAGCAACTGTCAAACAATCGAACATTGACAACCAACAAGTGTAGCCTTTTTTCAGTGTCATCATTTTTGCAAGTTTTTTGTGGTAAAATGGACAGCGAAGAAGAACAGTTCGAAGGAGAAGGTTTTTCAGAAGCCATCATAGAGGCCATCAATGCAGCAAATAGTGCTCTGATTTCAGAAAAATCTAAAGAACGTTACAAAAAAGAGTTGAGTTCGTTCGAGTCCTGGTGCAATAAAAAAAAAATGGTTTCAGTAAACTATGTTGATACTCTTAAATCTCGTTTATTTTTGTATCTTTTTGTTTTTCTCCACATTCTAGCCGTCCAAATTAAGAAAACGTGTGGGAAATTCTCATCAGCACTCAAAAATTACTTTAAGATGGGATTATTATACAAATTAAAGTTAATTTTGATTTCAAACATCTTTCCGACTGTTCCCATCGCCATGCTTGTTTTGAATTTGATTTGCGGCATTGCCATATTCATAATTAAAGAAATAGCTATACATGATGATACACGTAAAACTATACATTTTTTTATAACGACACTTATAATTAATAAAAATGCGGATTAGGTTAGGTTAGGATTTGTTAGGTTTGCTGCAAAGAAAGCCCGCGTTAGCGCGCCAACGGAATTCCGAGTCTATACTGAAAGGCGGATGTTTCTGCAACAAAACCTATATTGTTACGTGAATCTGTCTCGTTAACGTTAGGTTAGCCCAGGTTCGTCAGCAAAACCTTCATTAAAATTATAATAATAATAATAAAAAATTACAATTCTGTTGTCCAAATAATTTTCAGTCATTTCATTTCCTTTAACAAATTGATGAATCTAAAATCTAGCAACGTTGCTAAATTTTTCGTTTTAAGGCTGTCAAATTGTGACCGAGTGTGATTTTTAATTAATTTTTTTTAGGAAAACTCTTGCATGTTCCGCAATTTTTATTTTTGAAATGTAATATTACAAATGGGTATTTTCTGGGAAAAAAAATAAAATATGCAGAAACTCACATCCTATTTAAAAAGAGTCTATAACTACAACTACAAATATAAAGATAACTACAAACCAAAAAAATTAAAAAATTTAGAACAGCAAGATGTAGAAAATTTTATTTTTAATACTCCAGAAAACGTCTCATGATGAAAATAGCTACAATTTTTGGAGTAGCAGGTGCTTGTCGACGTGAAGAGCTAATGAAGATGACAACCGAAGACATTGCAGATAAAGAAGACATTCTGGTAATCACCATACCAAAACCAATAAGCCGAGAACATTTGTAGTTTGTAACCCAGATAAGGACAACCTCGCTACATAAATCTGTATAGAAAGTACGTAGCTACGCGATCTGTGAACACAACAAACGTTTTTTCCATTTTATAGAAATCGAAAATGAACCAATCAAAGCTTTATCAATACGTTTGGTAAACTTACAACAACCTTATTGGCGAATTCTGGTACCAATATCACTAATATTAAAAGGCATGGAGGATGGAAGTCAAACCAGTGTAGCAGAATCCTATATTGAAGATGCCCTAGCGAATAAAAGCAAAATTGACGTTGAGAATATTTTAAAACTGTCTTCGAGAATACCCATGGGTCCACTTCTGTCAGAAACTACAATGGAAAATGTAATACCCAGTTGCTCTTTTCAAAGTCAACTCAACATTCAGCAGAATGTGTTTCCGAAGGAGGTTAGACAGTAGCTAGCACACGTTAAATTCTAGTAAATAGCAACGAAGTTCTTAAAGATATTGTGCATATGCAATAAATCTACAGTATCCTACAAATACCAATTGCACGTTTAGCTTTAATATTTATCTTTAATTTATTTTTTGTTATCCTATAAAAGTTTATATAAATAAAATATGAAACGCAGGTTTAACTTTAATAATATTCTTAATTTGTTCTCAATTCTCTATTCTTCTAGTCTAAAATAAAGATTTTTTTGTAATACTCTTACTATTTATAACTCTATAAAAAAATCGTGCTGAAAAGTAACTTTACAGGACTACTAGCACTGGAAAATAACTTTTCCGCGCGATTTAATAAAAGAATCAATATCTTATCTAAAATACTCAATAAGGTAAAATTCTTGCAAAGGGAGTATTTTTTTTCTAAGAAGCTCAGTAATTTTTGTAATTACAGTATATTATTATTGAACTCAAACCTAATTGACGTTTATCTGAGGACTATACGGATCGTTGGAAAAATGTTGTACCTAACACATGCGGAAAGTGTCTTTTCCATCTTTTGACGGCTTGACCGAACTCCGCTGCCGTCGCGTGCGGAAAAGTACCACTTTCCGCATTTGTTAGATAAATAACTATGTCACAGTTTTTTTAATTTTATATCATTCCATTGCTAAACGAAAAAAAAAATTTAAAACAACAGAATAAACCACAACCCTTGTGCTCTTTGTCTAAAAACCACAAACAGTATGTTATCCGAGATATTCGTAAAAAAAAAAACGAAAAATTATAATTTTGTTTTATTTTACTTGGCTTCTCTTGAAACAATCATTTTAATTAAATTTTACATTCTTATTGCAACTTTTTATCCTGAACTGTAAGTTCATAGTTTAGTTTCGACGTTTCGTATGCTGGCGATGACCATCAGGGTGACTTTTTTAAAGCACGCCTGTATTTTTTATTGCAGTTTTGTAAAAAGTTCTTTATTGCAGTTTTGTAAACTCCAGAGATCATTGCATTCTACTGCAATATTAGTTTAATCGCACTGAAATGATTCAAACCTAATAAAATGTCTTCAATAATTCCAACAATTTTTTTCGTAGTAATTTCTTTTTACTATTAATCTTTAACATAATCATATCTGAATTAAATTTAGAATTAAGCAAACCCAAGTAAATTAACATATTTTATTTATAGAGTCCTTTGTGGAGTCGTAATGCCGGTATTCGATAATTTTAATTCTTACAATGAAATCAAGAACTGAACGTAAGAACATGTAAATGCCCATTGCAAATTATTGAACTAGCATAGTTTCAGTATAACTCTAACAAGAATCACATGAGGAAAAAACAGTAGGTTGAGATATTCATTACAAATGTGATAGAAATTTAACAACAGCTTCTCAAAGGTCTTTTGAGGCCTATCCCGAATGACGGAGCCCCCATCCTATGTTTTCAAATACAGAACAAAACCTTAGGTGAGTATGGTGAGTGAAAACTTAACAAACACACGGAATAAAAACCCGTAACTTTGGTTTCTGGCGGTTATTTAGATTGCATGTTAAGTTCTCACATTTTTTTACTCAATTTTTATCTGTGTCTAACCTACCAGTCAAATTGAGGCAAAATTAAATTTGTTATCTTGTAAATTTAACGAATATTGGTAATTAACATAGCTTTTAGGGCTGTGGTCAAAAGATGCGTATTGCAAGTGAAGGCGAAACGTTGGAAAGTGATTTCATTTTGACACGGTCTAATCCGGACCATCATGATTTCTTAAATATTGGTAATTAGTTTTTGAAGAACCAGATATTAAGAAAGCGTGAATAAAATTGTTTTTCAAAAAATAGGACCTAAGAGAAGAAACACTTGCCTAATAATGCTTTGCAGAGCTCATAAAATGTGCCTTTAAAGCCATTGTTCGTTGCTACTATAGTCCAGTCAACTTGATCAGTGAAAAAGGCCGAGAATCGAAAATTACTCTAAATAAATTTTTTTTGAGGTCGCTGGATTTTGTGGTTTAGATTAAGATTTACGTGAAATTTTACGTAAAAACGCAAAAGTTGAGTTTACATAACGATTTCTGGTCCGTAAATGATCGAAAATGAACAAATTAGTTTCATAAACAATTTGGTCGCACAAAATCGAACGGTTTTGGAGAAAATTCTGTAAAATATGAGTAATTTTTATATATTTAAATGAACATTAAATTGGTAAAAAATGGATCTACTAAAGTATAACTTAAAGATGCTCCAATGGGTTATAGGTCAAAAAAAATTATTAACAATAACAGCCAAAAATAGCCGATTTGTTGGATTTAAATGGTCAAGTTACGTCCAACTCTTCGTGTTTTCCTTAATCAAAAATTTTTGGCTGGATTCTCCATCTTTAGTGCTCGTGCAAAGTTGGACCTTTACTCCACACCCCAAAATTTTCAATAAACCGCGAAAAAACGTAAAAAATTGCCAAAATCACCATTTTTAAGAGTGATGCTCCATCTTTCGTGCAGGTACAAAGTTGGACTGCTAATCTACACCCCAAAATTATTTTTAAATTAATTTGAACAAGCTCAAAAAGCAATTTAGAAAATGTCTTAGAATTATTTCATTAGGATTAAAATATCAGCATTTGTCTCGAAATATCTTTTGAGGTGCTGGTTGAATTTGTAATAATCTGGTGTTTTTCCTCATATTATGAATCAGGTCGACTTTTTTAAAGCACGCCTGTTTTACTGCAGTTTTGTAAACTCATTGCATCCTACTACAATATTAGTTTAATTGCATTTCAAACCTAATAAAACGTCTTCAATGATTCCATCAATTTTTTTCGTTGTAATTTCTCTTTGCTATTAATCTTTATCATAATCGTATCTGAATTAATTTTAAAATTAAGCAAAACAAAGTAAATTATCATATTTTATTTATGGCTCCCTTTGTGGAGTCGTAATACCGATATTTTTTTTTTATATTCAATGCTCAATATGATCAATGAGAACTTAACAAACGGAATAAAAAACCTTTAACTTTGGTTTCTGGCGGTTATTTAAATTGAATGTTAAGTTCTCAGCTACTGGTCAAATTGAGGCAAAATCAAATTTGTTATCTTGTAAATTTACGAATATTGGTAATTAACATAGCTTTCACGGCTGTGCTCAACATCGAATGTGCTCTTATCTCGTAAAGTAGAGATCCTGAAGATGTTTCGTGCAAGCAAAGGCGAAACGGTGGAAAGTGATTTCATTTTGACACGGTCTAATCCCAAAAATCATGATTTCTTAAATATTGGTAATTGGTTTTTGAAGAACCAGATTTTAAGGAAGCGTCAATAAAATTGTTTTTCAAAAAATGAGACCGAAGAAAACAATCACTTGCCTAATAATGCTTTTAAGAGCTAATAAAATTTGCATTTAATGTCACTTTTTGTTGCTACTATAGTCCAGTCAAAATGTTCAAAAAAGGCTGAGAATGGAAAATTTCTCTAAACAGTATTTGTTTTTTTCGAGTCGCGAAATTTTACGTAGAAACGCAAAAGTTGAGTTTACATGATAATTTCTAGGTCGCAAATGATCGAGAATGATTAAAATGAATTCTGTAAGGGTTCAAATGCAAGCTTTGAATCTAAGGAACAAATTAGTTTCATAAATAATTCGATTCCGTAAAATATGACCATTTTTTATATATTGAAATGGACATTAAATTGGTAAAAAATGGCTTATGGGTCAAAAATAAATTATTAACAAAAACGCTAGTTTTCTTTTTTGCTCAAATAAAACCTAAAATAGCCGCAAAAAAAACGCTAAAAAACGTAAAAAATTAACAAAATCGCCATTCTTAAGGATGATTCTCCACCTTTCGTGCAGGGCCAAAGTTGCACTCTTAATCTACACCTCCAAAATTATTTTTAAATTAATTTAAACAAGCACAAAATAAAATTTTAAAAATATCTTAGAATTATTTAATTATGATTAAAACGTTTAAGTGCGGATAAACTAATTTTGTATTAGAATATAATCAGCATTTGTTTCGAAATATCTTTTGATAAGCTGGTGTTGAATAACCTGATGTTTTTTCCTCATATTATGAATTTTTTTTGATTATGTACTGATATCGTCAAATTAGCGTATAATTCGATAATATTTAACGAATCTTAAAAACGTTTTCATTTTCAGTTATTGCTTTTCATTATAGTAATAATACAGATTGAAAACAGAATGTACCTTTCCTGAAGTGGGCTAAAATTTATTTCTATATCATTTCCTCGCTAAACAAAATAAAAATAAAAAAACAGAATAAACCACCAACCTTGTGCTCTTTGTCTAAAAACCACAAACAGTTTGTTATGTGAAAATGTATGTCAAGTTGTTAACTAAGTCAACGAACCTGAAACAATCGAGAAAATATTTTCGAGCTTTAGCAAACAGTTTATTACGAGGCAGTTAATTTTGTAAACTTTTAATTAGAAATTCATACAACCGAACCGTTTATAGGGCCAGAGAAACTACGCAGTAGAAAACCCACAATGTGTTTTGTATTAAGCTAGAAATTGTTAACTTCTACGAGTCATAAGCAATGAAAAGTTTTTACTGGTGGGTGGCTGAACAAGGTTAATGTTTATATACGGTGTTAAAGGTTTGACTACAAATAATTTAAGACGTAGAGATATGGATTATTTTGATTAAGAAAGTCTTTTACAGCCTGTTGCAACTTCAAAGGATGAGAATGGGATCACGGAAACGATAAGAGATACAAGCTCGGGTAAATGAGGGCAAAGTTGCACTATTAAGGTCTCATTGATACACCGTTATGTTTCCTGGCTTTATTTGGAATAATAATTCAAAATACAATTTACATTTTTATTGCAGCTATTTATACTCTATAAAACTGTAAGTTCAAATTTTAATTTCGACGTTTCGTATGCGAGGATCATCAGATCGACTTGCAAATTCCAGTGCATCCTACTATAATACTACTGTAGTATGTTGTTGGTTGATCGTGTCGTCATTTTATTTCAAACAGAGTGGTTTTTAGTTAAGTTTATTTAGTGCAAGTTACATGATTTTGTAGGTATTTTTTTTGCCTATCATGTGAATATAACTGAATATAACAAGACTAATTGGTACTGGTTATAACAAAGTCAAAGTGTGGATTTTGTGATTCATCCGCCCGCAAGGCGATGATAACATTGCGCGGGTTGTGCAAAAAACGATATCATGCTGATTGTATGTTCGTTCCACCTGAAGCAATCAGTGTTATCAACGGAGTACCTGGAGTTTCATGGAAATGTCGTACTTGTTACAACATTAATTCGGAGGAATTTACTAGCAAAATGCAGAACCTGTTAGAGGTTTCATGCACGGAACTATCCAATTCTCTTTCTGAAAGAATTCGAGTTATCACTAAAGACACCTTAGATTTAGCAGTAGATAAAATAAACGCTAAAGTATTGGGACGTTCTCAAGATATTGGACCCACTACCTTTGCAGATGCTCTTAAAAACAACTCCA
The DNA here is from genome assembly GCA_030620095.1 of Kuschelorhynchus macadamiae. Lineage (NCBI taxonomy): Eukaryota > Metazoa > Arthropoda > Insecta > Coleoptera > Curculionidae > Kuschelorhynchus > Kuschelorhynchus macadamiae. The sequence continues at coordinate 216,587 of JAUTXW010002804.1, forward strand.
ACATTATTGTGATGCCGAAAAATCAGAACTGAAAATGCTCTCGTACCAAGCAGGATATTCTGCAGAATGTTAATCCAGTTGCGGAAAATATTTCGTTTAATAAGGTAAAACAGCTGTTAAACGGTGGTTTTGTCCTAAGTACAAATCAAATCAGCGAGAACAGATTTAAGGAGTTAGCGGCATAAAAACTTTCTAAAGATTATGAAGTAAGGGATTTAAGAAGCGCTCGGCCGGTTGTTAGGATTGTAGGACTTTCCCAGGATTACAATGATGACAGATTCATACAGTTCGTCAGCATGCAAAATCCTCAAATATTCGCTACGGGCTCTCGTTGTAAATTGTTAAAAATATGGCCCACAAAGAAAAATAGTCACGTTTATCAAGCTGAACTACAGTTAGATGAGGTAACTTTTAAGAGAATTATAGATTGGGAGGCTGCTTGTAGGTTTAGACAATTGTATTGTTTATGAGGCACTTTCAGTTCCACGTTGCTTTACATTAAACGGTTTTTACCACACTTCTAAATTCTGTAAAAATGTTGTATGTTGTCCTTTATGTTCAGGAAATCATGATGTTAAGGCATGTAAAGCGGCTAATGAGCAGTATAAATGTATTAATTGTGTTAAGGTCAAACATAAACAAAAATTAGATATTCCGACCAATCACGCGGTATGGGATGTTAAAGGTTGCTTTGCATACAAGCAGTTAATTGAAAAAGTTAGATCCGACTTTTTTCAAATAAACCAATAGCAATCACTGAATCGTTCATATGAAACAACCTCTATGTCGCCCATTTTTTTAAATAGTTTAAATATTGGCAGTGCACATTCACATGTCCATTACCTTTCTCACTCTTATTCAAACCTAAGTAATTCGTCCTTTAATCCACAGAACAACAAAATAACATTTTATTATCAGAATGTGCGAGACCTCAGAACTAAAACGGGTGACTTGCTGAATTCGATTTCGGCTGCCGATTTTGATGTACTCGCGTTTACCGAAACCTGGCTGGACTCCGGTATTTTCAATACCGAAATATGCGATTCTCGATACACAGTATTTCGTGCAGATCGGAACTATAGTCAATTCGGTTCTAAAAGAGAGGGTGGAGTCCTCTTGGCAATAAAAAATATTTATGCGGTTACAGTTCTAAAAATTAAAAATTTTCCAGAATGTGTTGATATTATTGGTGTTAAAGTAAACATGTTTTCTTGCATTTATTATTTATTTTTAGTTTATATACCACCTAAAACTAGTATAGATGAATATAACCAAGTATTTGAAGAAATAAGTGCACTGGATTTTTTATACGAATCGAAAATTTTATTTTTAGGTGATTTTAATTTGCCCGACTTCTCGAACACATTATCTGGTGAGAATATTGATGATAACACCTTTTGTTCGTTAAATTTTATGGAATTTTTCAGCCTAAAACAGTATAACCTAAGATGTACATCATCCAGCTCTGTTAGTTCATTATAGGGTGACATATGAAAAAACAAATTAATAAGCAAAAGACCACTAACATTTTTTATAACTTTAAAAAGGCTGATTTTATAAATCTTTACTCGCATATGACTAATATTAACTGGGACTTTTTGTGCAGCGCCATTGACGTAAATTCTGATTGTGAAATGTTTTATTTTAAAATTTATGAAATCCTGGATCTTTTTGTTCCAAAAACACGAAAGCGTCGCAGAAATTATCCACCTTGGTTCAATTCTCAAATAATACGAAAAATTAGACAAAAATTCAGGGCATGGGAGAGGTTTAAGAGAACTAAGAATGTTACTGATTGGCAGGTATTTAGGGAACTTAGGACTCAGGTTAAATTGGACATAGGTAATGCTTATAAATATTACTGAGAGGGTATCGAAAATGATATTACGACTAATCCCTCAAAATTTTGGCAATTAACTAACAGTAAAAAAAGTAATAAGCAGTTTCCAGAAATAATGACTTTAGGCGAAGACAGTTTTAAACATCACACATCGATTGCAAATGCATTTACCAATTTTTTCCGGTCCTCGTATATTATGCCTGATAGTGATGGACTAAATCCTCAGAGAATCAGCGGTATTGTGGACACCGTTTTTATAAACTGCGCTACTGAGGACAATAATTTACGCTGTTTAAAAAAAATTAAATCGAAAGAAACGGTAGGTTCAGATAAAATACCATCATTTTTATTACGAGACTGTGCATGTCTTCTTGCAAAGCAGTTTCCAGATTGTTGGAAATTATCTAAAATAATTCCTGTTTTTAAAAAGGGAGATAAAAATAAAATCGATAACTATCGTCCAGTAAGTATAATTAACAACTTTTCTAAATGTTTTGAAATATTCCTGAATAGAAATTTGTACTTTCAGGTTAAAAATAAACTCGCGGATAATCAGCATGGTTTTGTCAAGGGAAAGTCAACAGTCTCCAACCTTGTTTGTGTTACGCAATTTATAGCAGAAGCTTTTGATAATAATTGTCAAGTTGACGTAACATATACAGATTTTTCGAAAGCTTTTGACAGGCTTGACCACAATATTTTGCTAGACAAACTTAATTCGCTTGGCTTTTCTGACAATCTGATTGGGTTTTTCCAATCTTATTTAACCGGTAATCCGTGCAGTTGGAGGCTACTTCAGGGGTGCCACAAGGGTCTATTTTGGGTCCTTTAATGTTTATGTGTGTTTAAGATCATATGAAGATTTATGCCCGTATAAAAGCTCAGAAGATTGTAATACTTTGCAGCTGTCAATTGACAACATTTTTGATTGGAGTAATAAAAATAAATTACCGTTAAAAAAATGTAGTATAATGACATTCTCTTTAAAGCATAGTACTATACTGTATGAATATAAAATTAATAACGAAATGTTGGAAAGAGTGGAGTATTTTCGTGATCTTGGTGTTCTATATGACAGAAAGCTTTCTTTTATTCCTCATATAAATGATCTTATAAAAAAAATTTTTAAATCACTGGGTTTTATCATAAGAAACTCGACGGATTTTAAGAATCAAAGTGTCTTAAAATTACTTTACTACGCTTTCGTGAGGTCAAGACTTGAGTATGCCTCTGTGATATGGTCGCCTTACTATCAGATACATGTAGGCCGTATTGAACGAGTTCAGCGACGTTTTCTAAAATATTTAAGTTTAAAAATTGACGATCGGTATCCTGAAGTCGGCATCCCCGAAAGAGAATTATTGCGTAGGCATTTGTTTTACTCCTTGGCTGATCTGCGCACTGTGTTTCAGCTAAATTTTCTTCTTAAAATCTTACGTAACAGGATTGAATGCAGTGGTATTTTGAGCCAGCTGCAGTTTCTGGTCCCTAGAACATCAGCTCACCATTCTCAAACTTTTTATGTGCCAACACCGCGCACAAATATCTATAAGTACTCTCCAATAAATAGTATGTGTAATGCATACAATTTTCATCAAGACAAATTTGACATATTTAACTGTGGTTTGGTCCTTGTAAGTTTGACATAAAATTTCTTTATGGTTCGCCTTTATATTGCATTATTTTTGTACATACATATATATTTTTGTATTTCTTAAGTCGTAGTTATAGGTAGTAAAATTGTATTATTTTTATGTGAGACTTCTTTATATACGTAGAAATTTACTTACAAATACTGTTATGCTTGTACCCATTAGTTAATTGGTTTTTGTAACTGTATAATGGGATAAATAAATAAATAAATAATATTAGTTTTAAAATTCAAAATTAAATTTCAAAATATATTACATTTCGAGAACTACAATGTGTAAATAGAAACAAATCATATGTGTATAATATGAAAATCTATAAAATAATAAAATGGTGCTTCAGCACATAACATATGACAACAAACTACATCACACATATATTTAACTAATTAATACATAAAGTAGCCTATTTTCAATTCACACACTTACAAAGCGTTAGTCAAATATAAGGATGGATGGTTATGGTTATTAATTCAAAATGCAAGGACACTCGTAAATGACACTAGTCGAACACATTACCTAAGGTTCCACAAATAAACAACAAATTAATTTATGGAATAAAGTGGGTCAGCTGTCAATAGTTTTTTTAATTCGAGATTAAATTTATTTGTAGATGCGATAGTTTTTATTTAGAATGATAACAGATTAAAAATACGACTACTGGCATACAGAGAAGATTTTTTATACATTTCGAAATTGTGCTTTAAATATCATTGTTATGAAAATAAATCAACAATTTTAGTAAATAAATTGAGTGGACAGTAAGAATATTATTTTTGCGGAAAGTTCCCCTACACGACGTTGACAGACCAAAAATAATCTTAACATCCCGTTTCTGTGTCACAAATACTCTATTGATATCGGGTGACTGACCCCCATACAACAATATTGTAAGCAACTGAAGAAAAGGCATAGTAAACACTAAGAAGGGTTTCAAGTGTTAAATGATGATTGTGAATGATGCGTTAGCAATCCAAAAAAAGAAGCGATAAGACGTATTCGAACGACAACAAAGGGAACGGGACGAATTATGAAAGATTATTATGGTTACGGCATTCAGCCAGAATATTTGATTTTTAGTTTTGCCAAGTTATTCCGTTAATTTTGTATTTTTATAGTAAAATACACGTTGTTATTAGATTCAGAGTTAGTTATTGTGTTATACAAGAGTTACATAATTCTTTAAAGAGTTTAAATGATAAGAGCTCTTATTGACTATTAGTTTAATAGCATTAAAATGTTTCGAACCTAATAAAACGTCTTCAATAATTACAAAAATTTCTTTCGTTTTAATTTCTCTTTATTGATGTCATAATCAATCTAAATTAATTTAAAAATTGAGCAAGCCCAAAAAACCACTCATATTTTATTTACGGATCTCTTTGAGGAGTCGTAATGCCGATATTTGGAAATTTTAATGCTAATGAGTAAATAAAGAACTGGACGGTAGAAACAAGTAAAGGCCCATTGAAACTTATTAGAGGAAAGTAGCCAAATATCAGATACTTTTTCCTTTTAACTTGTAAAATCCGATCGGTTAACTACAGCAGAGTTTTCATTTATAAACTTTATGTAGAAAGCCTCCCTTTTTTGATTCGATAGTGCTTTATAACCGAATTTTCAAAAATTTTGAAAAAAAGTAAAAACTACTATAATAGTGTAAAACACATAATTTTAAAATAGGTATCCTAATATCGGATAGTAGGGGTTCTCAATATCGCACTGTCCGGAATTAGGAACATCCAAACCAAACAAAGCGACTCAATATTATTGAAATGGCACATATTTAGTATAAAAAAATATTGTTGGATTTTAAAGAACAGTACAACTTATTGATCAAAACAAAATTCACAAACAAATGTTTTATGTTTTCCAATCCCGGCACACACCTCATGGCTCCAACGAAAGCACATAGTGCATCGAATCCATGATTCTCCCCTAGTATCTTGAGAATACAAGTTTAAACAATAAAAGCATTCGGCATCTTCGTTATCCACATCATTATCGTCACTAGTGTCTATGAATTCTATTTCCGCATCGTCATCTTCACTTGATGAGCTAATATTCTTATCAATTCGTTTTGTTTTTTTCTTTCTATCATCTTTTTTGGTAAACTGAACTGAAATTTTTTTAGTGACAACCTTAGTCTTTGAATTCCTTCTGGCTATATCCTCTTCCAGCTGCTTTTTATATGGAGACTCAGTTATGATCGCGGCCGAACCACGTTTTCTTCCTTTATTGGAAGTTTGAAAAGAGCATGTGGGCAAAGGACTTATTTCAGCTGGTTTAACAAGCACTCTATTAGATGTTGGAGTCGATGAGCAACTTGGTAAGGATAGTCTTTCTATGTTATTTTCCGGACGAAGCTTTTTAGCTGGCGTAGATAACGGAACTTCGTCATCAGTGCTAACGCCGCCACCAGCGTCTTCAGTTTCAGGAAAAGCATCTCTTTCAGTTCTTAAATGTATGGCAAAATCGTCATCTCTAAAAACGTTTTTATTTAATGGAAAGATACCACATTTTCGGAATCCGTTCACTACAACCTCCACACTAGCGGCCCGTAAGTAGGCTCTTCCCATCAACTCTGCCACTTGATATGCAGTTACTACTCTGCCCGGATTATGCTTTAGCCAGGTTTCTATTTTCACCGCATAACATGTCTTGAATGGAGACATAAAGGCTACATCCAGAGGTTGTAATTTGTGAGTGCTGTGTGGAGGCAAACAAACTATGTGAATATAGCTGTCTCTGGCTAGGTTAATCACGTCAATGTTTCTAGTATGGGAGTAGTGGCCATTGAGAATTAAAACGACTGGATCTTCCTCAGACGGTTTTACATGCTTTATAAAGTGATGAAGCCAGGATGTAAAAATATCTTGTTGCATCCATCCAGATGGATGACATTTTGCAACCGTTCCTGGTGGAGCTCCATTAAGCAATTCCGGTTTCATGTTTTTCCTAGGGTAAATAAGCATCGGGGGAACGTACACACCTGTCGCATTCATGCAGGTCACTACTGTCACAAGTGCCCCCCTTTCTGATGTTGTAAGGGCACCCACTTGCTTTTTTCCTCGTAGGCTTAATACTTTCGTATGTTTATGCTGCACGGTGGTCACACCTGTTTCATCAACATTGAAAATCCTAGACGGATCCATTTTAATTTTTTCAAGGGCAGATTCTAATAGCTTAAAAAATGAATCGCAGTTTTCTTTTGTAAACCCTTTCACCCTTGCTGCAGATACACCTTGTGGTTTTCTAAATCGTAGCTCCGGATGTCGGCTAAAAAACAATTTAAGCCACTTTTTACCAGCAGATCCCCTATTTTGTGAAAATGGATGTAGCAGTCCATTCTTTAACGCTAGCTGAAAAGCCAGTCTTTTAATATCAACTGCAGTCAGACCATAGAACCTTTTTTCCATATCAAAACAGTACTCAACCAATAAATCTTCAATTTCTTTTGTTAACGTGGGGTTTCGGCCTAATGTTGTCGCTATTTCATCCGCACTCTTCCCGGACCTGACGACCTTGACGTAGTCGACTAAAGTACTTCGAGGTACGCCAAACGACTTCGATGCTTTTAAGTAACACATCTGTTTATTCCTTACAGCTCCGATAGCTGCTTTCATGGAATCGGCATCCCATTTTTTTCTTCTGAAAAAATAAATATTTTAACTTAAAAATGGTCTCCTAATATCGGATATATGCGATATTGGGGATATCTAACTGTGCGGTAATAGGCAACTTAACCTCAAAAATGTATCACGAAGTTTCGACAACAAAGGATATTTTTCTAAAAATATTTATATACCCCAAAGATCCTACATACCTTATTGATATAATCGCACTCAGAGAGTCTCTGATAACTGCACACTTTCGCAAAAAAAACAGCAATTTGAAGTGACGTTTAAAAACTTGCTGTTCGGCTAAACTAACCACAGACAAGGAAAAATGTCCAGTAGAAACGACACTCGCGTCTCTCTACTACATATTTCGTAGATGTCAAAAGCTACTAGCCTGCCACCGCGGACAGATGGCAAGGCTTAGAATAATGAAATAAGGTAGTGTGCGATATTAGGAGCCTATCCGATATTTGGCTACTTTCCTCTATTATAGAACTAGCATAGTTTAGGTACAATTGTGCATAATAACAATAATTATATGAGGAAAAAACAGTAAGTTTAGATATTCGTTACAAATATGATAAAAAAATCTTATTTTCATAGGTCTTTTAAGGCGTATCCTGAATGAAAGAACCCTCGCCGAGTTTTTTCAAATACAGAGCAAAAACTTAAGCGGATACGGTCAATGAGAACTTAAACATACAAACTACCTTAACTTTGGCTTCTAGCAGATATTTAGATTGCATGTTATATTTTCATATTGTAGGCAAGTTTCATCTATGTCTAATATACTGGGCAAACTGAGGTATAATTAAATTTGTTATTCTTGTAAGTTCAACAAGTATTGGTAATTAACATAGAACAGAGGCTTTTACGACTGTGATCAACACTGAATATATTCCGATCTCAAGGATAGATCACTGAAGATCGCTCGTACAATTAAAGGAGAAACGTCGGAAAGCGATTTTATTTTGACAAGGTCTAATTCCCAGAGTCAAGATTTCGTAAATACTCGTAACTAGTTTTTGAAGAGCCAGATATTAGGAAGGCGTGAAAAGAACTTGCTTTTAAAAAGAGAAGGCCTAAGAGACCAATCACTTTCCTATAAATGTTTTGTACAGCTCACAAAATTGCTTTTAATGTCATTGTTTGCTGCTACTTAATGTAGATCAGATTCAGGCAGATCTAGATAACTTGCAGCTATATTCTGCATCAGTGGCAGATCGCCATTACTCTGCAACTATAATATGCAACTTGGCCTAAAGACCGTTTAAACTGTTTAATACCTACCATATTTTTGAATCGGTTTTCTAAATTAGTCATATTAACATTAAATTTCGCTCCAAAAATATAAAATTATTGTTTACTAAGTTTTTTATTTTTAAATTAATTTAAACAAGCACAAAGAGAAATTTAAAAAATGTTTTGGAATTATTTTATTAGGATTAAAACGTTTAAGTGCAGTTAAACTAATTTTTGTATTAAAATATAACGAGATGGTCCAACTATTTATAGGTAACTGTAGTCACACTTGGTTGCACCCGACTGCGCCGTTGTCAAGTAAGCAATAGAGCGGACTATAGGGAATAGGCCCTCTGTCTTTATTTAGTGCTTTCTTACCACATTTAACTATTTCTATACTCTCAAATGCATCCAATAATCTATTATGAGATACATTTTTAATTAACTTAAGATTATTTATTCCTATTTGGTGATTGTTTTCTAAAGCATGTTGGGCAACGCTTGACATTTCTGTTCTTCTGTGTTTAAAAACATAGGTTTTAGAGTGGGGTACAAAACTGAGAACAGTTTGAAAAATCTCATTGGAAACCTTAAAGATAAAGTCGACTTGAAGGAGAGGAGTGGCATCTATGAAATTAGCTGTAATGACTGCGATCTAAAATATGTTGGGTAAACTAAACGATCCATAAACATTTGTTTTAAAAAACATATGGCACATTTAAGATACGGAAGAACAGAAAAGTCAAGCGTTGCCCAACATGCTTTGGAAAACAATCACCCAATAGGAATAAATATTCTTAAGTCAATAAAAAATGTATCTAATAATAGATTTTTGGATGCATTTGAGAGTAAAGAAATACTTAAACGTGGTAAGAAAGCATTAAATAATGATAGAGGGCCGATTCCATATAGTCCTCTCTACTGCTTACTTGACAACGGTGCAGTCAGGTGCAACCAAGTGTGACCCCATTTACCTATAATAGTCTCGGTTAGGATAAGTTACTTTAGTTTATATCATATGCTGATGATGCTAACTTGGTTAGCGAAATGCGCGTCCAGAACGTAGCAAGTTGTGGTTTAGTGTGGTTAGAACTCTTGTATTTTGATCTGCGTTCCACCACAGGTTCCATTGTCAAGACATAAAAATATAAATTAAAGCAATTTTTATATAGCGAAGTCCTAGCGCACTCCACGTTAATTTTATTAATTTTACAGGCACCTAGAATTGTTTTCGATATTATCGCAAATACGTTTTATGTTATTCAGGCAGTTTTAATTCTCGCCTCCTTCAAATAATCGAGAACATCTGTATCAGAATGAGGTCGCGCATTTTCCTACTTAAACAGAAAATTACGTTCAATAAAATGGACCTAGGAGGACGTAGCTTGAGGTCCCAAAACTAACTAAGTATATCTTTGAGCAATTAGCGACTTATTGTAGAAAAACGGAAGTTCGCCCATTCTTACAATGATCACGCCATACCTGATCCCTTTCAATTTGATCTCCTTCAGATGGGAATTCCCTTATAAATTGTTTATTTGAGGACTCAGCAAACCTGGGCTTATTAAAAAATAGGACTCTGGCCCATTTACCTTCCATCTTGTATATACGATCTTCGTATAACTGAAGCCGTTCTCTCTTGTGACCTATTAATACCGATCTGGCAAATGTTTTGGTGGGAAGTTCAGAGACTGGATCAACATCCTAAAAATGCGGTCCTCTGCTGTCCCTGGCATAGATATATGGTAACCTGTCCGGTTTCCTGAAATCAGCTTAGTGTATTCTTAATATTAAAATGAACCACCTGCTGAGCTATGCTCTCTTGATTTCTTTATCTATTAAGCAAAGTGTTAATATTTCCTGCTATATTAAATTGTACTTTGGATGCACTTTAAACACATGATGAATTAATTTTAAGATAATACTCCAAAGAAACTGTGTAACTGCAAAAATACTATTTATAGGTGAATAACACTGCTATAAAATAGGCCCCAAATACATTGGTTATTTTACGTGGTTTTAACAATATAGGTCAAACCGCTCGGTTTCAATTGATGGTGTATTTGGTATTCGTTGCAGTAATTTTTGCACGTTTAAAATACTACTATATTGCACGAAGGTTGCTTTGGAAGTGTATGGAGTTAAACGAACAGTTTTCCTGTTCTTATTGGCGTTACCTCTGTTTGCCATGAAATGTTGTTAAAACTATATTTTCTAAAACAATTTTGAGAAGCCTTGTAGATATCCACGACAGAGAGAAAAAAAAAGTATTGAAGAATTGATTTTGAAATGTTAATAAATCTATCCAATGCAAACAAAACTTGGCATTGGTAATGTGAAAGAGGGTATGAAAGTGTGATATACCTGCAAGGTCGCCAAGAGAAAATCCGGATCCGGGGGAATGACGTGCCTCTGATGACTAAAAAATTAATAATTCTTTTTAGTCAGTTAATTGTTTTTTCTTGGCCTTCATTACCCGAAAACTATTAAATGTAAAGTTGGCTGCCCGTACACATAATATTCAAAAAAATTCGGGTCTATTTGAAAAGTCCTGGGTCGAGGGGAGACACCCTTGACTTCCCCCTCCCGTCGGGTCTATATATAGAGCATGTCATTAAAAAAAATAAACCATTTGACAATCAGTACAACAACAAAGATATAGTTAATATATAAAATAGAAACGAGATTTTAAGGCTACAGAAGCCATATTTAAAAAGGCATCTAGTGTAAGGTAATATCAATTAAACTGGAAACCAAGATTGGGTGTAGAAATTTGTATCTGAGAGCTGCTAAATTGTATCCAGATAATTTTGGTGTAAATTCTTTTATTCATGCTAAGAGTGTAGTGTGTGGAAAAAATCGCACGTTCTTAACTGTAAGGTTAAAACCGTGCAAAATATTGAAGTGTGTGAAGCTCATTATTTCATATTTTTTCGTCTACGAAAACAAATACAAAAAAATATCGCTTTAAAAAATGTTTTTTTGTATAAAACGTATCATTTCTAAGATACTATTTTAATCAAATGAGTTGTAGAAAACATCTGAAGATTGTCAAATTTATGCATTTTTTCTGTTAGGCGTATGCTCCAATTTTATGGAAATTGAAATATTGTCAATTCAGTAAAAGCTGAAGCAGATACCTCGTTACGTTATTCCTGTTAGAAAATAAAGGTATAAACTAATTATCTATAGTTGCAGTTACTCTTTTAAAAAATGTTGATATATTTGAAATCCATATTTTTGCTTAAATGTCACCACGGCACAGAGTTTTCTTTTCTTGTAAAAGTAAAGATGAGCCATTAAAAACAGTAAACAGAAACACAAAGTAGATTTTTTCTTTAGTTTTTAAAATGAATGTATATTTTCTTACTGGGTATATTTGTTATATGTACGACAATGTTTTAATGATTAACAACGAACTGGCCATTTAAAAGTAAAAATCATTTAATTGTTTTTCCTAACAAATTTTAATTTTTTTCAACTATTTCTGTAATAAAAAAAAATCGCAGCTTCTAGATATTATTGAAAAGTTGAGTGCGTTATGAAAAGAGCGGCAGTTCTCCCTTTTGCCCAGGGCGTCATAATTCGCATTTTTCTCCAAATATCTATGACAAGCTGTGGTTGAATTTGTAATAATCCGATATTCTTTACTTATATTATGAATTTTTTTTAGTATGGACTGAAATCGTCGCATTAACGCGTAATTCTATGACATTCAATGGATCTTAAAAATGTTCCTAAGTTTAATTATTGCTTTTCTTCATTGTTGTTTCCGAGATCGCAGTGAATTTGTAATACCTTGTATAACGTTAGGTTTACTCTTTACGAATTATGAGAAAAATGGCTTTAAACTATCCCTTTGTTCTCTTTATTTTTGAAAAAGCCGTTAAACTTAGTAATTTATAAGAAAAATTAATAACTAAAATGTCTGAAAAATTTGTTAAGAAGGTCTTCTAAGAAATGGCAATTATTCTTCGTGCGTTTTTATTAACTTGCTCGTATCTTCCTGGCAGAAATCACTACCGAAAGCGTAATTAACGTGTTAAACAAGTATTTCAAAGAAGCTGTTAAAGTAAAGTTATTTAACATTAGTTTTAAAAGCTAAACAAAATATTTAACAAAACATCTCAAACGCTATCTTCGAGATTGTGTAGGCATATGTAAACTTACTAAAAATAAACCTGTCAAGTTGCTATCGACTACATCCCCTTAAAAGTTTATGGTTACTATATAGCCCTTTTAAGCTAAAAATTTTAATCCCTTTCATTTAACGTAAAACTATTATTAAGTAATCATTGAAACATTTTATTTGATTCGATTCAATGATAATAAATTGTCAATTTATTATATTAAAAATATAATACAATATTTTATAAAAGGAACTTTTTAAGGACATTGTTTCCCTTCAGAAAAGATTGTCTGAAAGGGTTTTTCTTTGCCTTTTTTTCCGCCATGATCGTTCGGACCCAGAATGTCGTTTTTTAGGCCTATATTTAAGTTGCATACATTTCATTAGTATTAAAAATTGAAAGGAATCTTCTTTAAATCGAATTATTCACTTTTATAATACTATTGGTGACATATCGTATCTGTAAGATGGAGTTCCTGGCTTAAAGTATAGGAAAGGGTCTTAAGCTTCACCATTCACAGCCTTATTCGTTTCATTCTGACAAATATAATTTAAAGAGGGGAGTTGATTAAGGAGTGGATCTAGAAATAGCTGATCTAACTTGGTATTTTGGAATTCAACGGTTATTTAACTATTACTTTGATAACTTGAAGAACGATAGCCAAAGCCAAAAATATTTAATCAAAAAATATCAGTTGCAGTGATTATTGACAAGCCTTTCATTATTGTCAAATATTTTTTAAAAATGGTTAAAATAGGAAGGAGGGCTTTTGTACAATATAATATAGACTTCATTCAAAATTTAAACAGAAATCCTGTACACTTATAAATTCTGTAATATTTAAAAAGTATAAGTTACGAAAATATGTCATAAAAATTATGTTTTTAAAGGTAAATAAGTGCTTAAATTAAAATTTCCGGTAACTAATCAAAATACGCGCTAATCTTATTAAACCACATCTGCAACTGAATAATCTCATACATCCACTCAATATAAAACTGTACTACGCTTCTAGCAAACTAATTTAGTGACTTTTAATGAGGGATCCGTACGGCTGCTTTATCTAAAAGGTTAGAGAAACAACACAATAGAAAATCCTGAGCGCAACACATAGCTTAGGAACATGACGTAATTAATTTTGTACGCGATACCGTTGTGTAAGAGTTGGCGAGCGACTAAATTACTATTTTGTTTAACGTATAAATTATTTGACAAAGTTGCACTAAGTTGAAAATCTAACGAAGTTTGAAGGTATCATAAAGTAGTGATGTTAGAAATAACATTATTATTAAACTAGGCAAACCTGTAACAGTTCGATGGCTGTTATATTGAGGGGATAAATTTAACTATATAAAAAAAACAACTGTGTGAATTTTTGCAAGTCTATTTCTATAAAAAAACACCAAAAAAAAAACAAATAGGTATAAGATATGTGTGATATAAAAGAAACAGTCACAAATTACTGTAAATATCTTGGTACATATTAAATTTATTACTACCCTAAATGTTTGACCAAACGCTGATCTTACTTATATTTATTAATTGTATCCTAAACCAATGAAATGTTGAATATATATATATATATATATATATGATCCTTTATTAATTTAAAAATGATAAATTTTAAGAAAAAATTCACAGATACAAAGAAAACTTGATATTTTAAATTTAATATTGTCTAAATAAAACAAGTGTTGCACAGTATTGCTCAGTTTTTAAATGGGGTACTTATCTTAAAGGTTCAGCTACCAAATTCCTTAGACAGATGATTCTGTTATTGATTTTTGTCAATGACCTTCGGACTAGGTCATCTGCAAGGGTTAAATGACCTCCAACTTCAACACGTGCTTTGGACTTTAATTTGCACTGGAAATGGAATTGGAACTCCGAAACTTGAACTTGGACAATAAGAAAACTAGAACTGAAATGGAACTAAAACCCCTAGCTGGCTTCACGAGCTAAAAATATAATCTCTAATTACAAATATATATATCTTATATATATATATATATATATATATATATATATATAGTATGAATAGTTACCTTTATTTTCTTTTCTTCACTTTTATTTTAGTGCTCTTTTCTTTAAGATTATGATAACTTTTACTTTGGCCGCGTGTGGCTAGACTCAAAATGTCACGTTTGTCCTTTGCCAGCCAGTTTTATTTCCTTACGTTAATTTTTTTGTGGTTTATAACATGGAAAGTTCTGATTGGCCAACGCCTTGTGGCTATCGATATTGATCTCGTCTTCAACCTGCTTGCCGGATTCTATCTCCGAGGAATTAAACTTTAGCACTTCCCGGATATGTGGCGGTTTAGAGAGATGGTACTGGTTAACGGATCGTCAGCGTGAACCGTTGCAAACCTATTTTCGAATATTCAGATGGGTTTACGAACTCTTAAACGATCTTACAGAAGCGCCATCCGCAACCAAAAAAAATGTAGGTTCCTGTGCTATGAGCCCGACCTTCCATGAAAAAAAAATTGTTTTCAGCTGCATGGGATATTATTGGCAAATTTTATTTTTTCAGGGGGCTGAATCCAACACTGTCACTCATTTCCTTCCATCGTGTATATTTTTCATATGCATATCATTATAGTTTTCTTCCAAAAGCTCCGAGTGTTCTAAAGGAAGCGATGCAAGTGAATATTTGTGCAGCAAAACTGCCTTGAGGTTTGTTTTAGTTGAATCTATAAATAGGCACCACTCAGATGGATAGTATTCTATGTCAAAGTACTTCATTAGCTTTTGAGCATCATTACAAAAAACTCTTTGGAGAAAAACTGAGTGAATTTCTTTCCTCGGTGCCTGTACCAAAAGAATGAAGTTCCAGGTGTCAGCAGATTTTTATTTGCCAGTCTTGATCCTAACAATTCAGTCCGTCTTTAGTCTAAATTTCTAACTAAATTATTAAGCTCGCTCTGAGAAAATGCTTGGGGTCCCTCATCAACAGAAAAGTTTGAGGTAGATTCGTTTTTCGTTGTGAGGTATGTGTCGTTATTACTCCGGATATCATTCAGGCAGGGCCGGCCTCCAAAGAGAGAGTCATTTATGTTTACGAAATAAATTTTACTCGTAAACTCATTTCGCATATTTTTATTCAGTTCTAGTATATTGTCAACATTACATGAAAATAAGTTTTTCTTGTAAATTAAATAAAAATAAAAATGTCTCGCTTCAAGTGATCTATCGCAAATACACGAGCAATTTGAACTCTTTGAAAATTCTCATTGTGAAATAGATCGTGAGCCAGAAAGTGATAAATTGACAAAAACAATGGTCTAAAGCGATAATGACTAAGTTGATTGTATCAGTTGTGTGAAATAGAGACTAAAGGTACATTCACAATCAAATTCGCCGTGACGAATTTATACCTACCTAACTTCAAGAAGGATGCGTGCTAGAACATGCGAGCTGAGGGTGAGTGTTTTTGTTCATCGTTGTTTGTGCCAATTCTAATTCAATGCGATACTAGTTGTCATCTATTATTATTTTTAGTATTTGTTTTTATTGTACAGGATGAGGGGGCTACTCATTTTTTATTCCGTTATGGGTTTGCAAAATTTAAAATTCAAAAACCTAACTTATGCAGTTTTTTTCCGAATTATCGGTTATAACAGCAAAAAAACAATTGAAGGTCGAATAAAAAATATGGTAGAAAACGAATTTTGGAAAAATATTCACTCTATATATTATAAGAGGACTTGATGGTTGAGATTTTATGAAATATTTATATGTATCCAGTTTTTAAATTTTACTTCCGGTTTAACCGAAATCGACATCGGGCTATTTGAGTTTGAATATTATCATAATATAGTCTAGTAGCCTCATAGTTCCTAGGCTATGGTAACATTAAAATGCGAATATCTCGGAAGCTTTAAAAGCCGAAAATTATTACATTTTTAAAATCTGGAGAATGAGTTCTATCAATCTTTGCTGAAATTGAATGGGGTCATGCACAAAAATTTTGTTTCTGGTGTCATTTCAGCTTAAACCAGTAGTGAAATTTTAAAACCTAATTCATGAAAATATTTTCGTACAATCTTAACTGTCAAATCCACCTATAGTATACAAGGTTCAATTTTTTTAAAATAATGTTTCCGCCGTCTTTCTTTTTGTTCGATCATCAATTTTTTTGTAACATTATAGTCCGATAGCTAAGTTTCTGAATTTTAACTTTAGCAAAACCAAGACGGAGAAAAATCCTGTGGCCCGCTTACGTGAAACGCCCTGTACCTGTGCAATTTATAGAAGAAAAAATTTGCACACTCAGCGCGCATCTGCTAGCATCCATCTTGAAGTTTAGGTATATATTCTATAAATTCGTACATATTTTGTAAGCGAATTTAATTGTAAATATACCTTGGAGTTCTAGAAACTAGCTTACTTGGATATGGGAAATTGGCCAGCGGTAATAAGCACTTTAGTTCGATACGAAATAGTTTTGCATGTTCCAGAAAAAATTGAAGTTCCCGATTCGCGGTTTCCGAGGGACATTAGTGAAAATAATTTGAAAAATCAAGGTCGTCGTTTCTCTCTTCTTCATTGCAATCACATTTTACCCAATGGAAAAGCAAGCTATAGGAGTTGGCTTCAATATTCGACTTCTAAGAATTGTGTCTTTTGTTTCTGTTGTTGACTTTTCGACGACAACCCAGTTTTCAAATACTTTTTTTGATAAGTGGATACTGCTATTAGTTATATTTCTGATCGCTTTGCGCTGGTTCAGGCCCATAGTAATAAATGGTCTTTCATCTATGACATGCAAAACATTTCCGATGATCGGCTCATCCTACAAGAACAGTGTAATACCCTACAAGTGACTGTGGCTGGTGGCGAACGCAGCTTCAGCAAATTAAAGTTAATTAAAACTTATCTAATAGGTCAAGAGCGGTTAACATCGCCTGGAATGATCACTACAGAGAATTAACTTCTACATTCTATAGACTTCAGTGAGCCTATTAAACAGTTTGCCTTGCAGAGGTCCCGACGAGAAAAATTCCTTTAAATAGCATAGTTTATTATTTTTATAGTTGATAAAATGTTAAGTTAAAACTTATTTAAATACACTAGTTTGCAAAAAATATATTATTTTCTATTGAGTTAATTAGATAAAACCGGAGGCGCCAACTTTTTGTGGGCCTGGGGCGCGCCAGCTCCTCGGGCCGGCCCAGGTTATGAGATGCACTGGTAAGATTTGGGTAAAATATGTTCTTTTTGTTTTTAGTATATGAAAGCCTCCTGCATCTACCGAACAGAAATAGCAATCAGTAGCTTAGTTTTGCTGTTTATGCCACGCCATAGGAATGCAAAAATGAAATAAGTTTTTCATATCCTTAAACCATAAAAGAAGATCTTCCTTCAATCATCTACACACCTTGTGAGTGGTTTATCTCGATCCCCAGATTTTAACTTCAATTAAGCAATTTACGAACTCGTTTATGTTTCTTTACTGACTTTTCACAGTGTATTCACGAAAAATAAAACAAAACTTGTCTCGAGAAATTACTTTTTTTAATTAATTTTATTTCCCCAGACTCCAACAGTAACCGCACGTGGGCGCAATTCTTCCAAATTAAGAAGCATCTAGTCTGACCATTTTTACTATGGCATTTTGGCTTTGGGGTAAGATACGCTATTGGTTAAGATACGTTATTCGGCGGAGTATATAGAAGTTTCGTTAAAATTTCTGTGTAAGCCTCGTCGCTCAGTGATAGGGTTCTGTAGTTTCATTGTAAGGTAGTATTCTAATTTTGGCTCGGGCGATGTTTCAGAAGAGAAGCAGAGTATGCAGAAATATCCCCTTTTTTCACATGGGTAAGGCTAAAGCAGCCTACTGCTACGCAAGGCAAAACAACGTAGTTAGAAACCACAGAGGAAACGTATGTCTTCATTAATTTTATTTAAAACAGGATATCTACGGCTTAAAATATAATTAAAAAAAACAAATTGCCAATAGATATAATTCTTTAGGTAGCGTTTGATTATTAAATTAATTCCTTTCATAATAATGAACCCATCACTCAAACAATACATAAATTTATTTTAGGTACCACTAAAATAAAATACTAAAGGTAGGAGAACCTTTGTAGAACCAGCCAGCCAAAAGAGAAATTAATAAGCACGGCGACATCGCAGTTCGTCGGTGGCTTGCCTTAGTGTGATCTGTGGAGATAATCAAAGTAAAGCATCGGCGCGCGCGGTTAGTACTTGGATAGGTGACCACCCGGGGAAGACTGTGCTCCGCCTAGAGACAGACTGCTAAAAATAGGTAGTAGTTGTTTTAGATATACAATAACGATCGTGGCAGTACTAACCCGTTCTATATAAAGGTACTCTATAAAGGTACTGTGCAAATGCATGCTTCGGTACTTTGAGAACGTCGACGGAAACTCCGACTCCTGTAATTGGAATCACTAAAAATAGCAACCCCGCTCAGGCCTTCGTGGAGAGTCCAAACATAAAAAAATTGTGACAAAAAAACGCAATCACATGTACTTAAAAGAATAATAAGTATAGGAATCATAATCTCAGTGTATGGCCCTTTCACTGTATTCACGCATTTTCTCTAGCCTTTGAGGGACTCGTATTTTCATTAAGCAGTATGATAAGGAAATCTGTAAAATCCTTTAGAGTTGTAATATGTTAAAGGATTAAGTTCCATGGCAAACCCTCTTGAAACCCTTCTTCTAGAGGCAATATTATCTAGACCGAAATATAAGGTTTCCTCTCAAAAAGAGTAGAAAACCTGACATGAACTTTGAAATTTTCACAAAGGTGGCAAGAGCTTTGGCAAGAGGTCTGAAGGAAAAAGTGTAACCCATAATGTTTAAATTTATACTCCCCAAAAATATTCAATAAAATATAAGTTGTGCGGCCAAAATTTACGCGCACGATAACTTGAGAAGGATCAAATCGATTCGTTTCAAATGATCTAGATCAATGTCTGGCAGGGATTAAATTTTAGGTGTGTTAGGTATACATTTTCGATATTTTTGAGAATAAAAAGTAAAAAATTCATATCTTAAGAACTCGCAAACCCA
Source organism: Kuschelorhynchus macadamiae (assembly GCA_030620095.1). Classification (NCBI taxonomy): domain Eukaryota; kingdom Metazoa; phylum Arthropoda; class Insecta; order Coleoptera; family Curculionidae; genus Kuschelorhynchus; species Kuschelorhynchus macadamiae. The sequence continues at coordinate 236,116 of JAUTXW010002804.1, forward strand.
TATCATCAAATTGAAAACAGAAATAGCCTGGATAAAGGCCTTGGCGTTAAAAAAATGCGAAAGTCTTTGGCCTAGGTACTTGTTTCTTTTTTTCCTGCTGTATACATATTATAATATGCGAACTTAATATTGGGAAAAACCAGCGAAACATGTCAAATGTATTTTATTTTGTATAGGAAATAATGTTTTTCCTCTATACAGAGTGGTTTAACAAACGTTGAAACATTTCAAATGGGTTTTATCTTTTTATATATAAATACATACATTAAACACTATGATAAGGAAATCTGTAAAATCACTTAGAAATGAAATATGTTAAAGGATTAAGTTCCATGACAAACCCTCTTGAAATCCTTCTTCTAGATACAATATTATCTAGACCGAAATATACAGTATCGGATAGAGTGTAGGAAACCTGACTTGTAATTTGAAATTTTCGCAAAGGTAGCAAGAGCTCGTACAATAAAGGAATTTGTTAAGAAGTCTGAAGGAAAGGGTATACCCCAAATCTCAAAAACTCTATACAGGGTAACCCCATATAGCGAGGGGTAACCTAAAAATGTTAATTTAAAAAACGTTGAAACACTTCAAATTTCTTTTATCTTTTTACATATAAATATAATTTTTACTACTAAACAGGGAACAGAGAAGACGTAGGGATATGTAGCAGCCCTAAAAAATATCAATATTTTTATTTTAAAGTGGTTAATATTAACAGCAAAAACCGTGAAACACGTCAAATTTATTTGATCCCTTTGCATATAAAACATTTTTTTCATTATGCAGGGTAGCCTGAATGAATAAGAGACCTTTAAAAATACAAATATTTCTCACTCACTCACTCAATTCTGTTGACCAATAAAATCTATTTATTTAAGGCAAAGGAAAAGTAAGATATTTTTGATTATATCGTACCAGAATATCAAGCAAATATTGAAATATTGATGTCGGCGATAAGAAATAAATTGTTTTTTATTAAGGGATTTTTTCCTGATATGCCTTTTGCGGTGTTTCAGCATTTCTTTTGCAGCGTTGTAACTCGCAGGAAATTGCTTTTAGAGCCAATGAAAAAAGTCGTTTCATGAAGACAGTTTTGGGGAATTGTTTATGCGAATATTCACTAACTAGACTAAAATAGATTTGACGTTTGAAACTATATATATGAAAAATATGATATATTAATACTAAAATTTTTAACCTTAATCAATTAATTGTCTCCTTGTTTAACAAACATGCGCCAATTCGTGAAGCTGGAGAGACTAAGCCCAGAGTCCCTTGGCTAATTACAAAACTAAATACATTTATGAAACAAAGAGATTCGACTTATCAAAAGTTTAAAAAAACAAAAAATATTAATGCCTGGAATCATTAACATTCTTACGTAATTTTACTTTATGCTTAGAAGAGAAAAAAAGCTTATATAGATTCGCTGTAAACCCCGAAAAAGTTGGTCAGTTTTAAAAAATCTAAATATATGTCCTACAAAAATTTACAAAAACAATTTTTATAGCAATAATTCATTAAAAAAAAATTAAATCTTCGTGTTATAGTTTTGATGAGTCTTCGTGCTTCCTAATTTCATCTTTTTATCGGGTCGTTTTTAAAGAGTATATTCCAACGGCAAATTTTCTGATTAGGTGCAGGTATTATCAGAGGTACGACAGGGCTCGATTCTGGCTCCTTTACTTTTTTTGGTCTACACAGCTGACATTCTTCTATCTGTAAAAAATTGTAAAGTTCAAGCATATGCAGTTGACACCCAAATTTCTTTTTGCTTTAATTCGGTGATCATCTAGAAACCGAGGAACTGATTAATTAAGGCTTAAGATGTTAAACCAGCTTTGCCAAGATCACAGCCTTAAGTTAAACTCTATTAAGTCTTATCTACTGATTTTTGGCAATAAAAGTAAAATTTTTTCTTTAAAAATAGTTTAAATATTATTATTGATGGAAACTGAATAGCAGTAGTTGGCTATGCGAAAAATATTGGTATTGTTTTGGATACCGATTTGAGATTTGAAGAATATTTAAGCCTATTCGGCGTTTTGAAATATTTTGAATATATATTTTTTAACGTTTTGAATTTAAGAATGAGGAAAATTTTATACGAAACCTTATCCTATCTAATTCTAATTATTGGGAATTTGTGTATGGTTTGTTTTTCACTGGTGAGAGGTGTTTGCGTGTAAATAGGGTGCAGAATGCTTGTGTCCGCTTTATATTGGTCTTAGAAAATATGATCATATATCCCATAATTTTCGTAATTTGAATTGGCTAGGAATGGTTTCCGGAAAAAAATTAAGTTTTGTAAATTTTTCATAAAAATTTCACCAACCTCTCATTTGTCGGAAAGATATTTATTCCCTTAATATTCGTGCTCAGGAGGGATTAACAATGCCACATCAGCAGAGTGCCATGTTCCAGAGGTTCTTTAGTTTTAACGCTGTGCAATGTTACAATGCTCTTCCTGATATATTTTTAGCTCTTAGCGTTAATCCATTTAAACGAGCATTTAAAAAATAACTCTTAAGAGATCAAAATTTATTTTTAAGTTAACTTTGGTTAACCATTCTTATTTTACAGATTATTATTGAAATTCATATATAGTCAAAACCAGTGTTATCGTGCGGGTCATACGATTTATCAACGACAAACTTTTTAGGTTTGTTCTTCTTTTATTATATTCCGCATAAAATTCGGAAGATGAATTAGATAGACCTATGATATTTTCATATGAAAAAAGAGGATAAACATATAAATAGCAGCAGTTGCAAACATCTTTGAGCGATGTCACTTCAAAGTCAGATTGACAAGTCAGTGACAAAATAAGTAATAGAAAACAATTTTCGGGTTCTTTGCATCCACAAGCGAAAAAAATGGTATTAATTCTAATAAAATATTACGAAAATGAAAATTCACCGGCCAATATTCAGGAGACAGTAGCAAAAGCTCTGGGAATCGGTATAAGGACTGTGCAGAAAATTGTGCATGAAAAAAAGCATAATTTACTACCGAAGAAGATTAAGAAATGTACACGAAAAAAGCCAAACACAGAAGATTAAGTGACAATGTAAAAATGGATGTTCGTAACGCAATTTACGATTTATACAGATCAAAAATTAATATAACCCTTCAAGTTTTAAAAGAAGCTTTAAAAAAGTCCCTATTGGAAATTGGACTAAAATCATTGTCAAAATTAATAAAAATGTTGGGTTTTCGATATAAAAAGGACTGTAATCGAAGATTTTTATGCGAGTTGCCACATATAGCAAGTCAGCGTATCCAGTTTTTAAAGAAATACACGGAAAATGTTAATTCAAAATTTAGAAAAGTGGTATTTTTCGACGAGACTTGGATATTTTCTAATGGAATTGGTTCGAAATTCCACTGATTCGAACCGCCTTCCGACTTTATTAAGGCGCTTGCCATTTTGTGTATTTAGGTTTTGCCAACCAAAAAATTTTAACCAAATACATATTTAGCGAATTTTCTTATTTAGTCCCTCGGCATTTGATATATAAAATAATATTAAGTGGCTATCTTAATAATATTGCGTTATATAATAAAAAAAAAACTATTTTCTTTCTTCCTGTATACTTGTAAATAGCCCATCGAGATTTATTAGCTCGATAAAAGAATCACACAACATTTTGGTATTCACTGTTTTTTCTGATTTGATTCATAATGTTGGTGAACTTTGGATCCGCACAATAAGACCGCATTCGACTATATCTAATTTTTCATACATAATAACTTTTTTTTTAGTATTGTCTCTCTTCTCGACCCTTCTTTAAGTACTCTAATTCATATAAAATTTATTTTTATACATCTTTTGTAATTTTATAAAGTTGTCAATTTTGGTCAGGCTTTGGTTCAGTGGAGTAGCTAAAGAAGCTAGACTGCGCCAGGCATTGACTACTAACTGCTACTTATTTTTAACAATCTATGTTATAATACTATGTATATCTATTAATGCATAATATAAACCCCTTATTTATTTATTTATTTATTTATATAAGAATGCAGAAATGAGTTTTGATAGTTTTTATGTGGTATTTTAAAATTGAATTGTTTTTAGATTAGATTTTAATGTACATGAAAATTATAATTAAAATGGTATTTTTAGGTGTTTGAGGACAGTTTCCCCAACATCTCACGTGCTACAATTTATTGAACAAGCATTGGACGCATTTTGCTCCATGGCCACTGTGATTATAAAATTTGCAACGTGTTAGGCAGAAGTATTCATCGTAATTCCCGTCTGGCCCTTCGGATAAGCGAAATTCTAGGAACGTTAACATTTTTCTTAACAATCATTATCTTCTCATTTTAATTTGTTCGGCTCAAGTTCTGGTTTATCAGGAGTATCCGTGAAAATAGTTGTTTTTCGTGTTCCTCGGTTGATTTTTTTTTCTGGGCGCAGCTTTTGATAAAAGTGTGATGAGTTTTCAAGAAAATGCTACATTATTATTTTGGTGTAAAAGGCTTGGCAGGGTATCAGCATACTGCGGTATTCTAGTAGATCGTCTTTGTACCTCAATTTGAGATTTGTAAATTAGAAGTGTTAACACTCGATTTTAAAAATTCATCAAAATGATCAGTGCCCTCCTATTATCTGATTCGGAGAGTGGCGTGTTAGTAACGCTGGATGTTAAACAATTGAAAAATGTCTTGGTTAAATGGTTAAAACAAAACCAGTTTTTTTAAATTCATTTATTATGTTATTTTGACTTAAGACCAGAGGTAAAGCAGTTTTAACAACAGATGAGAGATCACATATAGTTATTGCTTTACCAGGATTATTTCGTAACTATGCATCTTGTTAAATTGCGCAATATGGTTTAAATAGGCTATACACTCTCTTATCTAATGATTGTAATCTGTGTGAGCAATGAGGGGAAGTGACAAAATGACAATGCATTTTTGTTTTTGCTTTACATGTATATCTAACTGGGATGAATGATTATCAAACCATAACTTTACAGGATCGGAAGGAGATGATTTCGTATATTTAATAAACTAGTTCATCTAAATATAAAACTCCATGGTATTTATCCTCCCAGAATAGTTCCCTGCACCTAGGCATTCTGGAGGTTCATCCCGAAATTTCCATTAGCCACTCAACTCCAAAACTGCCACCAGTGATAAATATATATGGGTGGGGGGAAACTGTCATACTTTTAAACTTGTTAATATATTAGCGTCATTTGTTAGGATGGGCACAGGATTTGAACGAAAATGGTATGTAGAAACCTATACCAGGAAACAAACAGCAGTTACTCTATTACCTGCTAGATGACGAAGAGTTATATTTTACCGCCAAAGTTTAATTTTAAATCTACATTCGGATTTTCAGTACATCGAAAGATATACAAGGGCAACAAAAAAATAATATTTTTTCTAATGGAAAACCCTGCATTACCGTATACTGTTTCTTCTTTGAAAAGTACTTGCGAAAAGATCTTTACAAAAACAACACATTTTGATTAAATTAATAAATTTATACTTTCCAAGATATGGGTAAGCATTAAGTAAATTTTATTTCGCTTGGTATTTGTTAACTAGTGGTTTACTAAAAAAATATTCTATTTTCATTAAAATATAACAATGGAAATAGATTTAAAGTTCTATGAAAGTATTAAAGTTAGAAATGACAAATTTAGTGTAATAAGTTTAGAAAGACCTTTTCAAGTATCTTCTACCGTCCAGGAACGCCACTGGTTAGGACTTGGTACTGTTTATATTCAAATAGATGTAAGAGGTTAATTAATGACTCGAAACATGCCACCATAAGCAGAAATAAGAATATTTGAAACTTGGTGTTTCTTTAAAAAATCTAATTACTGATATCTTTTTTAAAATATACAGGATGATGCTCAAAGTAAAACATAATAATTAAGACAAACATTTATTGAAGTAGTTAGTACAATATAATGGTTATAAATTGTTTATTTATTTAATACAGTAAAAACAATATATTTTGGCATTTATAAGATAAAAAACACATACAATTTTTGGTAATTAAATCTATTGTTGGTGGAATAAAATTCAATATAAAACAACAAAACTTATTCCTAAATTATTATTTTTATTCTTATTTTTTATGTTATTATGTCTCAGTGAAGTATTTCACTGTTTTACATAAATCAAAATCAATAATTATTCTTTTTACTTGTTTTAAAACCTATCTATTGCAACGCGTAATTGTTAACAAATAAATTAAAAAATTACTTTTTGGGGTCTTCTGAAGTGATAGAATACTGGGTTATTGATTAGCACTTTCAACAGCCACATTTTGCTTGCCTGGAATACATTTTGAATCCAACTCAACATCCACAATTTCGAGAATAGAAAAATATCACTCACTTTATTACACTACCAACTTAAAGTGACCATTCTTCCCGATTTTGAGATACTCGTCCCGAATTTAAAGGCGTCCCGATTTTGTCCCACTTTTGAGATATTTAATTTTAATATTTTCCTATATATGAAAAAGTCACACATAAATGTTAAATTTCTTCAAGTAACTATCGATCGATGGTAAGAACAAATAGGTACATTGACTATCTAGCAGCTGACATCGCCATTTCTTACCCGTCGATAGACATTGGACATCCCTACAGAATGCGGGACTTCCCCTTTGTTTATTTCCCTTACCGGCAACTATATTCGTGTCGTAAATCGAAATTGTAATCACCGTCTAAAGATGGAATCAATAATTGAGTAATAGTCTAATCTATTTTGTTTTAATTCGGGTGAAGGCACTTTTTTTTTTTTTAAACGTTGTTGAATAATTAAGAGACAAATTGAAGTATAAAAAGGGTAAGTTCATTATTATTAAAGTCGGTATAAAAATGTTAAAACGTTAACACTTCTTTGACCTTTTAAGGATTATATATTGGAATGGCGCCAAAACGATAATGTTGTTCCATTCTTGAAGAAGGGAAAATTAGATTCAAGTGTATTCTGTAAGACATATTCATCAAGGTTTTCAATCTCACATGAAGGCAAGAATTACATCGAAAAAAATTTAAAATCCGATAAACATAAAGAATATTTAACTGCTAGTGCATCTTCACCAAAAATTGATGATTTTTGTGATTTTTCATGGATATTTTTGCGTAAAGAATTTACTTTTAATGAAGTACGACGCGACATTCGATGAAATACATTATATTAACCAGTTAAACCAATATAAGGTTTGGAAATATTCTATATATATATATATATATATATATATATATATATATATATATATATATATATATATATATATATATATATATATATATATATATATATATATATATATATATATATATATATATATATATATATATATATATATATATATATATATATATATATATATATATATATATATATATATATATATATATATATATATATATATATATATATATATATATATATATATATATATATATATATATATATATATATATATATATATATATATATATATATATATATATATATATTGTGTGAATTGAGAAAAAACTCAATTAAAAGCAGAAACACTTAAAGCACTTATTATCGTAAAAGGAAATTTTGAGGGTAACTGTATTAATTTTTATAATGAGATTTCAAAAATTCCAACTATTCTTAAAGAAATACATAAAAGCGAAAAATATTCCTAATTAATTATTATTAATAATATTATTTCCTAACATTGGAACCGGTGGTGAAAGATGAATGAATTTTTTTTATGATTTTGTGTGATGTTATTTTATGTTTTTAGTTGTGGTAAATGTATACTTAATATCTAGGTACAGATATGTACAGGGTTTATTCAGTATTAAACGTTTCAAAAGGCAAAAAAAAGTTTTATTCTTCGAAATGATGGAACCGAACGAAACATTCTAATATATGAGAAGCTACACAAAATGACGAATGCGCTACTTTTTTTTAATTATCTGTCCCGCTTTTTGCTTTTTTGGAAATAGTCACTTTAAACTAGATTTTATAAAATTAAGTTGAAAAGCTTAACTGGATTTCTATGGCGCAATAGTTTTGAAGTTGTTGAACAAGGTTAGATGTTAATTAACTAAAACCACAGACGAATTTTATATCTTTTATTTATAAAGAATACAAATAGACAGTACATACTTGTTTTTCAACTGAAACTTCAAATATAATTTGACACAATATATTACAACATTGATAAGTCTTTAGAAATATTTATAATCAATAGCAAAAATTATGGTACGAGCGGGGATCGAACCCGCATCTCTGGATCACTAGTCCATTGCTCTAACCAATTGCTCTATCGTACCATTGATAAGCAATTCGTTAGAACTTGTACATATTTAAACCCACTAGTATAATAACCATTGTTGGCCCTGCCAAATATTCTTACATTATGGGTGGTATGAATAAAAACAAAGTATCTGCTACTACTACAAGTATTAGTATTTTCTTCGTAGTATTTACCTTCAAACGAAGCATTATCTACCTAACAAGTGTAGAACATTTTTCGAAATGTGTAGCACTTGCTTATTCTGCTAAACTTATCTCTATAGTCACACGGTGCTTGCACATTTATTGAGCAGAAACCTTTTCTATTTATATATTCGTCACCGTGAATGTCAGGTTTTAAAATTTTTACGTGTGTGCAGTCAATTGCGCCCATGACATTTGGTATCATATAATTTACTGCCCACTTTTCTTTGGCTACATTAAGAGCATCGGCTGAAGCAGGAAATGTAATCCATTTATTTTTCTATTGGCAAATTGCATTCGAGACATAATGGATTATTTTGGAAACTGTTGTTTGGTGAATCGCAATATCCAAGCCAACACCTTGTGGCATTCTAAGGTCCCCTTAAAAAACAAAAAAATATATACATAGGTATTGCTGACTTTAAAACCTATAAAAAATATGTTTATTTCTTGATGCATTGTCCTTTTACATTTTTCCCGTAAAAATAATGTGCATTTCTAGTTATATTTATACTAAAAAATATATAATTTAAATTTTCTTTTGGTGCTTGTTAAACTTATAAATAGATTAATAATTGATCTATCCAATTAACAAATAAACAATTATTGTTAATACAGACCTAAAGTTCTTAAAAGTACTTCCATTTGACAGTGCACCACCTCAAGTTTCATTGGTTTCTTTTAGAAATTTGTTGGCTAAGAAAGTAACGTTTCCCCTAGTAAACCTACATAAAAAATACAAAATATAAAAGTGAAACATTCTGAGTCGATGCTATTTATTTCCTTACCAGAATATTTGACGATATAGGGTATCATCATCATAATGTCTTCTTGTAATCTACTAGTAAAAAAGTAGATACCTCAAGTCTTAGTACATGCTACTAATATTTTTCGGAAAATGCTATTGATTTTAGCATTTTCCTAAAAATTGAAAAGAGTACTTCGAAATGTAGTAACTAGTTTGTTTTTATGTAAATTCTTCTGTAGAAGAAACTAATACTTGTAGTAGTAGCAGGTACTTCGTTTTTATTCATACTACCCTAGGGCGCGGCGTTCCTGATTTGCCGTCCAGTCAGGAGATCCTAGGGAGTAAATATAGCTTCTTTAACGCGAAAATATTTTTTTTTATTTCAAAAACTATTAATATTTTATGAAAATTTTATCTTTATTATTATTTTTTACCTCAATTTGACAATTTTTTCCAACCATTGCCTTACATTCATATAAGGAGAAGTACTATGTTTCGCAAATGCCCCACCAGACCTAATAACCCAAGCAAAATATTTGAGAACAAAAATTATTAAAGACATTACCACGATTTTATTCCCTTACAAAAAGTGACACCTTTTTTAGTCGTTTCTGATTTTCATGGGTGTTATGCTATTGTTGTGTTAAAAACAAGCAAGGCAAGGGCCTTCATTTGCCCCTCCAGGAAGGTATTTTGAATAAGCCATTGCATAGGTATATTTGAAAAAGATCTAAAGGAGCCAAAACGGTTAATACGTATGAGAGAAATAGATTTATTTTATTTCTAGAAGCATTAACGTGCAATTCGACAAAAAGCAAAATTTCTCATCAAGCAAAAGCGAATACTCAGAAATCGACATGGCGGCAGCCCTTTAGAAATAATAGAACATACGTTTACTCATCCGGAAACAAACCATCAGCACTCCACTCCACTGTCTGCGACTTTAATACAGCACTGATTTACTCTATCCTTAAATATTCCCATTATACTTTAGTCTTTGAAACGTACGTCGAAAATATCGGCAAAGCGCTCATTTTTAACAAAATCCTTTCATCTTACCTTTCGTGCCTTATATTTCTTAGTTTTAGAGTACCTCATTAGGATTACGTTCCTTCCGACAAAGCGAAATAATTTCAAACAGTATTTTTGAGGCGCACATTTTTCTCGTTACATATCGTTAGAGGTTTTAGCGCTAACGACCTTTTCTTTGAAAAAATATTATTGTTTTTTTAGCTTGGCTCTAACTTTTGTCCTATCAAACAGATTAAAAGAAACTCTATTATTAAAGATCTTTGTTTCGAAACACATAACATTATAATAGGCGTTTATTTATTAATCATTTTAATATTAATTAATTTATTATCAAGCTGCATTTTTGTTGTGTCTTTCTTAAAAAATACCTACTTGCTTGGATAAATTGAAATGAACTCAATAGTTTGCATTGCAGTAGCAATGTTGATAATGTGTAAATTTTCGGCACTTTTGCGGGGTATCACACCGATTTTTAATGACAGAGGGTTGCAGTTTTCGCGTGTTCTACTTTTTTGTGAAATTAAAGATGGCGACAAAAAAAATGGCCGAAAAAGATATATGTAAATACCAAAAATATATAATTTCTGCAGGTGCAAGCAATTCTTTATGTAGGCCGGAAATATATATATATATATATATATATATATATATATATATATATATATATATATATATATATATATATATATATAAAATCGTGCAAATTTTACAAAAGTTCGTAAGTCCCAAGTTTCTGCAATTTTTAGTTTTGTTTAATTTTGGGCATGTTATGATATTCTTCGAACCATTATCTAAAACCAATATACGGGGTAAATTTAATAGTTTCTGAACTTATTTATGTTTATGAAAATTATTTTACTATTCTCTTATTTAAAATTAATAGTTTTTACATAATTTTATCTTAGTTAAGATTGCGTTAATCAAAAAACTACAGCTGTATTATACAGAGTGTTACACTATTTTTGAATCAGAAAGAACAAAATTTTTGCAAATTTTTCAAAGATCCTCATCAATATAAGTTAAGCTAATTTTCAGAGCTCAAAGAAAGAATTGGCATTGACGCTGATACAGTTTTTATAAACTATAGTCATATTTACCCAAACGGTTTTTTACCTTTTGACAAAAACCTTCAAGTTGCTATAGAAACGTTTAGCTTATTCATCGAAAAAAAAGATATCACATATTATTAATGAATCCTCAAATACCCAAATTATACTCTTTTATTAAACTACACAAAAACGATATGCCAATTAGACCAGTGGTATCTTATATTTCAGCACGAGCAGTAATCCTTTCTGATAAGTTAATAAAAATTTTAGTAAAATATTGTAATTTTAAACCCAAGTACAGTATAAAAAATAGCTCTCAATTAATAAGTAAAATCAATAATTTAAAAATTCCAAGTAACGCCAGACTAATATCTTTTGACGTTCAAAATGTATTCCCTAGTATAACGCCGGCTGATGTTTTATTATTAGTTGAAGAACTTCTTACTAAAAATAACGTTAATCCAATATATAAACAGGATATTTTAGAAGCCTTGTCGACTTGTTTAGATCAAAATTATTTTAAGTTTAATGAAACTGTGTACATAAGTAAGGAAGGTTTAATAATGGGAAACTCTTTAAGTCCAATTTTAACCGAGATGTTTATGGACAATTTGGAAACTAAAATTCATGAATATTCTCTTCGTAAAAATTTCATTTATTGGTATAGATATGTGGATGACATACTAGCATGTTTTATTGGTACTGACAGGCAACTAAAATCATTTTTAGAATATATCAATAACCTACACAAAAATATACTTTTTACTGTTGAATTAGAAAATAATAGAGAAATTAACTTCTTGGACTTAACAATAACTGTTAGAAATAATAAACACGAGTTTCAAATCTTCCACAAAACCTTCTCATACCGATATTACAATACACAATACATCTAATCACCCTTTTACGCACAAAATATCAGCATTTAATAGTTTTGTTCATAGATTGATCAACATACCTCTAAGTAATGAAAGTTATATTAAAGAATTAAATATAATAAAACAAATAGCTATTAATAACGGTTATCATGAAAATCTTATAGACAAAATAGTAGAAAAGAAACAACATAAAAAGGCATTACAGTTAATTTATCCTACTAACAGTTTCAAAGAAAATAATAATTTCCATACTTTCACTTATACAGGAAAAATAACATTAACTATTACTAAGTTTTTTAAAAACAAAGGTGCAAAAATTTCTTTTAGAACTAACAACAGCCTTAGTAAATACATTAAAAACAATAAAAGTAAAACCAAAAAACACAATAAATCGGGTGTTTACAAATTAAATTGTGGAACTTGGAACTTGGAATTTTATATTGGACAAACAGGCAGAACATTTCAAAAAAGGATAAGTGAACATAAATTCAGTTACAGAAAGCATAAAAGTTAATTCCAATTACTCCAAACATTTAATTCAAGAAAACCATACTTTTGATGAGAACTTTGAAATTTTACATGTAGAACGAAAAAGTAAAAAACTTAATTTACTAGAAAGTATGGAAATAAACAAACATAAAAATAACAACACGTTATTAAACGATCAATTGGACCTGAACGGTTCCTCATTTTTAAACCTTTATTGGTTTATTAAGGGTAAATCCAGAACATTTGAACTGTATAAGATCCGCAGTTGTAAAAAAACGCATTTAGGTATTTAAAATCTATAATTTGTGGTACACTCTTATTTTATTTTAGTTTACATTTAACATCTGATGAAGCCACAGTGTTGGCGAAACAATTGTCATCATTTTTGTAAAATAAATTAAGTGGAAATTTTACGCAAGTGTTTTTTGTTTACTTTGTTCATAGAAACGTTTGTTATATAGGCTTTTTTATTAGATTTAACTTAATAATCTGTGTGAGGATAATCTTGGCGAATCAGCACAACGTTGATTAACTCCAGCCTTTAAACATCGAAAACCGCATTCATAAGTTTTTTAATTTTCAACCAATATTAGTTTAAAATGGGTTAAAAAATTTGAAATGTGCAAAGAAAATGGCCAGCAACTCCTAAAACTCCAATATGCCAAATTTAAATCCAATCGTAAAAATTTAGCCTTCCGCCATATTGACGCCGCCATTTTGTATTTTTAGTTTTGATATTATAGTTCCATCAATGTGCTAAAGCAACTTAAAGGTTTCTGTCAAAAGGTAAAAATCGTTTTGTAAAACAAGCTGAAAACTCGAGATTTTTTAAAATTTTCTTTTGTATCCAATTAGTAGATAGTAGGCTATGACTAATTTGTTTGGAACAAAAGACAAAATGTCAAAAATTTTGCGGTTTTGTCAGTTTTTGATTGTTAATTACAAAAACAAACGACTTACCTGTGGGAAGTTCGTTTTGAATTATATGAGCTATACTCGTCCAATTAGATTACACACGTAGTCACACCATCGTGGCTTTGTCGAGCACAATTTTAAAGCTGAATCATATAAACAAAAAATGTTCAACCTGCTGACGCAACAACCATATCGTCTTCCTCGGCATTCAGATTATTCATTTCATTACACTGGTGAGAATTGGTTTGTTTAAAAATGATTGTTTGGGTAGGGTTCTTAGGGAGGGACTCTAATTGGACGAGTATAGCTCATATAATTCAAAGCGAACTTCCCACAGGTAAGTCGTTTGTTTTTGTAATTATATTTCGCTATACTCGTCCAATTAGATTACACACGTAGTTATTTAAAGTAAACAATCATTTTTATTTTTTCTTTATTTTTAGTTTTTTTTTTTATTGTTTATAGAAACACATTGATAGACATTAACTAATAAATTTAATGTAAACATTTTTAATATATGTATATAATGTATAATATATTTAAAATACATATATGCGTACATGTTAATTTCTATAAGTTTAAAGTTTTACTTCAACGTCTTTTAAACTAATTTAAAGACCTAACTTTAACAACTTTAAAGACTACATATGTCGTTCTATAATGTAATAAAAAAATATTTTTTAGAAATACAAAAAAAAAAACAGTAACAATGAACTAGTATCTAATGGAAAATTTATTTTATTATTTATTCAAAATAAACTCAAGCAAATTCGTTTCATCTTGAAGAGGTCGTTTATAAAATCTGGCAAATATCTCGGACTTTTTTGTCCAACCCGCTGAATTTTTAATACTATCTATGTTCATCCCCGCTCTATAAGCCGCTGAAGTTGATGCATGCCTAGTACTGTGGCTTTTGAACTGTTCAGTATTTATACCACTACATTTCATTACATCTTTTATCCAACGGCTTATAGACTGGGGAGATGCTTTTTGAAATGGCCTGCGATAGGTTAAAATTAAGTAATCTTCATTTTTTCTTATTGAATCAGTTACATCCAAGTAGGTAAGTAAGGTTTTAGCTACACATAATTGAGGATGATCATCGAAAAAATTAAATTTCAATACAGGTTGTTCGCGATTATAATTTGAGGTTTTTAAAATATCTGTAACAGAAATTTGTACACCGTTTTCCATTCTTACAACGTTTTTTATGTTAAGTTTAGAAATTGTTTGTATTCTCTGCCCTGATGCTAACATTAACAATATTACTAACTTTTTAACCAACTTCTCTAAAGAAATATTTTCTAGAGGATACCGACCCTTAACATAATCTAACACTTTTACTGGATCCCAGGTTACATTATATTTAGGAAAACTTGGTTTTGTTCTGAACGCTCCTTTTAAGAATCGTTTTAGTATTAATTCATCAGAATTTGAAATATTTAAAACTAAAGACAACGCGGATTTATGCGAATTAAGAGTAGAATACGAAATATTTTTGTTAATTAACTTAATTAAGAACGGAATAATATGTCCAACCCCTACGGTGTAGGCATCTATTTTATTTACTGTACAGTAAGACCACCACTTCCGTAAGGTACCACAATATTGTCTTAGAGTAGACTCACTTATTGACTTTAACATTATTGGTACAGCTTCCTCTGGGATTCCTTTATTTAAAAAAAAGATTTCCTGATAATTTCGACACCGCTAGGGGTAATTTTTTTCACATCGGGTGGCTGGTCCTAAAAGGAGATAAGAGTAGATTTTTGTTAGGTTTTAATATTTTTGGTTCACTCAAACTAAGTTTTTGGAATAATGAAAACCAAGACTGATTTGGCCAATAGGGAACCACAAGGATTCCTTCGGATTTATCTTCAATTATCTTCTTTAAAACACGCCCTATTATAGGAAAAGGGGGAAACGCATAAAATCTAAGAGATTTGTCCCAATTGATTGTAAATGCGTCACATGTCAGAGCCCCCGGGTCTTTAAACCATGATTGTTAAACCATGGTGTCACATTTAGCATTAACCTTGGAAGCGAAAAGGTCGATGTTCGGTTTCCCAAAAATGTTTACTATTTTTAAAAAATCTTTATTATTCAATGAATATTCTGATTCTATTTTTAATGTTCTAGACTGCTTATCGGCTATTATGTTTTCTTTTGAAGGAATATAGGAAGCATATAAAAACAATTTTCGTTCCTCGCACCATGACCATATTTGTCTACTTAATTTATTTAATTTTTCAAATTTTATTCCACCCATTTTATTAATGCATGCTATTGCTGTTTTATTATCTACCCGAAGAAGAATATTACAATTTTTTGCACTTGAAACATAACATTGTAATGCATAATATATAGCAAGAAGTTCTAAATAATTAATATGATTATTTGCTTCATCCTCGGTCCAAAACCCATGAGTAGCTTCTGAATTATATGCTGCCCCCCACCCAGTTTTTGAAGCATCTGTGAATATCTCATGAGAAAATTTTTTACAATCAATAAAACTGAATGATTGATTTAACATTTGTTTCCACCATAGTAATTCATTACATATCATGGTTGAAACTTTAATTTTTGAATTATATTTGCCATTATATTTTTTAAGTCCTAAAAACTTTTCACGTTCTAATTTTTTAGTGTGTAATCAACCATATTGCACTGCAGGACAAGCAGACACTAACATACCAATAATTTTAGATAACTCTCTAATAGTACATATTTTCTTTTTCATAAATATATCTATTGCATTAATAATACCTTTTTTCTTATTCTCAGGAAGATGCATAGTCATATTTTGACTATTGTAAATAAATCCTAAATATTTACACGATTGCATGGGCTCTAATTGCGATTTTTTAAAATTTATAATAAAACCGAATTTTTGCAATGTTGTTAAAACCAAGAAAATACTATTTTTTACTTCTTCTTTTGTGCTACCCAACAATAAAATATCGTCTAAATATATAATACATAACAAGCCGTTTTTTCTAAAGTAATTAAATATGGGTTTTAAGAGCTTTGTGAAAACATATGGCGCTCTTGATAAACCCATAGGCAAGCAGTTGAACTCATAAAGACTATTATCGAATTGAAATCTAAGATATTGTTTATGTTCTCTTTTTATCGGAATCATATAATAAGCGTCTTTAAGGTCAACTGTAGCCATAAAAATATTTTTAGATATTAAATCTCTAACAGTTTTATAGTTATCGAGTTTAAAGTGAGGAGCTTTTATAAACATATTTAAGTTTTTAAGGTTCAATATGAAGCGCTTTGAATTGCCAATTTTAGACACAAGAAAAAAGGAAGATAGAAATTGATTAGGTACTGCTTGACATTTACAAATTATACCTTGTTTGATTAATTCTAGAATAACACTAGAATAGCTCTCTCTCTCACTATTAGATTGTTTTATAGTATAATAATATTTATACTGATAGGGTTTTTAATAAAGGGAATTTTATACCCTTTAATCCAAGAGAGAATTGTTTTATCTTTTGTATAAATCTGCCAAGAATTTTGAAAATGTTTTAATCTACCACCATAATATTTAGTATTTACCTCTAATTCGGGTAACTGCCTTTGCGGAATGACTTCTTGTAATTCTTAAAGTGCCTGTCCCTCATTTGACGACTTTCTCTTACTTGCGGCTTGTCCTTCATCCTTCCCTTGTGATATCTGGCCTGGTAGTTTAAAGACGAGGCTGATGTATTAGCTGGGGGGGGGGGCCTTTGACCGGACGAGGACTGCAAAATAGGGGGTTGATATTTTGCTGAATAAATGATTTACATCTCTTTCCCAGTCCTCCATTGAGATTTTACCTCTTTAAACTTGTCGGCAAAGTTTCTGCCACATAAATATTCATCTGGTTTGCTTTCTTTGATTATTTTCTTGACGGTTGGGTTTACATGAGTTTCCACATGGTACTTCCGGTTTGTTGACATCATGTGAAATGTGTCACATAGTATTTTTCCAGCGTCAACAATTCTAGGTAATACTTCTGACTTAAAGTCTGTTGGAGAATCGGTTGTGGCCCTCTCCTCCTTTAAAAGTTTGTCAATAACCCCGGCCATTGCGGCAAGTGCTACCCCTATATGTTTTTGGATAGTGGCAACACTGCCACCGCTACATTCTGAATCGGAATCAGAGCTATACTCACCTAAAGAAAAACCAATTGTTGGTTTTATTGGCCTTGGCTAAGCGGTATAGGTATTGTATGGGTTTAACGATTTTACCCGTATGATATCAATCGATTACACTAGAAATGGTTTTAACGTTTATAACCAACTGCTCAATCGCTTGGGTTTAACGGTTTTACCCAAGAAAAATGATTAGAGTACACTTACTTGTATTTATAGAACTAGGGGCACGACGGCTCCCTTTCCTTTCTAGTTTATCCAATTTCCGTAATAATCTACGTTTTTTGCGTTCTAACTTTTCACTTTCACTACTATTTCTCGATCTTTTCGGCATTTTTCACGGAGAAAAAACACTACGATTTAACTCGACAAAGCACAACAGTGTAATGAAATGAATAATCTGAATGCCGAGGAAGACGATATGGTTGTTGCGTCAGCAGGTTGAACATTTTTTGTTTATATGATTCAGCTTTAAAATTGTGCTCGACAAAGCCACGATGGTGTGACTACGTGTGTAATCTAATTGGACGAGTATAGCGAAATATAATGAAACATTTCTTTTGCTTTGGTGTTTCTAGTTAACTATACACTATATTTATTTACTCTAGTATAGTGGCGGTCTACGAAAATTATGAAAAGTATGATATATTAGTTTAGTTCGTACAATCTAATAAAAATTCCCAAGAAGCTTCGGAATAATATTTACAAAGGTAACGTATTTTGGTTAGGATAATATTTTAGGAGTCCTTTTAGTTCATATTAGATATCCACAGACAAAGCAACCTTTCAAGCAATATTTTTGCCCGCCTTAAATCGAATTTAGTAGAACATGGATCATTTATCTAGCCCCATCCTAAATCATACACCAAACAAGACAGAGAGAGAAAAGCAGTAAACGTATTGGGGTCATGTAGAAGCGACGCTTTCATGTTCTTGCTAACAAATAGAGAAAGTAACATGTTTATCCAAGTCTGATGCTTAAAGAATTTTGCAAAAATATAAGTATCATATAAATTCCACATAGTTCAACATTTACACCCCGGCGATGCTGAGCTCCGAATGTAGATTTGTCAGTGGTATTTACAATAAATCCATACTGATGAATCTTTTGGCGTACTCGTTATCTGGTCCGATGAATCTTGTTTTTTAAATGCGGGAATCTGCAATCGCCATAATACAAGAAACTGTTCCGCAGAAAATCGCCATTTAATTTTTGAGAGAGTATAACAAAGACGATTTGGGATTGCAAGACCCCAACCCCAAATCGTCTTTGTTTTATTTTTAGAAGACGCATAGTCTATAGAATTTTGAAGGAGGTGTCACAGCGCATCGGTACCTAGAAATCCTTGAGGAATTTATTCCACAACTAATGGATAATGTTTCATTGGAACTTTATAATGCCATTTATCTTCAACAAGACGGTGCCCCAAGCCATAATTCTGCGCTTTTAAGGGCATTTTTAGACCATAACTTTCCTCAATGATTGATTGGTACCTACGGACCTGTAAGATGGCCCCCTTGATCTCCAAATCGATTTTATATTTTTTCTTATGGGGTTTTATGCAAAATAAAATATATAAAACACGATATCAGTCTGTAGCAGAGCTTCGTGCGCCAATCGGTTTAACTTTCCGAAATTTGCAAAGAAGGCCTAGGATTCTTTTGAAGGCTATAAAGCCTGGGTTATAGACTGAAAAAGTTTGTGTCTTGCATGGCTGTTTGCGCTGTCCTTGAAGTTTTTATAGTTATAGTTTTTCCGGCATCCGTTTGAGTTTCCGCTAGCCGTCGAAAAAATGGCGATCTTTAACTTCGACGGAAGCGGCTAGCGTAAAACGACGTTTGCGTTAAGCTGCAACCAATGAAATTGCTGGATTTTAGAGGGCTTCTCAAAACGTTCATCCTTCGTAATACATTTGACAATAATATATTCACATTACATTCTCGTCCATTTAAGAAAACTGCTTGGGGTCATTGTCTTTAATTTTAAGAAAATACTAGTATGAGTTTTGAGTATTTCTACCCCAATTAAGCCACCTTCTTTGCAGCCTTCTCTTTAGCAACTTTACAGCTAAGGCACAAGTTAATATATCCACAATGCCCAGTCTTTACTAATAATCGTTACTATGATTTTGATTATCCATTCTCAGCAAATTAAAAAACCGCACATAAACTTAAAAACAAGCGAGACAAAATTACATTTCAATTAAGAATAAACATAAAAGTAAGGTTAGTTCCACAGGCGACGCATAGTGCTAACTTTCAATCTATAAGACGGGCTAAAAACCAGCGTAAACGCTTAGCTCAAACGGACGACGCAAGACGCATACTTTTTCAATGTATAACCCAGGCTTTAAAAGTATAAATGGCCGTAATTTTGAAAACCACCTTTGAAAACTCTTTACTTTTTCAAAGTTGTGTCTTTCGTTTTTCCTAATGTAAGTTTTAAGTAAGATAGGTAGGTAATAATTATTGTTTTAGAGTTGAAAATTAAAAAAGAATTTTTGAATTAAGTTTGAAAATATTACATCTTTAGTATAATAATTACTATATGAATTTTGTTGTGAATACATTTTAGCCATAGCCTACTCTACTAATTGGACACAAAACAAAATTTTAGAAAATCTCAAATTTTGAGCTTGTTTTGCAAAATAACTGTCTATATGTATAAATTTTTGGAAAGCTCACATTATTTGTAATACGTATAAAGAATAATATACAGGGTGTTCCGTTTAAAAAAGTAAAGTAGGGTCCGATAACTTTTTAAACTGACCCCGAATACTTATTTTGAAAGCGGCACTGAATTCTACGGAAAAAATCATATAAAGAATAGTTTTCGCCTTTTCGAAAAGTAGCACACCGTAACCTTCTACCTTTAAAACTACTGGAGATACCATGCAAAAGTGCTGAAAATGGGATAGCCTGTACAGGGGTTTCCATATAAGATCATCTACCCCCTTATCTATAAAACTATAAAAGGTAGATAAAAAGTTAAACACAAAAGTTTATTGTTGAAAAAGGGAGTTTTATTTTATAATATCTTTGTACAGTACAGATATTGTTAGTATATTTCTTAAATATCTCTTTCAGTATTGATTAGAGTATTGTCAGTTATGAATGAAAAGTGCTGCGCAGAACTATTTCGGTGGCGTATTCCATGGAGCCAGGAACATGAATGTAATCTATTTGGAACTATCTCAATAAAAATCATTTTCGGTATCAATTTGCAAATCACAAATCCCGAAACTTCCAAAAGTCACCGGGATCCCGGTATTTCGGCAATTTATTTATTTATTTTTTTTTTGACAATGAAATGAATGAAATTAGTAGCAGTCAAAATTAGAAAAGAGGACGTCAGATCCATCAAGTAATATTTCTAAATAATGCAGATTAGTTTAATAACGACTGAAGACGCTAGCATTATTTTCCAATCTTATATCAAATAATCAATCTATTTTAGATTATAACTTCAGTTTATTCACATTCGTGAGGTTTTTTTCCTATAAAATTGTGAAAATAATAGAAGGAAAATCTTTACCCTGCAACTTGTTCTGCTGGGTCGTATATAAGGAGGGTGTTTGGAGGTTAATCCCCCAGAGCCACTATTATGTAGACTAAAATGATAGAAATAGTATAACGTAAGGACCTTAATTTCGAAACTGACGGGTAACGCCCCCTCTCCAAAGACAGTTCTATATAGCTAAAACAAATGAATGACCTTTTTTTTTTCTTGTTCGTATTTACGCTTAATTAAATGGAGAAAACAAGAAAAGAAGACCTTTTTTTTGTTGGTTGAATATTTGTATCACCTCTATATACGTCACTGTTGTTTTGTGTTGTGTAATAGGGGAGAGTGACTCTAATATACAACCCATGCGCCATTGGGATCCTTGTTCATCCTTTTTTGGAGCACTGCTCAAAATCAACAAGTGTATTCTTACGAAAAAAAAAAGTGCCACCTTAAGCGAAAGTACTGCAATATCGACTTCTAATTTCTTCTAACCGCATGTAGCGAGTTGAAATTGTCTTGTTATCTTCCGAATATGGGAAATATCTTAAAAGATTAAAATACCAAAACGGACGTGCTAGACAAAAATATCAACACAGACAGGCTTTATGTACATACAGGGTACTTGGGCCTCTATCGTTTCGATGAATTCTAATTACATTTCATGTAACATGTCCCATATCTAAATTCATATTTTTTAGTGATATTGACATTGGAAATTTTTCATTTTGTCAAATTTAAATGTCAATATCACGTATACAAATAATTGTGGGTATAAGATATATTGAATGTAATTAGAATTCATTCAGAATTTAAAAATATAAAAATATATAGAGTGTCCTGTTTAAAATAACGAAGTTGATAGTGACCCAAGGAAAACTACTTACCATGTATATACAAAAATATTATAAATTAAAACTTCGTTTTATAACAATAAACTTCTGTATTTAACATTTTTGTCTACCTATTAGAGTTTTCTAGATATTTGGGTAGTTGATCTTATATGGGATACCCTGTACATACTACCTGTTAAATTAATGACTAATAAATAATTAATAATTGTCGAAATGTCCAGATAATATCTCCTTTTGCTGTCATTTTTATTGGAACTAGAAAAATTCGATGATTAGGTGAAAATGCTTGGCAACCCTTTGTTTTTTTTTTCGGAAAAAGAAAAGCGCTTATAATAATAGAAATTTTAATAATAATAAAAGCACACATTTCAGACTTATGTAGACCAGAGTCTATTCTACCAATACATTTTGGCGAATAGCTAAATAATAAAAAAATAACAAAAATGTATTAAGATTATTAGAAAATGAAGAGAAGAAGAGAAGAAAAGAGAGAAGAAAAAGGAGGGGACAGAAATACAAAGAAAGAAAAGTGAAGATGAGAGTATTTCAAAAGCTACTGAAGATTGTGTAACTGAGTAGTAATTTTCTTTTTAAAACTTTGTAATGAAACAGAAGATTGTGACATTTGAAATAAATCTGAAGATAACGAGTTTATATTTAAGGCAATGTTATAGGAGAAGCATCTCTTAAATATTTCAGTTTTATGACAAGGAATTGTTAAGGTACTCCTGCGTAAATTCAAATGATGTACGTCCGTGCGAAAAGTGATTCTATTATAGAGATATGAAGGCGATTTAACTGTAAGTAATTTATAATAAAAGCACAAGGCATGGAGCTTACGTCTGTTATACATATTTAACGATGACATTTCTTTAAGTTTGTGAGATACCCTGTTTGTTCTTTTGATACCAAATATAAATCGAATACAGCTGTTCTGTATATGATCGCAATGATTAAAATGTATTAATGAATCGCAGAGCTCCTTTTTAGTAGATTGGTCAAGATAATTTCTATGTGGGTATAGTAATTTGAGAGAGCAGTATGTTCTTTTAAGAATATAAGAAATATGTGAACTAAATCAAAGATGTGAATCTAAAACGAGACCTAAACTTTTTGCGCTTTCAAATATATTTAAACGTTGGTTACCTATTTTTATATCGACATGTGGCTTCATATCTTTAAGAATATTTTTATTACCAAACAAAAGAACAACAGACTTAGACGGATTCAAATTTAGCATATGTTTAGAGGATATTTTAAGTAGTTCATTTAAATCGGAGTTAATTTTAATATTGGCTTCTTCCTAGTCAGAAGGTTTAAAAGATAAATACAGTTGGGTATCGTCGGCGTAAAGATGATACTGACAGTATTTAAAACATGGAAAGTACTTGTGTAGATACTAAATAAAAGAGGACCCAAAATGCTGCCCTGAGGAACCCCAGAATCAACTTTAAGAAAATCAGAAAAACTGTCATCAATTTTCACACATTGAAATCTATCGGAGAGAAACGATTTAATAATGTTTGACGCAATTATCGAAAACCCTACATAGTGTAACATAGAAATTAATATTTTATGATTTAAAAAATCGAAAGCTTTACTAAAATCCAATAGAATTAATGCTTTCTTTGGTAAAATATTATTTATATTTACATGTATGCGAATTTGAGTTTCCAGTACTATCTCTAAAATTTTTTAAAACTTTTGGAAGTATGCTTATTGAACGAAATTGATATAAATCCTTAGGAACACTTACTTTGGGAAGGGGTGTGACAACAGCTTTTTTCCATATGTTTGGAAAATGTTCTTGAAGAATACATTCATTAACTATATGTGTTATAAATTCAATAATATAAGGGCAGCACAAGGAGATTAAGGTTATATTAATATCATCTGTGCCCGCAGCTTTACTTTTAATTTTTAATATAATTTGAAGGATATCATTGTCCGTTACAGTATTAAAAGTTAGCAAGGAATCCAGATTATTTTTAGTCTTATATAAGTAAAAATTTATAAGATCGTTATTTAAAGAAATATAATATTCTAGATAGAATCCGTATCGATCACATATATATCATAACCAATAGGTTCAAAATAATTTGTATAGGTACCTTAAAAAAAAACACTTTAATGAATTATATGTAAATGCTAATAAAAAAAATGAAAAATATGTTCACCAAAACCTACAGCTACCTGCATTATAAAACTATATATAGTGCCAATAACAATTTCGCACTTTTTTAAAGAAACTTTTATCCAAATACTTTTTAAAAAATCCAATTTTTCGGTCAAAATAACCTCATATTTGATATGGCCTTTGATATAAACAGCCACTCCTCCCTTTAAGTTGTACTAAAAGACATTAGAAAAAGCACAGAAGAAGAAAAGGAAAAGATTTAGAGAAAGAGATATCGAACAGAGAAAGTAGAATTTAAATGCTATATAAAAAAACTGAAAAATATGTCCACCAAAATCTACAGCTATCTGCAGTATAAAACTTTAAACAAATAAAAAAATTTTATTTAATTTAGGCGAATCAAAAAATTTTGAAATATATACTAAGCTAAAAACATGATTATCATTATATAGGTACTAAAACAAAAAAAGTTATTTCAAAATAATTTGTATAGGTACCTTAAAAAAAAACACTTTAATGAATTATATGTAAAATTTACTTTAAATAAACAAAAAAGTTATTTAATTTAGGAGAACCAAAAAATTTTGAAATATGTACTAAGCTTAAAATTATTGATTGCAAAACTAAAAACAGTACGGTAGTTGTGGGTTTTCTATTGTGCAGTTTCTCTGACCTCATACGCAGTGCGGATTTCTAATTAGTAGTAGCAATAAATTATTTGCTAAGCTGGAATATATTTTTTTGCTTGCTTGTGATACGTAAACTTGGTTAGCAACTTGACATAGATTTTCGTATATGAAACTGTTTGGGAAGAAAACGCAGGCGTATATTTAAGTATTGATATTAAAACAGCTACTTAATATTTTATTTTTTACTGTAATATTTTCTTTAGTTTTCCGTTCTCGGTTATCAAAATAGAGTTTCATTCAAAATAAATACCAGTTTTAAGTTCGAATATATGAATTAAGAACTATAATAATTAGTTACAAAGAATAAACAAAAAAGTACAATATTTCGTCCAAATGATTAATTTCTGGTATTGTTGCTTTAACTGAAGGTGCATTACCCCTTTGAATTGCCAAACTAGTTTTGAATAAACAAAGAAGATGATTTTGGCCCATTGGTCAAAGAAAAAAAAACCATTTCTTGGATAATTTTTTGCGGCTTTCTCCCACTGACCAACAGTTTCAACACCAAAATTATCGAGATTTTAGGAATTAATGATTTTAGATTATTTTTGTTTTTTTATTTTATTTAAGTATGGCTGCTTATCCTACTTCTTTTGTTAAATTTATATATTTTTTTGTTAAATATAAATATTTATATATCCCAAACGTTTGTATTTTCATTTTTTCACGGTACGAGGACATTCTAGGACATTTCATGTGCTCCAAAAAATTCCTTTTGGCTCTAAAATTGCGGGAATATTAGCTTATACCAATTTTTTTTGAAAATTTCAATAAGCAATATAGACTATGTAGACCCAAATAATCAATAATTTTACCGCGAGTACATCCATGTGCTTCTGTTCTAGCAATGGAAATACGAAATATGAAAATTCCAAGAGATTAGGAGTTGAAAAAGCATTAAGACAAGTACTGCTTACTTTTTCTTGAATAGCAAGTAGCATATTTTGTCTTTTAGGTCATTAGTATTGTATCATCTTCTAAATTAAAAATCCACATAGTGTATTGTCAATGTTATTTTTTTTAAAGGCG
Source organism: Kuschelorhynchus macadamiae (assembly GCA_030620095.1). Classification (NCBI taxonomy): domain Eukaryota; kingdom Metazoa; phylum Arthropoda; class Insecta; order Coleoptera; family Curculionidae; genus Kuschelorhynchus; species Kuschelorhynchus macadamiae. Next base: position 262,052 of record JAUTXW010002804.1, read on the forward strand.
CATCAAAAGCTATTTCGCTAGATAAATAAAATATCAAAAAACTTGGTCTTGGTAAGTGTTATCAATAGCTGTTAAAACTGATGCCGGCAATATATTTTTGAAAAAAAAAAATACGTTTTTGGTCTGTTATAAATGAAGAATAATTCAAACTGCAAATATCACGTGTTACTTGGCCATCAAATTTACCCGGAGGTTCACAGATTGACCAAGATTTTTAGCTAAATTGGCATAGGCGATTGGTTCATTTTTAGGTAGAAATTTTAATAAAAAATCATATATTTTTAATAAATCTGGACTGCCCCAGCATGGAAAAGATCTTAGTAAATAAATCATTCTAAGTATAGCCAGGGAATTCTTTAAAAAAAAATCTGAAGCTATTCCTTTACTAGAAATAAGTATTTTCGAAGGAGATTTTTTCTTTTTAATGTAAATCCATTCCAAGCTTGAAA